>JABFEA020000044.1:466184-476657 GCA_019775915.2 Cyphomyrus plagiostoma
CTCTTCCAATACCACCCACAACTCGGGCACTACCTCATATGAGGTTCGCACTGCGGTGGCATTGTGGACTACGTCTGTGCTGTCCCTTTAAGGGGTTACAGTAGGTGACTGAGAATCATCCGCAAAGTGCGCAAGAATGACGCAGAGCCCACTAGAGCGTCCGACTACACGTCACAAAATTTCAACTAAAAAAAAAATTGAAAGGGTTGAAAGGAATAAATGCATAAAATATTACATGGCGGTTCCAAATTCGGTTGAAAGAAGAGAAAATACTAAGCGTATACATGTGATAATCAGATATTTAAAATTAGCAGTGCATACCGGTCCGTGGGTACATACGTCACACAACCGGAAACTTCCCAGTGCCGAGTCCCACTGGGAACGACTGGGGAGGGGACAGGGTTTGGGGGCGGTGGGGGGTTGCACTCTCCTATCCCCAGTCCCTTTCGGTATTCCATCGATGCGGGGGCAGGGGGCGGTTTGTGATTCCCCGTACGCCCACTGGCCCCGGGCGATGGCTGCTGCATGCTAAATAAGATCGTAACAGCCTCACTTCAAAGAATGGCGCTCAGCCACAATCTCGCACTGAGTAAATATTAATAATAATGATAATTGGATTTTAATACTACATAAAGACAAATAGCGACGGGGGAAATGCTTTAGACTGCTTCAAATTACCCCGAGAAGTATGCTGATTTTCTAATACTGATGCAAAATCAATTATTTTAAAGACAAGATAGTCCTCCTCGCTGAAAGGCGTCTGAAAATTATATTTTTTTGTCCGGAAATATGGAAAATGCATAAATTATAACTAATATGAATGCCAGCCAGCAGATAATTCAGGCGTTTCTTGCTGGCTATACATACTTAGCCTCGACAGTTCTCGTGGCAAATTGCCTTTCTTTATAACGCGAACATCTTCAAATAAAACCATACGTGATATCAATCATCTGATTCTTATGGCGCCGGTTCCTGCAAAGGGTGACCTTTAAGCAATTGAATCATGCATGCAACCTAATAAGAGCGAACGATAACTGTCATAGTCTGGCCATCTTTTGGCTTGTAACATACTTAAGGCACATATAACACACGGAGTATGCATGGCACACGGCCGATCCCAGCGGCTTCCTTCCAGCTGTCCTCAGCCCACGTGTATGAAAGTGAGTCACACTGCAGCAACTTTCATCCCTTCCGCAATCCGCCGTATTTCAGCGAAAACACACGCACCAGAAAACAATCGCACGAAATCAACGAGCAGAGACTGTGGAGGACTCGCCGGGATACTGTCTGCCAGCTCTACAATGTTTTACATTTACCCTCGTAAATTACCTGCGAGTGTAATAAAGCGCCACAATGAACATGAAGACGAATAAGCGTGAAATGGAACTTACCTGGTTTTTCTCACATGCAAGGCTCCCTGATTCAGCTCATCTTAGACGCGGAGGAAGTTTTCATGATAACTGAAAATAAAAACTGCAGGAGGTGTTAGTAGCATCAGGTCAGCGTTAGGTAACGCGCTATTACCCTGCTACTGGTCCAGCTGCTTCTCCTCTCTTTTCATCCGTTTCGGGGTGTTCACCTCTACCTGGAAACTCGCGGCTTCCAACAACCGGCTCTCCCATCTATCGTACGCTTTTTATAGAGATCCCGTAGTACTAGTAACAAGGTTGGGATTTCAGGGAAGGGGGGGGGACTCATTCACTGAAAAACATCACCTACACATCTACGTGCATTTCCTACGTCATTGAGAAGATGTTGTCAACGGGTTGCTATTTATAAAGCCTGGCTTCCTTGCGGAGATAGAGCGAGAGAGGAAGCAGAGAGGCTCTCGTTTTACGGGCATTGAATATGGAAAGAACAAAGTTGTTTGTTCTTCTAAATATATATAGCTAGGTGAATTACATGTAATTTTACATCTAAAAATATGGGGGTAGCTGTTTAGGTCTTTACTTTTTAATTTCAAGTTGTACCGCCGCAGAATAAAAATCATTTTAGTGGTTTATCGAAATACATAGATATTCAAGTAAATACTGTCGACTTGCAGTAGAAGTTTTTTAGTATTTGATTAATATGAAGGAGCTATTTACTGATAAGGATGTTATGCTAATATACTATGCTGTAATATGCTAATATACTATAATATAATATGCTAATATACACAAATGATTTAAAAAAACAACTCGAACGCATCTTGTGCTGTAAGATTATTCAACAGGCAAGCTCATATGTAGCATCATCACATTCACCATATGGTTAACATGTAGCGCATGTAAAGCGCGATCAAGTATGATGTACATTTTAAAATTGTGTTGGTACTAGATACGTGTGGCTACAGTGTCTATCCGCAATTAAGTCATCAGTGGTCATCACGCTAGAAACTGGAAATCGCCCTTCGAATGATAATGTTTTATATACATGAATACACAGAGCTGGAACGAGAAATCCATCTTTATTATACCTGATCCTGCAACGAAATACTTTCTCTGTATTTTTTTTATTTTTTATTTTTTTTATTACTCTACATGATCCGTTTCGCTGAGAGGTTACAAAGTAAACCGGCTCAGATACTGGTTGCGAAAGGAAGCTGTTAAACTGTCGCTTATCGCGACTACAGCATCTCCAAGTTTTAGGAGGCATCTGTCCGACCTCTACCTCTACGTGAAATGCCAGGGGAAAAACGCCTCCTGGTGACTGATTTTCTCTGTATGGAGTCGAAGAGGGCAAACCCCGCTGTATCTGTCGTGAATGTAGTGTTACGTTGAAAGCTCCAGCGAATCCTCTGCCCGCCGCTCTCTCCACCAGCCGGAAATACCAAACTGGTACAATAAGTGTCGCATTGCAAGCAAAAAGCCACACCGTGAAAGTGACGATCCCCAAACTTCGGTAAAGCTCGCAGGTATATTCACAGAAGAAAGATCCGCAGTCAGACTACTTGAAGAGGGCTGGTCCGACAAAAGCTTATTAAGAGCATGAATGGGTTTGGCACGAAAGCATGAATAATGCATGATTGTCTAATAATATTCTAAAATGTATAAAAAAAAAATCAAAAAAAAGTTGCGTTCGTATTCATTGATTTGTTCAAATGGAGGGAAATGTTTCTGCGGCAATTTATTTAAAAGTTAGAAATGTGCGGTCAACGTAATTCTTGGGAAAAGTTCATGGATGCTGGCAGGACTTTTTGTCACAGAAATCATCGCTAAACGAGTCACATTTCCAACTGCTTTAAAAGGGAAAAATGATGGTGCTGATGGTGCATTTTATTCATATCACCCTAATACATAGACGACATAGACGCAAGTTTATTACACGTCTCATTATCTCCCGTGGTTAGCAAACTGTCTGAGTAATTATTTACTACAAACTCTGGCATGGAATGAAAGGGGATGATTCTTGGTGGTTTTACAGAGATTATTTCATTCAGCAATGTACGCTGACTTTTTTTGAACCAGTTATTCACACATACAAGCCATGTACGTGGCGAAGATTCGTGACTTTGGTTAATCTAAATAATGTGTTGGCTAAATATAACGTGTGAACTGGCGTTTCTGAGTGTACGACTGCGCTTGTACCTGCGTCCCGTGCTGTCTGGGATGAGTTCCAGGAATCCTGCGACCCTGATACCTGCCCGGAAGATGGACAGATGGACACAGTGGGCTCTTTATACTTCAGAAGAAACACCTTCACTGTTTGGTTGCTATTTTCTATAAGATGAATGGTGACTTAGTTGTACAATTTAGAGATCTCGGAAGGGTTAGGAATTAATATTTCATCAGAAAATGTCTGCAAGCCTCCAGTAAAAGCCGGAACAAATGGCTCATTATGTGTTTGCTGAACTGTTCCTCCTTGTGATGAGAACTTCACAGGTCAGCTGATCTGTTTGGATGAAGCTGGAGGTTATGATCCAGATTGTGGCTTAATATCATGAAGGTATCAGGCTGTCTCAGCTCCAACGCTTTATCGCCAACTTCAGTTGTTTATTCCTTAAAAACAAGGCCATAAGAGAATGTACTATCAGAGAGATAGGGAGGGATGGATTTGATATTCAGCAGTCATTCGGTAAATACCAACTGGAAACTCAAGTGAATGGGACACTGGCAGAAATGAGCACTAAACTTGTTTTATCTGAATGCTGAGGTTCAGCGGTATTTCTCACTGCAAAATTTTAGTGATGGACAAATTGACGCCTCACGAATAATATGCTGTATTTTTTTACCCCACTAGATGGTGCTCTTGGCTTGCTTGAGCATGCTTTGTACCCTTTTTTTAATATTGAGCACCATCTAGTGGGGTGAAAAAATACAGCAAATGGTTCATGATGTGTCATTTTGTCTATCACTTCTAAATCCCTAGAGAAGTAGGCAGCAAAAATGGTCTGTGTTTGTCCATTATGGACATTTATTTGTCCATCTTGCTATTACTCATCCAGTACTAGATCATGGTGATACTAGCACCAAGGGAGAATGTGGGGGGTGGACTTTGGGTGAGATGCCAATCTATCACAGGGTACACATAGGGGCTATTTAGGAACGTTCACCTCACTACATGCGTTTTAGGATATGGGAGAAAAGCAGTGGACAATACAGATTATGCACAAAAACAGAACAGAGGTGGAATTCAAAGCACCAGCCTTCAATGTGTAAAGCAACTATTCTACCACTGAGGCATAAAATTCAAAAAGTAGGTTGTATGCTCACACCGCATCAAATAAAGAGAAATTGTACCTGTACTAAAGATATATACCCTTACTTGTGATTTTGCTTGATACATATGAACATAAATAAAAGTTTAGGCAAATATGGTAGTTTGAAGCAAAAGTTACCAGGATGCAAAAACTAAAGGAAAAGACCTGGAATTTACAAAGAAAGAAAGAGGGACTGACTTTTGAATAGGCAGGAAAAAAATACAGACCAACAACTTCAAAACTGTTTTATTTAATCAAGTTGTTTTTACCATGTTTGATATTTCAATCAATCTGCAAAATGTAAAGTCATTCTTAATGCATTTTCACATCTACCAGAAATCTTTGCAGCATTTGTTCAGCACCAGTGGTAGCAGGTATGAGAATGGCAGTAACGGAATGGGGTTGATATCACATAATAAGTTGGGTAATTATTCTGAGTATGTACCTAGGAATGTTAATTATGAATCAACATTAGAGCGGAATGATGGAAAATATCACCCTTTGGTTGTAAGACGAATCAATACAGACAGAGGGGATCCGGTCTAAAGTGAGAACATTGGTTGGATGTTTTTAGTAACATCAGACCCCAAGTCTTTCTGGGATTCCCACTCAGATGTCTGCTTTGTGAAAATACACTCAACGTCATATTGTAGGTAATTGAAGACGTCACTCGGAAGAGAGTCTGCAGATAAAATAGCATGCGGCGGCTGTGTGGGCACGCGGGGAGTGTGTTGGGGATCCGCTGTCTTCTGCGGCTGCTCATTCTGCAGAAGCAGCTGATTTTAGAAAGCAGCAGCCCATGGGTTGTTCCGTGGCTTTGGCTTTGCACATCAGGACCTGGATCCACACAGCCCAGGGAACGGCCTGTCTTGGATAAGCATCTGTGACCAGCTACTTGAATGTGAGACAGAATACTACTGAAGGCACGCACACATACACACAATCGCTTATACACACCTACACAGTCATACATACATACAATCAGTTATACACACCTACACAATCATACATACGACCACGTATACACACCTATACAATCATACATACAAACACAAAATCACACACTTATACACAAAATCACATATACACATATTCAATCACATATATACACAATCACATATATACACTTAAAAAATCACATGCACAATCACACATACGTGCACATTTACACACACCTAATCACTCACACAGACATACACACGCAATCACTGATGTACACCAACATAATCAGTCAGTCATTTGAACCTATACAATTACACAAACATACACACATCATATCACATATACACACACATGCAATCACACGTACATAATCACACACACACATGCAATCACACACGCAGTCACACACATAATCACATGCACACAATCACACACACACCAACGCGTTGGCACCCCCACTATAGGTTCCCCCCACACAAGCCAGGCTGGAGGACACGCAGGTAATTAAAGTTCGCTGTCACACCTGAGTGAATCACATTTCCCCAGAGCCTGAGCATGGCACTCCTCCCCTGCAGAAACGCCCCCACACTGCCGTCCCCCCCAACTCCCTGCCAGTTCCGCCCACCTCCCCCACTCTCCTGTCCCCCGTCCCTCACCCCTCATTGCAGACGCCCCCGCAGGCAGCCATCCCTTCCCTTCAGTTTCCCCTGCCTCTCTCCCCCCCCATGTGCTAATTTCTGTGTCTCCGTATTTCTGCTCCAGCCTCTCACACCCAGTGCTATGTCCCCATGTGTGTGGGATCCCCGTGTTCCGATCCGAACGGTCCGCGTGATTGTGCCCGTCACACCCAGTCTCACTCCCGCATTTTCATAGATGTCAGAAGCAGCTTTGGATTCGGTCCCGGTCCGATTTAGCCGGCATCTGCTTGAGCCCAGCCTTCCCCGGCTGCGTGTCTGAAGCAAGAAGAGCGCTAACCATCCCCCCTCCCTTGCAGAATAACAGCCAGATCAATAAAAAACCTCCCTCCTCTGCTTATTCCCTCACACCCCCCCTACTGCACCCGCCCCCCATCCTCTCTGACTCATGCAGTAATCCCAGAAAGGTTTCTCTTTCATTTGTGTTTTCCCTCCTTGATTTTTGGGCTGACTTGCATGTAATGAGGAAGGCTGGAGTGACGGAGTGGGACAGATGTGGTGGAGATGGGGGGGTGTGGACCAGGGAGGCAGGGGGGGGGGAAACGAGGTCTCCCAGGGATCTGACTGGCATATAATGAGGGGGGACGCAGTGAACGAGGGCAAGATTATCAGTGCAGGGGAGAGACACAGAAACCTGTGAAGGTCCTCGCTGTTTTTCACACAGGCACACATTCAAACACCTATACACATTCTCACACACTCATATATGTGTACATACTTCCATATGTGCAATCTCTCATATACCAGCAGTTATATAGACACACGCAGATTAAACATGCTCAGTAATGCGGAAATGAGCAGACTCTCTCTCTCTCTCTCTCTCACACACACACACACACACACACACACACCAGCAGTCTTTTCTGCACACTTCCTTATGTTGTTGAGTACAGGGACAGTACCATGTTATTTTAATATGAGGGATTCTAGGTAATGGTGTGAGTACCCTGTGATGGGTTGACGCCCCATCCCGGGTTATTCCCAGCCTTGTGCCCATAGCTTCCAGAACAGTCCCTGGACCCCCCCTCCCCGCCTGCAACCTTGAATAGGACAAGCAAGAATAGAATTAGTATGGATGAAATCTTGGTGTTTAAAGTCTAATTAACTCACCAAACCACTAACTCACCATTACAGTTTTACACGAAGCAGCGTGGCCCTGGGGGTGGACAGGCAGATAGAGTTCTACTGGAATATTCTCCATCTAAGATAGGCAGGCCATACATATCCATCCATCCCTCATGGAGAGAACATGGAAATATCGCCCACATACACACACACACACACACAGGTTTGTAATTATATCTTTGTGGGGACTCTCCATTCATTTCTATGGGGAAAACTCTATGAATAGCATGAGAACCTTAAACCCTACCCAGCCCTAACATTAACCATAAGTAACCAAACTAAATATATTTTGTTATTCATAGTTTTTCGATTGTATTCACAGATCTTTGTAGGGGACCTAAGCAAATGGTCCGCATAACATCAAAATAAGAGGTTTTTATCACAGTTCAGGGGACATTTGGTCCCCATAATGTAATATAAACAAAATCTCTCTCCCTCTCTCTCTCTCTCTCTCACACACACACACACACGCACACACAGAGCTGGGATATCAAACCCCCAACCCAGAGGTGTAAGGTACCTCCCCGAGGCCCACACTTACACACACCGAAAGGTCGTGTCGAACTTCACTGATAAATTCACCTATCGGTGAATTGAGCAGCCATGTCACGACTCGCTACACACCTGACCTTGTGACTGTCTGTGCATGCATCGCAGGTGGGGAGCATCTGAGTGAGCATGAGACTGACCTCGCCCTGGTGGGGGGGGGGGGGGGGGGGGGGGGGGGGGGGGGGGGGGGGGGGGGCCCCTAGGCGCGTCCCGGAGCCACGCTCCCACCGCGGCTGCCGCCGTCCCAGCCCAAAGCCGCTCGCCTGTTAGCGTGCTACGCGGGCGGGACGTCGAGGGCGAGCGGAAGTGCCGGAGCGAGCGAGCGAGACAGAAGAGAGCCACAGTAGAAAGAGGAGAGCCTGCCGTTCAGGGGGCCGCTCAGTGTGGGGTGCAGGTCAGAGAGAAGAGCAGAGGCCATTTTGGGGGGAGAGGGCTGCGGAGGTGAAGTGCAGGGCAGGGCGGATGGAGGGCATGTACACATGGGAGAGGCCTGTTCCGGGCTCCGAGGAGTTGGCAGCCAAGGGGGAAGCCCTGATCTCTGAGCTCTCTCTGCTGCAGCAGCTTGGCTGCTGGCAGTTCAGCCTCAGCGGTTGGGTGAGTAACGGCATGCATGTGTGTGTGTGTGTGTGTGTGTGTGTGTGTGTGTGTGTGTGTCAGGCTGCTGCTGGCAGCTGGACGTGGCCACTGACATTCGAAAGGGCCACCCCCCCAACCCACCCGAAGGTGTTTACACTTTACACTGTTTTTGTCCGTTCAGATTTATTTTGCAAAGATGAGTGTTTTCCATGAAGCGATGTGTTCGTTACAGGGTTTGGTGCTGCCAGGTAGTTATAAGATTAACCCTTTTCGCTTCTGGAGAAAGACCGAGTGTCGCTTGACTGGATCGTTAGTGTGTCGGTGTGGCCGTGGCTTTTGTTCCTCCCAGAATGCACACCGATGCTCTTGGTGCGAGGTGGCAATGAGCCTTAAAATGATCCGGAGATTTATTCACATGCTACTGCTTAAAGACATTTTAATTCAGCTTTTTTCTTGAAATTTGCATGACTTCTCGCGTTATTAAAAATGCGTCAGCGGCTCAGGTGCTGGGGTATCCTGCGGGGGAGCCGGGCCCGGCCGGGTTCGGGCCGAGGGGCACAGCGCCGCCCTCGCAGGCCGGCCGCCCGCAGCCCAAACACGCTGCTGTTCGATTGCCGCCGCGCACCTGCCCCCGAGTCCAGGAGGCGCCGTGCCGTGAAGCGGCCTGCTCACCACACAGGGCTGTACTGCACCGTCTTACCCGAGGAAAGAAAAGGGCAGCTTGTTCCCCCGTCCGCAGCGCGCACGTGTGTGTGTGTGTGTGTGTGTGTGTGTGTGTGTGTGTGTGTGTGTGTGTGTGTGTGCGTGTGTGTGTGCGTGTACATGCGTGCTCTATGCACATGCATGCAAGCTTCAGGATAATCCCAGACATGCCATTGGATTCTGGCTTTAACGGCATATCTCTGAAACCACACAGTATTTCATGAGATGGAATTATGAAAACATAATTATTTCAAACTTCCATTTTTAGGTTAAAAAACAGACAAATGAAACTGAAGACTGTGGCCTAGATAAATTTTGCTAACTCCTCTGATCAGAGAGGCCCTGCTTGTCATCACCATAAAGTGAATAGATTAACTTTTAAATACAGTCCAATAATGTACTGTATTAAATATAAATATTGAACGTGCTCTTTTCTCTGGAGCCGAAGTCCTTCTGATTTTCTTTCTGAGCTCTTTTGTGAGCCGGGAAAGGCTGCCTGCAGCTGCCGGCCTTTTTGTTAAGAGGACGGCCGGATGCTTTGTTACGGCTGTTTGTCTTTGTGAATACAGAGTGCCTCTGCACTCCTTGTGCCGTGTGTGTTTGTGTGTGTGTATGTGTGCATAAGCGTGTGTGCACCAGCTTGAACACATGCACACACATGCGCGCGCGCGCACGCACAAACACACAAGCAGAACACAGGCACCCATGCGCACACACACACACACACAAAGGCTCGGTCTGCTGGGTCTCCACTGTGAGGAGGTCATGCTTCACTGGACCAGGACACTTTCGGCAAGATGAAGCCAGGTACCGGCTGGCTGTCCTGAAGAGCAGGGCACCAACACAGGTGCTAACGCACCCAGACACGGGCACCCACACACAGCGATGCCGATACGGGCAATAACACACTCTGATGCCGACACGGGTGCTAACACTCACTGACATGGGCGCTAACACGCCAGTGCCAAAATGAGCACTCACAGATGCTCACATACCGACACAGGCACTTACAGACGCTCACATACTGAACACAGGCACTCACAGATGCTCACATACCGACACAGGCACTCACAGACGCTCACATACCGACACAGGCACTCACAGACGCTCACATACCGACACAGACGCTCACATACCGACACAGGCACTTACAGACGCTCACATACTGAACACAGGCACTCACAGATGCTCACATACCGACAC
>JABFEA020000044.1:487033-498473 GCA_019775915.2 Cyphomyrus plagiostoma
CCAATGAGTGACGATGCAGGGGAGTCTTGACTTACTCAAATAATGAAGGGTGTTCAATTTGCTTGGTTCTAAACATTCAATATTTTGACATGGTATCGCCGCAGCCTGCCGTACAATAACTACAAGTTTGCCATTTATCTTTATTTGACTGATAAACAACAGGGCAAAAAAAAGAAGAGGAAACGGGAAAAGCAGGCAGGGGATGGCAGCGGTAAGTGAGCTGCAGTTACCTCCACGACGGGGGGTAGCCTTCACCTTACCTGTTATCTTAGAGCAGAGTTTCTTAACACAATCCTCAGGGACCTCAGACAGCCCACATTGTTGCTCCCCTCCAGCTCCCAGTACACCTGAACCAAAAAATCAAGCCCACTAAATAACACTAAATACCAGTACAGGTGTGCTGGGAGCTGGGAGGGAGCAACGTTGTGAACTGTCAGGGGTTCCGAGGACTGGGCTGAGAAACACTGATTTAGATGATATCCATCAAATCATGTTATGTTAGAGGATAGCCATCACATCACTGTGGTCATCTGTTATAGTACAGGATTGCATCACATCACTGTGGTTACCTGTTATAGTACAGGACAGTATCACATCACTGTGGTAATCTGAAATAGTACAGGATAGCATCACATCACTTGTAATCTGTTATACTTCAGGATAGCATCACATCATTGTGGTCATCTGTTATAGTACAGGACAGTATCACATCACTGTGGTTACCTGTTATAGTACAGGATAACCAACACATCACTAAGATTTTCTCTGTTACAAGATCTCCATCCTGTCACTATTATTACCTCTTATGTTAATGGATAATTATTATCTGACTATGGTTACCTCTGAATACAGAATAGCCATCGTGTTGGTATGGTTTACCTCTGACTACAGGATAACCATTTTGTCACTATGGTTACCTTTGACTACAGGATAACCATCGTGTCACTACGGTTACCTCTGACTATAGAATAGCCATTGTGTCACTGCAGTTCCCTCTAATTACAGGGTAGCCATCCTGTCACTATGGTTACTTCTGACTATAGAATAACCATTGTGTTACTATGGTCCCCTCTGACTACAGGGTAGCTATCCTGTCTCTAAGGTTACCTTCGACTTCAGGATAGTCACCCTGTCCTTACAATTACCTTTGACTTGGGGATAGCCATTGTGTCACTATGGTTACCTCTCAATACAGGATAGCCATCATGTCACTATGGTCATAGTACTTACAGAATATTCACCATTTCATATCTGTTTTGACTATGGTACCTACTCTAATAGTGGATGGCCATTGTGTCATTGTGGTGTACATTTACAATTGGGCATAATAATCCTGTCACTATAGTTATATCCTGTGATGAGGGATAACCATCATGCCACCATGCTTACATCCTCTGAAGGAGATAGTAATCATGTTTTTATGGTTACATCCTTTGATAGGAGATAACCATAATATCACCATGGTTATATCATGTTTTGGGGGTTAACTGCCATGTCACTATGGTTATATCCTATAATACAGAATAGCCAGCAGCTTTTGTTCACCCCTTGCCTGACACATTACCTAATGCAACACTTAAACATCAGCTTGCTTGTTTCTGCTCCATGTTAAATACTGATGACTAACTGGCATTGCATGACCCCCCTGCCCTGGTACCAATGTTGTGATGCTTTGAAATGGATCGTCGTCCATATGTTTGTTATGTTTTTGACAGAACTGTGCGGCGTCATGCCTGTGCTTTAGTGTGACTGGTGATGTGCGTGTTTTGAGTGTGTTTAACTTGGGCTGTTGCTGACGGAGCTGATGCATGCTTTGTGAAAAACATAAAATCACCCACATCTCTCTATTAAGGAGGTTTGCTAATTCTAATTCATCATCATCATCATTATTATTATTATTATTATTATTATTATTATTATTATTGATTCTGAGTTCTTCTGATTCATCAGTTTTTTTTTTGTACATTAAAGGAGAGTTACAGAGATCGTGTACTTGCGCTCGCCTCCGTCCTGATCCGTTTTAAAGGCCTGTATCTGTTCTTTTCTTTTTCCAGAACACAGAGAATATTTTCCAAACCCTTGCCTTTCCCTTCCACCGATTACAGGTGCTAATGTCATTTTGAGTCTTCAATTACTAACTTGTTTCTACTCTTTTTGTTAATTATGTATTTATTTATGCAAATGTATGTGCAAGTATATATTTCAACACAGTTGTTTAAACACAGAAGTATAATTCATTGCCGATGTGTCTTTTTTTTAACGGATGTTTGACTTGTTCATTTATTCTGCTCCGAGCACAAGTGTGGTTTTTTCTAATGATGCTGCTCTCATAGGTCATACATAATTAAATAGTACTCCCCATTTGGCAAATTTAATATGCAGTATATTAATGTGACTCTGTCTCAGAAGTCAAACTGCAGGCGTTGAGATTGGTAACAGAGATTGGTAACTAGAGTAAACCTCCTTAATCTCTTTGCTTTAGTCGCTACGCCTGTCCAGCTGCCCCCGCATGAGCATCGGTTAACCCCCCTCCCCCGCTAACGCTACGCAGTCTGAGCATAAAGACAGACCGCTGCTGCTCTGCTGCCTAAAAGCTCCTGGCTGGACCTCTAACTGGCTCTGCTGCAGCCCCACTTTGCCATTTCCCACTGCACCTCCTCCCTTCCAGCTGTGCCCAAACACAGGCAGGCAGACAGACAGACAGACAGACGGGCAGACAGACTGGCAGACACACAGACAAGTTGGCTGAGCGATGATCCAGGCAGAGTAACGTTCTGCCCTCTGCCAGTTCCCTGTTGCCCTTTCGCAGTAACAGAGAGCGTAGCCTCGTCCAGACCATGCGGCTCTGCCCGTCGTGTGTATTTCCGCTGCTTCCCTGTGCCACTAACCGCCCCGGCCTGCAGTCTGCGGCACCACATTGCAACAGACCCCCCCCCCCCACTCCCCTTCAGTCACTAGCGTCCGCACCAGTTACACTGAGAAAGCTCACAATCACGCGATTGACAGTTTGGAATCAACAGATTGATTTGTTTCCTTTTTTCTTAATTTCTGTCCCACTTTTCTGCCCCCCCCCCCCTCCCCCCCTGCTGCTTCAGACCTGAGTGCCCCTAAGAAATGCCGAGCACGCTTTGGCCTCGATCAGCAGAGTAACTGGTGCGGGCCTTGCAGGTGTGTATGACGTGTGTCTGCGGCTGGCAGCCAGGTGAAGCTGGGGTTGGCCGGCCGGCTGCTCTGCCCACTCGTGCCCCCATCTCTCCCACCCTCCTGCCACCGCCACTAGACAGGTAGCTGAAGAACGCTGCACCTCCACACTGACCCCTGCAGGCCTACCTGCACGCCTGTACCTGGTGTTTTACTCTTCGGGGCAACTTAAGTAGGCTAGAGGCGAGGAGGAGGAAGGGCTTGATGGGAGGCACAGCTGATTGGCTGGTAAGTCGAGGGCAGCGGCGCCTAACGACAACCCCAGCCGGACCCTGAACCTGTCTCCATATCATGTTTGTCCAATGACCGGTGTCCACTCTCTCTCTCTGTTGTATTTGTGTTTTTACCTTTTTGGCTAACAGATGCAAATACCCCAAAGAAGTGTCGTGCCTTGTTCGGGCTTGACCGGCTGAATTTATGGTGCAAACCATGCAGGTATTCTCACTAACATAGAGCCTTGGTGAAGTATGAAGATGGCGCTCGTGATGGTGGTGGTAACGGTGATGATGATGCCCTTCCTCTGCTACCTTCAGAATGTCCCTGCTTTCCTGGCCCCGATATCATGTCTGGCCCCCTCCCTGCCTTCTTACTGAGGGGAAACATCCACCCCCCCCCCCCCCCCACCAATTACTATATCCTAGTTAGCTGGGGGTCCGTGTGGCGTTGGATTCAGTCGTATTAATGAATTTGTGGGTAGCCTCCATTTTAACTTCTGTGTGAAGAGATTTAGGTGTTGGCTTGTTTTCATGGTTCCAAGGAGTTGGGATTAGAGGGAATGAGCAGGTACATCATGGATGGATGGATGGATGGATGTTCATGGAAGTCTTACACAAAAATGCTCTGAGGGCAGAAGGAAAAATGATTGGTTAAGGGAGAAAACCAGATTGCACAGGAGGTGGGACCAACCACTTAAATGTCTTTGTCCCAACTCCTCTAGTTGCTTGGACCCACGTCCTGTACAATCTTTTTGGTTATGTCACTGAACCAATCATTTTTCCTTCTGCCCTCAGAACAATTTTTGTGTAAGTAAAACTTCCATGAGCTGCATGGATGGATGGATTGCTCTAAGCCGTAGGGTAATTTTATGTTAGGTAGTACAACAACATAGCTGTATATGTTAGTTGCACATTGTTGCAAACAGGAATGGCTCCTGTCTTATACAGTATTTATCTAAAAGGCATAAAACAATGTTTGTTGCGTAAGTGCGTGTGTGTGCATGTGCGGCTTTGCATTTACTACATTGTGGGGACCAAACGTCCCACAATGTGGTGAAACCTGTTACTTCTTAGCTTGTTGGGACATTATGAGCTCAATTTTATAAAAATCTGTGAATGCAATTCATAAACTAAAACAACGAAAATTTTGTTTGGTTACTTATGGTTAAGGTTCGAACTGGGTAGGGGATAGGGTTAGTATAGTTAGGGTTAGGGTTGTGCATATAGACATAGAGAGTCCCCACAATGATAGAAATATATGAACCATATGTGTGTGTGCTTGTCTGTGCGTGCATATGTGTGTATCTGTCTGTGTGTGTGTATGCCTCTATGTGTGTGTTTGTCTGTGTGTGTGTGTTTGTGTGTGTGTATGCCTGTGTGTGTGTGTGTATGCCTGTGTGTGTATGCCTGTGTGTGTGTGTCTGTGTGTGTGTGTATGCCTGTGTGTTTGTCTGTGTGTGTGTGTGTGTGTGTGTGTGTGTGAGAGAGCGAGCTGAATGAGTCACAGTGGGGATGCCAGCAGCTCTCTCAGATGTAATGCAGACTTGCCCCCCCTGAGGGGCTCCCTTCCTCCTGCTGGCCACTGTAGCACCGCGGCTCAGTGTTTGGCTGCAGGGCGGGTCGACGCCTCCGCTGCTCGCTCTACTCACTCCTCTGCCTCTCTCTGATAACCTTACTTAGTCCCAACCTGTTGTTTTTCTGTTCTGACACAAGCAGTCTTTGAATTGGGAATGTTTTCATGGTAGGTATTTGTTTCTGCTAAGTAATACCCCCCTGTGTGTGTCGCCTGCCCCATGGCCGTGTGTCGCTGCAGTGAGCCTCATGCATGCCTCCATCGTGCTGTGTCCCCATAGTCCGTCTCCTGTAGAAGCTGTTTTCTTTTTCTTTTCAACGTGCCACAACTTATTTTGTTCTGAAGGGTTTCTGTGCTTCTTTTCTTGCTGAACGCACAATCCAGCGGGGTAGCTTGCCAGTCACCTGCACCCTCTGTGCCGCCCTCTTCGGCCGAAGCACCATTGCGTGATAACAAAGACTGATCGGGTAGAGCATTATTACCATGGTAGCCCCAGCTCCCAGTCTAACCACTTGCCAGAGGACTGGGAGCGAGCTGTTGGACCTGCGCACGTTAACTGAAGTGCTTCCCGTAGATCCCAAAAGAGCATGCTGGCTTTTCCGATGTCTGCATTTGCAGAATATTCCCCCTGGCTCCACATCTCCGGGGGCTCCGACTGGCCGCCTTCTCCTTTACCTGCCCCTCTGACCAGGATGTCGCCCCTCACTGTTACACCAGCCTCTGCAAACAACTGCAGGCATGTGGGGAAGTTCAGTCCGCATGCAGATGCTTTTCTGACGGCCGGGTTCAGGACGCTCTGACGTCTCTAAAGAAAGCTTTTCGGCGGCGAGATTTGGGCCCGAGTCGGCGTGGGTCATTCACTGCGGCTGCTTGTTTAAAAGGCCCCCCTGGCAGCTGGCTGCCTTCTGCAGGTCAGGTCGCCCCAGAGAGGCGCTGGCCACCGTTTACTTAGTGCTCTCTAGCGCTCCCAGTGGAGCTTGCCGACCGCTTGCACGAGGTTACCCTGAAAAGATACCTCTGGCTGTGCTTCCTGCGAGACCACGGGATCGATTTGCTGCACGGAAAGATGCCAGGGATCGATACACCTTTTTAAAAATGGATATTACCTTATTTACTGCGTTTGACAGGCAGTTACGCGGCTGTCTGTGGAAGCGGCTGGCGCTGGGCTCTTCCTAAGCCCCCTCTATCTTAAACCTGCCCTAACAAGCCCCCCCCGCTTTTCTTTAACGATCCTTCCTCCCTCGTTTTCGCTCTTTATCTCCTCTCCTGCCATTACGCTGCTCCCTTACTCCCTATTCCCGGACACCGCATGAAACCTCCCACCTGCATGATCCCCATATATGCTGTGCTTGTGTGCTTCCCGCCACATTGCCTCTCTGTGTCTGTGTGTCTTCCCTTCCCTGTGAACCCTGAGATCACTCTCTCTCTCTCTCTCTCTCTCTCTCTCTCTCTCTCTCTCTCTCTCTCTCTCACTCTGTCTGTCTTCTCCCTGTGAACCCTCTGATCACTCGCTCCTTCTCTCTGTCTGTCTTCTCCTCTCTTTCTTTGTCTGAGACCTAAACCCACACACTTGCAGGCAGGCAGGGGTATGACTTGAGAAACGATCCTTACCCAAGCTGCATATAACCAACCAGCCAATCACAATTGGTCCTTATCCAAACTGCTCGGAACCGGCCAATCACGGTTCAGTCTTCTCTGAGCTGCGTATGACCAGCCAATCACGATTCGAGCAATCAGTTACTCTCCTTGTGGATGCAGTTGTAAAAAAAAAAAAAAAAAAAAAAAGGTGGCTGTTATCATCCAGTCTGAGTCCTTCTGACCTCCTTGCTGCCCCTGGGGGTGAATGACCAGGGTGGGAAATGCTGAGCAGGTCTCTCTGGCCCGTGCTTGTGAGGGCCTGGTGGGTGGGGCTCTCCTGTTTGAGTGACAGCTGCGGGAGGCCCCCTGTAGGGGGGCTGACTCTGTGCTGTGTGATGCCCCCTGCAGGTGTGCGCTTGTAGAGCGTCTCTCTTCGGACCAGCTCAGCTGACAGCTTCACACCTCCCCAGACAGCTGGACACCCCCTTTCCCTTTCTGACAGGCATCGGGACTCTGTCCTGCTGCCCTTGGCCGCTCCCTCTTCCTCCTCCTCCTCTTCCTCACTCTGCGTGCCGTCCTCCCCTCCCACTCATTCTGTCGCTCCTACTCTCCCGCCTGATTGGGTGAGGGGCCTGCCTCAGATGCCCCGGAATGCGCAGCTGGGCGCCGCACCTCCCAGCCAATCAGACGGCCATTACGTTGCTGGTTTTGTGTCGTTGCCCCACAGTTTGCTGACGGCTGATGTTATTGCCCCCCCCCCCACACTTTCAGGAGGAAAAAGAAGTGCATTCGCTACATACAAGGTGAAGGCAGCTGCGCAAGCCCCCCCTCCTCGGACGGAAGCTTACTGGACTCCCCTCCTTCCTCTCCTTCCCTCGTCGCCTCCCCCACAAAAGACTCCAAACCTCAGACTGAACAGATGCAACCTCTCTCACTGACTGTGAAGCCGTCTCCTCTGGCACACCCCCACACGCCCCCATCTTTGGGCCTACTGACCAGCACTGCGACGGCAGCCAAGCCGACCGTACAGAACGGCGCTTCGCTGGAGCGCCCAGAGGCCCCGCCCCCGGCGCGGCAGCCGGGCCCCTCGGCGCTGACCAGGCCCCCGCCATCCCTGTGCCTCCCCCGCCGTGGCCCGCAGCCCCTGTCACTCGTCACCAAGCCCATAGAGTAGCCCAACCCCTTAGCTGCCCCCCCCCCCCACCGTTACTTTCTGCAGATTATTTCCACGTTTGTGCCATGAGGATTTAAGAAACTAGGTTGTTTTATCAAGTTCATTGGTCAATATTTGACCTCTCATTATCTCAGAAACAAATAGTGGGGAAAAACAAAAACAGTACGGTAAATTGTAGACTTCAAGCTTTGTGAATCTGCCAAAATTTTTATCAACAACCATGTCTTTTTAATGTTTAAAACAAAGCAGAAAATGTGTAATTGTGACTGTTTGTAGTTCAGCAAGAATCCCAGGCGAGGCAGTCGGCACTTCGGCGATGACTGAGTTCAGCCCTGCTTGAAGTTGGTTCTTCTTTCTTATTTGTATTAAATCCGAGCCTGTGAAGCACTGCTTTGTACTGCTCGCTCATCACCTGTGGGGTGTCTCATGTTACCCGTCCTACTGACATGTACAGAGAGTCTTGGGGGGTAACTCTGTTAATATGCTTTGTTCCATGGCGTTGTACACTAATTTTCGGTTTCCCTTTGTATTTTCCTGCGAGGGGGAGCAGGGAGGCAGGGTGCCGTTGTTTGTTGGGTTCCAGGGGCTGGTGTTGTACAGTCTGGGGGGTGGGCACGGGGTTGACAAATTCACAACGCTAGGACCAGTAGTATTTATTGCTTTAGAGATTGCTCGTTGTATCTTGTACGTTGTCCCTTTTTAAATATTTTCTTTTCTTAAGACATTGTATAAATTTTTTTTCTTAGCGTAAGCGACTTATATATATATAAATATATATAAAAATGATCAGTTTTTACAAGGAGTTTGGACATTTTATTGTACTTTTGGTTTGTTTCTTTTCCTCAGTGAAACCTGGAGTCACCAAATGAACAGTGTAGATGCTTTTTAAGAACTGATATATGCTCAACGCATCAAGAAACACAACTATAAGCCATTATTCAAGAGAACGAAAACTTGAACGTGTTTAGAGGACAGTGTCTTCAGTGGTGGGGAAAAATGTCTAAGCCCTTCTTTTTTAATGCACAGTCTTATCTCCAGACTGTAGAATTCTGTACAGATTTCCGTGCCAAAATTTGTGATAATTTCCTTCCGCCCTCTCTAACGCTGTAGTAGTTTGTTTTTGTTTTAAACCATATTTTGCTGTGACGTTACATAGATTGCTATGTATGTAGTATAAATGTTGCTATAACAAATGTGTTTGGTAGCAGATTAAATATTAAATCTAAACTGAACAAAAGCAGACATTGTACTGTATAAACCCACACGGGCCAAATTATGTATATTAGGACAGTTCATAAAAAAATGAAATAAATACAAAAAAATGCACAAACTGCCACTTTTAAGTACACTACTACATATAGATAGATAGAGAAATAGGCATGTTGATGTTTGCAAGCGGCTGTTAAAAAAAAGCTACAAGAGAATCATCCATTGGGTGCCGTTGTAGTCACATGACGTCACTGTAGCCTGTCCGTTTATCTCTGGGTTATTACCATGCTAATGATGAATAGTTTGAATGTTTCCTAACGGCTGTGATGATGTTCCTGTTCTACTTTAAGCTCTAATCCTTTTCTTTTTTGTTATATTTAATGGTTTCAAAGCCATTTTCTGATTCGTTTTCCCCTTTTTTGTAATGAATAAATGTTTATGCTGTACAGTACCTGTAGCATGCGATTGTGTATTAATAAAATCAAGTTAGTATGTGCAGATCAGCCTGCTGTCCCATGTGTTACTTTGAAACAGTACATCGCTTTTCGTCAGTAGCAGTTGGTTGCCTGGACTCCATTGCTCTTCTCAGAAATCATGCAGTGGCTGCACTGCACCGCACTGGACTATGGACCTTAAACTCGAGCTCGAATTCCCCAGAGGCTTGTGTTCCATCCTGGCTGCGTTGCCAGATTTCCGGTGCCTTTCAGGAAGCTACTGCTCAGCAGATGAAGAGAATCATGCAGCCTCGTACATGTCTGTCATCAGTCGATGTGGACATTTCCTAGGATACCTGTCCACTGCACACCTCATCCTCTGCTCTGTCCCTGTTCCTTCGCTCTTCTGTGTCTCTCCCTAGGTACAGTGCTGTGCTCTCCCAAGTCTCATTATGGATTCCCCTTCTGAGGGGGTGGGGGCTCACATGTACCCAGCTGATGAGGTTCACTTTTTGTCTCACTGGGTTTGCAACAGCCAACTGAATGACCCAAAACTGTCTTTTCCACTCACGATATTTGACTCCTGCTGTGTTTGTCAAGTCTTTACCACTCAAATCCTGGCCTAAAGAGTGCCGTGGCAGATAGCCCGGATTCTAGGTGGCTGTAGCTCAAACACTGGCCATCGGCACAGGTGAGTGAGTGGCAGCTTACAGTATGGTGGATCTACAGATGCTGACACATTGCTGCAATGATTTAGGGGCACATTCCTGCTTCTGCCCACAGCTCTAGCCCCCAGAAACCTGGGAGAACCTGCCTGTTCGAGGTTCTTATGCCACCAGGCAGTTGGCATCATTCTACTCAGCACTTTCATTAATTGCCTCTCCTCCACCGTATTTGGTTCATCTGGCTCCTTCAGAGCATTTGGCTTTGAAAGGTTCCTTGCCGGTTTGACTTGTTTTGGTCATTTGGCTTGATTCCCTTTGGCCTAGTGGTGGCCTCCCTGGCCTGTGGTAGCGTGAGTGGCTGAACATAACTTCTGCTTAAGGGTTGAACTGATTCTTGGTGCCTTTGTGCCTTTTGGAGTTTTTTTTTTTCCTCTTCAGAGAGGAAGTGTAATATAAAATGATATCAGACTGAGCACCAGTTCAAAGGCAGCTAGACTCCAAAAAGAAATGACCTGCTTTGCAGCCAGATAGTGGTGCTGAATGTGTCTGCTGAGGCCAGCAGTGCCATTAAGGTGATACTTCACTAAATGCACCAGCTCAAATGTTAGTGCGGCAAAGCAGTAGTTCTCACTTTGCCTGGCCCTGAACTCTCACAGCTGCTTGTGAATGAACAGGTCTGACTTTTGAACATGCACAATTACTTGTGTACCAACGTGTCAGGCCCCTGAACACACGACTGCTTGTGTACGAACACGTCCAACTTTTGAACACACGTGGCTGCTTCTGAATGAATGTGTCCAATGCCTGAACATATCTAGCTGCGCGTTAATGAACCCGTCAGACTCCTGAACACATGTAGCTGCTTATGTATGAACGTGTCGACTTTTGAATATGTACAACTGCTTGTGTACAAAACATATGACCCCTGAACATACGCAGCTGCTAGTGTACAAACATGTGCGACACGAGAACACACAATGCTGCTTGTGTACAGGCATGTCTGACACTTAAACACGCACAGCTACCTGTGTACAAATTTGTCTGACCCCAGAACATATGCAGCTGTTTATGTACAGATGTGTCCGACCCCTGAACGCACACAGCTGCTTGTGTACAAATAAGTCTGACCCCTGAACACACACAGCTGCTTGTGAATGAATGTGTTCGCCCCCAGAACTCACACAGCTGCCCGTGTACCAAAATGTCTGCCCCCAGAACATGTATAGCTGCTAGTGTACGAATGTGTCTGCCCCCAGAACACATACAGCTGCTTGTGCGCGAACCTGTCTAACACCTGAACACACGCAGCTGCTTGTGTACGAATGTGTCTGCCCCCAGAACACATACAGCTGCTTGTGCGCGAACCTGTCTAACACCTGAACACACGCAGC
>JABFEA020000044.1:513877-526421 GCA_019775915.2 Cyphomyrus plagiostoma
CCCATACCAGAACCCGACCACCACCATGGGCCACTCGATCCACAACGTTGACATCAGCAAACCGCTCACCCACACAACGCCACACACGCTGTATGCCATCTGCCCTAAACAGTGAAAACCTGGGTCTCATCTGTGAACAGAACACCTCTCCAACGTGCCAAACGCCGTCGAATGTAAGTGTTTGCCCACTCAAGTCGGTTACGACGACGAACTGCAGTCAGGTCCAGACCCCGATGAGGACGATGAGCATGCAGATGAGCTTCCCTGAGACGGTTTCTGACAGTTTGTGCAGAAATTCTTTGGTTATGCAAGCCGATTGTTGTTGCAGCTGTCCGGGTGGCTGGTCTCAGGCGATCCTGGAGGTGAACATGCTGGATGTGGAGGTCCTGGGCTGGTGTGGTTACACATGGTCTGTGGTTCTGAGGTTGGTTGGATGTACTGCCATATTCTCTGAAACGACTTATAGTAGGGAAATGAACATTCATTTCACGGGAAACAGCTCTGGTAGACATTCCTGCAGTCAGCATGCCAATTGCACGCTCCCTCAAAGGTTGCGACATCTGTGGCATTGTGCTGTTTGATCAAACTGCACATTTCAGGGTGGCCTTTTATTGTGGGCAGTCTAATGCACACCTGTGCAATAATGATGCTGTCCAATCAGCACCTTGATATGCCACACCTGTGAGGTGGGATGAATTATCTTGGCAAAGGAGAAGTGCTCACTAACACAGATTTAGACAGATTTGTGAACAATATTTGAGAGAAATGGGTCTTTTGTGTATGTAGAAAATTTTTCCGACGTTTGAGTTCAGCTCATGAAAAATGGGAGCAAAAACAAGAGTGTTGCGTTTATATTTTTGTTCAGTGTAGTTATAAGAGCACTTTTTATTTACTTTTCTGTTCATGAGTTTGCTATAATCGGAGAGGATGTTGTTTACCAGCTTTGTACATGCTATTTGGTAGAATTCACTTTATATATAATTATGTTTAGGGTTGCAGGATTATGACATTGCAATATTGCGATAGTTATAAAATGAAAAAGATGACATTACCTGAAAGTAACTATTGGCAAATAGAACTTTTCTAAGATCAGAGTGTGTCGAGTAAGTTGGGGGTGATGCCACGAGTAAACAAATAAAACACGGCCGAGTGGATGGCAAACATTAATATATCGATCTTCATTCACTGAGCACTTTCACTGCCATACGGAAAATGTCAAAAAAAAGACAAGAAACCCATACTTTTGCGGCCGAATCGTTTTGTAAAGGGTGAATAAAATAAAATGAAAATTATGTTTTATTAAAATTAAATATAATTTCCAGTAGAGCCGATTTCATTAAATGTATTGTGGCCTAATAGGTAACAGTTCTTCTATTTCTTCCTCTACAATACGTGTATCATATAATAATAATAATAATAATAATAATAATAAATTATTGTTATTGTTGTTATTACAGTTCTTTGCGATTGCTTACACACTAAAATTTAAACTTTTCCACAATTAGCAAAACCTAACAGTCCAGGAGCAAAACACAAGCCCAGATTAGCACAACTATAAGAACTTTAACTGCTTCACACTTTTTGCAAAACACTAAACGCATGTATGTACCTTTGACACTGAAATCGATCATAATGTTACTTCCTTGCAATATCAAAGCAAAGGCTTTCAAATGAACACACCCATGAACCAATTGGTTAAACACAGCCACCGGGTGTGCACACACACACAGGTGCATAATTATAGACACACCAAGCAGGCTTACAAGTACTGTAAAATGGCAACAGGTCACCCATTTTCAACAGAAATGGACGGTGTCAGAGGAAGACGGATAGTGTGGATGAAAGGAGGAATGCAGAGAGAACAAGGTGGAGGAAGAGGCAGAGGTAGAGGGAGATGAAGACCTGGAGTAGGACGTGCTCAAAGAAGAAGACAACCAAATCTGTCTAAAGACATTCATGCAACACTTGTGGAGGACCGTGTAATAAACCACGGACTAACACTGAGGGACGCTGGAGTGAGAGTACAGCCTAACCTAAGCAGGTACATGGTGGTATATTCACACAGGAGCAAGAGAGAGAGATCATACACCTCGCTTTGGCCAATAATGCAATCAGACTTAGAGAAATTCAAACCCATTTTGTCAATGATCAGACAATTTTGCATAATGTCCAACAAGTGTCTTTGTCAACAGTAACATGTATCCTTAAAAAACATCAAGACCAAATGACACAACTGTATTGAGTGCCTTTTGAGAGAAATTCAGACAGGGTGAAGGTTCTGCGACGTGAATTTGTGAAGGTAAGTTTAGTTTATCGACTATAGTATTGTGCAGTGCACACAACCTTTTGGAACTGTACATGCAATTTTACTGTAGAGCAGATTTACAGTATACTGATCTGCACAATGTGATCTTTTATCTCAGAGAGGAGATTCTTCCCACGTTGCCTTGCTAATGATAACGTAGCCTGTGATGCTGACGAGGCCCTGTGGCCAGACCCAGCTAGGTGGAGAGATGCAGATAATGTTTAGTGATTAGGGTTTAGTGATGTTATTTCTTTTCTGGACTTACGTAATTACAAAAACTGTGGCATGAAGAGAAATAAATGATTCCATTGATCTGCACAACCAGTGTCATGTAGTGGATCTATTTTTATACTTTCTCTGTGTAAATGTTACAAATGTTACAAGAAAAGCACAGGAGTGTGTAACTGAATCAAACAGGATCAGACCATATGGATCAGATGGATGTGCTGGATGTTTTGACAAGAAAATTGGGTTATTGTAAGGAATTCTACAGTTTTGACTACAGTGTTCCATTTTGCAAATAATCTGAGGTGTTGTGCTAATTGTGTGAAGTGTTTTACTAATTGTGTGAAGTGTTATGAAAAAGCAATTGTTTAAGCAATTGAAAAAAACTGTATTATGCTACTGACCAAATTGCTTGTAGGTGTACATGTGTGAGTGAATGTTGTGTGATTGAATGGTGTGTGATTGAATGGTGTGTGAGTGACTGGTGTGTGTGTGTGTGTGTGTGAGTGACTGGTGTGTGATTGAATGACGTGTGAGTGACTGGTGTGTGTGTGTGTGTGTGAGAGAGTGACTGGTGTGTGATTGAATGACGTGTGAGTGACTGATGTGTATGTGAATGGTGTGTGAGAATGGTAATAGTGTGTGAGTGAATGGTATGTGTGTGACTCTCATATTTAGAAATAATATTACAAAGTTTCTGAGATTTAACCCGCTTCCCGCTATGAAAGTCAAACCAAACCAAAACCGGGGCAATTTTAGTTTGACTTACGGTTCGCACTGCTATTGTACAGAATAAGTCCGACGGTTTTGGAAAACACCCGTACTGTCAAGTAGTTTAACAATGCATCATAATATTGTAGTTTAGCGCCAGCCTCCGTCGATGTACGATACACGCAGCCCAGAATAATAATTACGTAAACCAGTTTACTATCATTATCGCGTATGAAATGCTGTACGTAATTGTCTGTGACATGATTGTACATAACTGGCAGCGCCGTATGTTAGTTCACACCAGCATCACCACAAACACCTGAGTAAAGCATCGCGCTACGACATTACTAGGCAATAGGAATTATTCAGCTCTGTTATAATCTTATGGTAACACCAACGTACATGGGGTCCATCGTCCACCGAAACTTAGCACATGATTGAGATGCTGGTTCTGTGTGAGCCATCACAGTACCTCATTATAAACTAGCCAATCCGGACAGAGCTCATCAACATATTAATGAGACCACCAAAAAAGGGAAACCGACCTGTTTCATTTTATGGCCAAAAATCAACAGTGTTGTAAACTATTTAAAGTACTGAAAAATTAACATCAGTGAGTATTGTTACTGGGTCCCATGAATTCCATAAATAAAGACTGCATGTTTACGTCCCAAACACCCCAAACGTCGACAAATGCGTATTGAAATATGGTTTACACTCCATTATCCTCTGAATTCTGACTTGTACAAAAAAACAGTTATTTCTAAGTCATTATTATTAAGAAATCACTGTGTATATACAGACAAACACCACTTGCCCTTATAAACTGACCCTAGACCTCATCTCAGACAGGGGCACTAACCTTGTTTTCACGATATATCATTGTCAGCGGGTAGAAAAATCTACGACTGCTGAAATACAGATTGTACAGAGGTGGCCAGGTGTTTTGCATAATCTAAACTACTATAACAAACGAAATATAGGTCACATTGTATATGTAATCGGTACGGAAAACGTCTTTTTTAAGACTGCGAAACAAGCACCGACAAACGACAAGAGTACGAGAAAAAGCCTTGAATACGGCGCTTTAAAACCGCAGCCATATTTTACAATGGCACTTTAAAGTAACAGACTTTGTTGGGATACGAAAAAAATATTGTACTTGTGAACAGAAATTTTAAAAATGTTGCTTCGAGAACCCCTGGGCCTGTTCCACGTGTATGTGTAACTGATGCAGTCACATTATAAATGATATAATTATTACATTATAGATCATTCGTGTTGATAAGCAGAAATTGTGAGTGATTTTCTCCTCCACCGCCGTTGTTCCTCTGAGTGGAGCGCGCAGACACAGCCGCCGCCCTGACATCGGGGCACTCCGCGGCCGGGGGTCACCACCATCCTGCCAATAGAGGGTCAAAGGCCGGGACCTGTTGATCCGCCGAGAAGAGATAAAGTAGCGCGAATCGGGTGATGTTGACAGCTTGGGTGCGATGACCAACGAGTTCAATTAGGGAGGACACAAGAAGAGCTGGACCGGGTGTGTTTCTCCGTCTGTCCCGCAGGACGCCCGCGGAGGGAGTGGACCTGCAGTTCCCAGAGCCGGATAATATACCGCGTCCCTATACTCTTTGGGTATCTTTGCATTGCATCGTGATGCCCACATCCGTGTTTTCGGGGCGTATGGATGGTGTTATACCGTAAGTTTGTCTTTGCCAGCCAGTGACCGCAGCTGTAAAGGCAGGCAGCCATCTCACTCTAGCCTGTTCCGTGACTTCAGAAATGATAACTGCTTCCGCTAATTAATAGCGAATGATCTAACCATATTCTCTGCATAAACGCCAGAGATGTACCTGTGTTTCCAGTTGAAGATCCGACACTGAAAAACATTTAAAATTGCCGTTAATCCGCTTTTCTGTCAGTAAAAATTCTTTTCAGGAGTTTTCGGATAAACGTTGCGTCAGATAAATAAGCTACATCTAAACACATAAGTACCTGTATAGTAATTTCTTCAGTATAATATCGGTGTTAATGAAGATACGGTTCAATATGACCTGAAATGTTTATAAAATTGTATGACAATATGATTCCGGGTCATAGATTTTTTTAAATGCAAGATACATCCACGCTGCATGCATTGTAATGGATATTTGTTACTATTTTGTTTCGTAATGTTTTTTCTGCCCATCTTGTTTCACGTTTCATTCTTTGTTTATGTTTATTTATTTATTTATTTATTTATTCGTCCAGTCTTTTCGGGCTGTTTTTCTGGCCGTGGCAGGTATGCTCTTTAGTGGGGCGAGATATTTTCTTTTTTTCTGGAGCTAGCAATAGCCTTGAAAATAAAGCTTTAAATTAAAAGGCACGTAACACAGATTGCTGTATAATTCATCGGCACGCCCCGTTGGGCCCGCCGCTGCAGCCCAGTTCCTGTCTCAATCAGAATTTCCTTTTGTTGCTGTGTTTGTGAGATACACAACGAGGATCCTATGAGGATCTTTAAATTACCTCTTTAAACTTTAATTTCCCTTAACCAAGAAGGAAAGGAAACTTCTTGATTTCATATACAATAAATAAGTTAATAAAAAGGAATTTTCCACCCGTCTTTTTATTATTTCTAAATCAAAAATACGAGCGAGACTGAATTTATGACTGCACAGAAGTACAACAACAGCAACGAGGAAAAAAACCCAACGAACTTGCAAATATGGGATCCGCTTTATAGAGCCGCCTGAGCCTCCCGAAATATACAATAATGGAGGCGCGCTTTTGCAGGGCCGTGCGCCGCGGCAGCCGCTCCCGGGGGACGCGCGCGCTATCATTAACGGGGAAAGCAGGACTCCGGCGGCATTCAAACTTCAGCAAAACGTCAGGAGAGCCTCGGCTCTATCACATTCATAACCTCTGAAAATAAAAGGCAGGACAACTTTAAACAAGGGGAAGGGGGAAGAAACAAAGCAGTTCAGCTGTTTGCCTTGTTACTCGCTGGTGTTGGGTTGTGCAGTGCGGGGACGGGGGGGTCTTCAGCTTTTTGAAATGAATACTTTTTTCCGCGCCATCCGTCTCTTTTCGGAGGACAATGACAGCGAGTCAGAGAAAACATTAGTTCGGCTGATTAACTGAGCAGAAGAAACTTTGGGTGACAGACAGCCGCAATCGGCTGTGTTTTGCACAAAAGTGATGATGGAGAAAAACTGGAGTATCAGCGGGAAGACCAGTTACTGGGACAACTGGTGCCAGTAGCCGTATCTGGCAGTAATTTAGTGAGCAGTGAAGCAGGAGAGAGGTTTATTTTGGGCTCAACTTATCCTTCGCCTATGAGTGCAGCAGTAGTGTGTGTAGTGTGTAGGCTGTGTGTAAATGCCGCAAATACACGCAAACACTCTGCTTCTGTGTATCTGATCATTTCATTAATGCCACGTGCGCAATGCTGTACAATTAACAATCACTGTCCATATAAACATACAGAGAAACGCTGAGTATAATTAAAAGTAATGAAATACAAACATGCCAAATTAAATATTAAATTATTCTAAAAGTGCTACAGAACTCTGGCTATTCTCTGAGACAGAGATCTGTAAGATCCATTTATTGAAAAGCATCATTCGACGAAAAGCAAACGTGCCGTATGTTCCGCCTCGTAGGGAAACATCTTTGAAGATCAGATTTGAATATAATGCATAAGGTTTTATGGTTAAGGTTTGAGGTGCATTATCACGATGCGTTTATTCTGTTAGAAGATGTCTGCAATTCCTATCCCGGCTGATAACGCAATGAAATAATTCATGGAAGTGCTTTTAAACAGATTAGTGCACAAGTTAGGTGGAAAACGGGTCCTGGGATTTAAAAACTGGCTTCGATCAGCACTTAGTCCGGATGACTTTGGCATGAAGACTTGGAGTTAAAGATGAAACAAAGAATTTGAAAATGAATCTTGTATTATAACGCTTTCGGATAATTTAAAGCAAATTTAAAAAGCTTTTCATCATTTTCACTAAAAAAAATAATAGACGATGCTGTTCTGTAAGATGTGGTAGCCTACATATAACGAAGAATAATATATGAGTATATTATTATTGTTATTATTATTATTGTTTTTGTTGTTCTTGTTGTCATTCATTCCGTCCATCCAAGGTCGCGCGCTATCATTATTAATATCGCTGTCATTTCAAATCACATAACGACATGTTATCTTTAAGTTTTCTTTCTGCGCGGTTCTCGCGCCTCTTCGCTGGTCACGCTTTAACCCGGAGCAGCCTGCACTCGCCGCACTTTCGCTACCCCCTGCTCTCCCCCGGAAACAGGGAGAGGCTTCAGCGCGGGACACTTTTTCTTTAATGACTGCTTTGAGTGGCTGGTTTAGCGCTAGGGCCAAATTTAGTTTTAAATAGTGTGCAGTTCGCCAGAGATGTAATTATATGCTAAGTTAAATTTAAAAAAGCAAACAAAAATAAAACATACAGTCTCCTATAAACGTAGTTCAGTTTGTCGGGGATTGTTGCAGACTATAATTACATCTTTTGTGCTATTCCATCATGCCTTCAGTTTTAAAGATTATATAGACTCTCGCTCTCCTGCTCTCTCTCTCTCTCTCTTACACACACACACACACACTCTCTCTCTCTCTCTCTCTCTCTCTCACACACACACACGTGTTTCTACTAAGGGGAGAAACCTTGCACACATACAAACAAAAACAAAAAAAACAGTCAATCGCTCAATACAAGTTGACACAAAATCCAGAAATATTTCAGTACAAGGGATATATTGTATGAACCTGAAGGTCAGCCTTTTCTGCACAAAGGAAATGCTTAAGCAAAAATAGCTGTCATCCAGGCTGACACCTTCCTGTGTTCGCCCAACACCCCACAGCAACGGTGTTTTCAGACACTAGTTTAAACCGAAGCCACGTCCTTCTGCTCATCTGGAAGTATAATCTCTTTTCGTCTTGATTTATACTGGAGAAAACTGAAACGATGCGTAATACTGCCGAGGTGTTTTAAAGCGCGAGACTAGGGCTGCAGTGCTAGTCATCGTATTAAATATATTTTACTATTCAGGATAAACTGGTTCTATATTTTTCAGATTAAGCTCTGCACGTTAATTTAATCAGAGTTATTATTATTGTTGCATTTCAGTATAACTACAATTTTTATATTTTATCTGAAGGTGTCTTCTGTTATTATTACTGTTCTTATATTGCTATATTATTATTATTATTATTATTATTATTATTAATAATAATAATAATAATAAGAAGAAGAAGGTTTTATTTATATATTTGTGTTTTATATTCCATCTATATATGAAATAATCTTTGATATTTTAGCGCTATTTTCTGCATGATTTTATTTAGAAATAAAGACAGACGCAATGCTCGCTGCTGTTTAAGACTCTGTTTCAGTTCTCTGTGTTTCTAAACGTCTACTGCGCCCGAGCGGGTCTCTCGGTCAAACTGAACAAGTTGCGCTGTACCTGACAGCACCGGGGCGGCTCAGGCCCAGTCTGTACTGCTCTTAAAGTTTCCGGGGCTGCAGCTAAGAACGAGCTTTTCAATCACCCTTTTAGCACTGTGACATGTGTGGCATACAGTAGCATACATGGTGTTGTTGAAGTAAATGTTAAATAGTAAAGCGTTAGAGTTATGATTCTTTAATTTTCTTATTTTTTAATATTCGATACAGCTTCATTTTTTTATGTTAACATAACATTAAAACAACTGATTTGTTAAAATATGCAGACTGTTGGTAGACTTACCTCAAAATATGGAGCCAAATTTGAGCCTAATTATTAGTCTTTAGTGTGGAGAATAGTCAAAATTATAATAAGAGGTAATGTTTTATATTTAGGGGTTCTAAATATATTTTCTGTTTGGGTTGGTGACTTAGAGCCCTTCCTCGACAGACTGTGAAGGTCTGTGAATACAAGATTAAAACACCGCGATTCTAAAAGAAAGTCAAACAAATAACAGTGATTCACTCAAAAAATGACGCTAAAGTCTTCTTTAAAGCTACAATGTACAGTGTTTATTTTTCGATTTTGTTTCTGTTTCATTTCTTTTTAAAGAACAGAAATGAAAATCAAACTAATGTAGTGACAGGCTGAAGCTGTAGACGCTGCTGGCTGAACTGCGTGTCATGCGAAGCGAGCAAATCAAAGAAGCCGCTTCTCACTGGAATCCACAACAGCTTGAAAACACTATCTAATAACCAGCATGCCCCCCCCCCCAAAAAAAAAAAATGCTATTTCCTTTGATTGGCCTGTTTAAATGATTAGCATGCCATCACTGTGGAGACAAACACGGATGTGAGAACTGCTTGTCATTTTGATATAGCCCCCCCCACAGTCATCACCTTGTGGATTAGCCAGTGTAAGGCTTAGAATGCTCTGAATCCTGGATACACCATTGGTGCTGTTTGTCAGGGACTGGAATACTTGTTTACTTCACCAATGGAAAGCGCCTGTCTGATGAACAAGACTTTGGGGGGGGGGGGGGGGGTGGCCGGGTGAAGAGACTTCTGACAGAGAACACAGAGACACGGGACAGCGTGAACAAATCGATCTGATTCTCATAATTCTCTGAATGGATGTTCGGAGCTGTTCTGAAATGCGATCAGCGTCTCATGTGCTTAGGAGATCAGCATGAGGCCTGCCTGCTCACTGTTCCTCACTGCTGATCTTCGGGTCTGCTTATTTATTTTCAATGTCCCCATTTATGCAATACGACTTGGTAGTATGTGACACTTTCTTACATTGTAGTGATGTTCTTGTTCTGGAAAACTGTTAGATCGTGATCCCAGTATTTCACATATGTTTTTCATTAAGGGATGTAAAGTCTTAACTAAAGAAAATCAATAATAGTTCTAAAAATTTTCCAGTGTGTTTGGTTCATTGTCACAGAGTGATGCTGACCACTGCCATGTGTTCCCTTTCTACATCCTGGCAATGTCTGTGCTTTGACATGACTGTGTGACTCTCACAGTTTTATCCCAAAAACAGCTCAGAAAGTCTCACAGCTGAGACAGACGTGTGCAACTGCCAGAGATTATCGGGTGCATGACATGAGAAGACGATCCAAAAACTTCTCACCTTCAACACTGAAACTTCGACAAAAATCACAAAATATCACGTGTGCACAGTTTGACTTGTTGGGAGTGTGTCTGTGCATTTGTGTGTGTGACAGAGGCGGGGAAGCCCAAGTGGGCCAGACTGGGGCCACACTTCCAAATTCCGAGCTACTGCTGAAGAAGTATGGCCTACAGAGCAGCGAACGGCTCCGATACCCAAGACAGGATGGGACCCGGCCAGCTCTGTGTGCAGGGTAACAAGGAGCATAAACGGCCTGTCTGAGGGAGGCAGGGGTGCTTCTTGATACAGGTAGCGGGATGTTCTTCATGCCCAAACATCAGATCTTCATGTCAGATTCAGCTCTGATGTGGAAGCTAATAACACGCTTCTGTGGAACGCCACGTTCACACTGTTGTTTTGGGCTTGTTTTCCTCGTTCTTCAAACGCTGGATAAACAATGGACGGCCAGGCTCTGCTTTGACACGTCTGGCCTGAATGTGTCTCTCTCATCACTATGAGAAGATGAACACAGATGCTGTTTAAAGCGAGCTGCAATGTGAATCCTGCCTGTATACACAGTCCATATAGGTAAACATGCACACACAAACAGCCTTTATTAATGCACAGTAAATGATGGCGTTTCATCACATTCTTCGCTAATATAAATCACACATAGCTGCCAGCTGCCTCTCCAATGGCTGGATCCCATTCTGATTTGGTTGCTTGGCTGCTCTGCTGACCTTTCAGTTTATAATGTGACCCATTTACACAGCTGGCCGCGGAGCCACTGTGTTTTAGGTTAAGTACCTGTGGGTGCAGAGCCTAGTCCCCCTTTGCCCACCGTGCTTCCCCTTGCTGATCTGTTTGAGGAGCTCAGGGTTTCATCCTGTCATGCACAGTCAGACCAGTGACCCCTTAGTGACCAGCCCCTCCTGTGTAGGTCTGCTACCGTCAACATCTCCCACACTAAACAGGAATTCACGGCAGATATGTTTCGCCCTGCACAGGTCCCATGCGGTCCAAATTTGGTTCTAAAAATCTGTCTGATTGTATGGACCAATCCTAATTATCCTAATTCATTGTGTCAATCAGGCATGCAGATGGTGCAATTAAACACATTTGTTGATCGGCCTGAGGTCTGCAGGAAATGGGTGGCGGTCGCGGGCTGAGAACGCGCTTCTGCAGACCATAGGATCCCGTCCTCTTACGAGCCTCTGTCTAGCTGTTTTTGTCGGAAGAAAATAGGCGCAAAATGAAAATTTCCCGTCGGTAAGTGAGATTGAAATGCTAGTTTTTTTTTTTTCGTTTTCAGTGTCCATCAACGCACGAAAAATGTTATTTGAGCATTTCAACAACATTGCGAACTCTGTCACAGCATTTCAGACACATTGCGAAAATGTTACGTCTCAGCCACTCTTGGTTCAGATTTTGCGGTATTATATTCAATGAGCCTCAGACTCTCCGCAAACACTAACTTGTGAGTACAAATGCTTTTCTCACAGTTCTTATTTTGAAACGAGGGAGGGCTAGGTGTTTATCGGCGCCGTAAATAACATTATAGAGCTGCGCCAGAATAAGGAGGGTGTCTGTGTAAACAGTGAGCAAAATCCCAGACAACCGCGGGATCCGGCCGAACTCCCTGCAGCCGTATCGTCTGATGGCCAACATGTCATTATTCCTGACGTATAGTGATCCTCACAGCAGAGAAAGTCTGACGAGGATCGCTCCCATCCCCACACACACAGCCACACTGTTTAACACACTGTCACCTGTCACCTGAAGACGCAGTTCAAATACCCTCACCGCGCTACAGGGACGTTTACCGCGGGGATCCGTTACTCCCTCCCGTCCGAATTCCGCAGCGACGCTGGTAAAAGCAATAAACGTGCAAAAATGAAGGAAGCCTTTGGAGAATATGGATGTGAATATAAACATTATAAAATTTAGGCATAAATTCTGTTTAATGGTCAGCTAAACTTAATTATATTATACGAGTTACAGATCAAATATATTTCAAATTAAAATATCTTTAGCGACAGTGGATGGAGAAAATAAGCGAATTTAGCATTTAGGATCTTATGGTAATTTCTATTTTCATTTAAAACGGCGGAATTAAAAATTGGCACCATAACGAATGACATTATACCTTACCTATGCAACAACAGCAACAACGGCGAAATAATCATATGAAATAATAATAATAATAATAATAATAATAATAATAATAATAATAAT
>JABFEA020000044.1:557674-568523 GCA_019775915.2 Cyphomyrus plagiostoma
TGCATGGGCATCACACACAATCACCTGCATGGGCATCACACACAATCACCTGCATGGGCATCACACACAATCACCTGCATGGGCATCACACACAATCACCTGTATGATTATCACACATGTGACAGACAGACACAGCAGAGTGCCTCTGCTGGCATTTTCTGCCTTGATGGGACAGAAAAATTGTAACATACCCGCAGTAATAAATTATGTATCTTCCCATTTTCACCATAATACAGAGTCCTTAGTTCATTTTTAATTTCCCTATTGTTTATCTTATAATGGTGTATGAATACAATGTACAGAGACACACATGGACCGATGGAGTGTGTGTACACACACACACGCGCGCACGCACACACAGACACACACACACGCGCGCGCACACACAGACACACACAGACACACACACGCACACACACACAGACACACACGCGCGCGCACACACAGACACACAGACACACACACACGCGCGCACACACAGACACACAGACACACACACACGCGCGCACACACAGACACACACACAGACACACACAGACACACACACACACACACACATACCAGCTGCACAGCATCCTGGGCCCCATGACAGGTAAGCGCTTCCTGGCTCAGTTGGTACAGGATGCGGTTGCTGTGCCTGGCCTCCTTGCCCCCCTTCAGCAGGAGACCGTTGCCACTAGCGATGGCCAGGGCGGATACCTGTAGAGGTGTGGGCGGAGCCCCAGGCACAATCACAGCTAGCGACATTGCCTGGCGATGAACAACATGGAGACCTAACACCATCATCATTTTAATCCCATTGGACAGAGCTGTAATATGATTGGGCAGCTAATTAAGGTAATAATTTCATAGGATGTTGCTTCATTAAGAGCCCATGTAAAGGGGGCAGCGTCCCACCTGTGGCAGACAGTCGGGTCGCGACTCGAAGATGACGAGCAGCACGCCGATGGGCACCGTGACCTCTTGCAGCTCCAGGCCGCTGGCCATGCGCGTGTGCCGCACCACACTACCCACGCTACCCCGAGACACTGTGGCGATCTGCCGCAGCCCCGTGGCCAGGCTGTCCAGCTTCGCCGGTGAGAGGCGGAGCCGCATTTGCAGGGGCTGCGACAGACTATCTGAAGAGAGGGAACAAATTCATAAAAGGAGGAGAAATGATGCCTGAAAAGAAGGGATTTATCCAGCTACTGCATGTGTATGTGTGCACCGTTAGGATAGCCACGCAGATAAGGGATAGGGATTAACACACCCATTAGCATAGGCGCTCTGATAGGGATACATACACGTCCATTAGCATAGCCACGCTAATAGAGATACATACACACCCATTAGCATAGCCGCTGTGATAGGGATACATACACACCCATTAGCATAGGCGCTCTGATAGGGATACATACACACCCATTAGCATTGCCGCTGTGATAGGGATACATACACACCCATTAGTATACCCGCTCTGACAGGGATACATACACACTCATTAGCATAGCCGCTCTGATAGGGATACATACACACCCATTAGCATAGCCACGCTAATAGAGATACATACACATCCATTAGCATAGCCGCTCTGACAGGGATACATACACACTCATTAGCATAGCCGCTCTGATAGGGATACATACACACCCATTAGCATAGCCACGCTAATAGGGATATGTACGCCCCCATTACCATACCTGCGCCGACAGGGATACCTGCAGCGATTGCTAGGTCCAGATCCTTCTTGTTAGCACTGAGGATCTCATCCTTCCTCTCTGTCAGAAGGTCAGCCAGTCGGTGGATGATGGCTCCTCTCTGGGGGATGACATACAGCGTTGGCTTGGTGCCCCCTGACCCTATAGCCCCCACACACCCAGAGAGGCACGGATTTGGAAGGCTTGTTGTTGCTGCTATTGGGCTGCACTCCAAAGCATGAGTAGAGAGGTGCTTACACTGTTGTTCATATCAGTGCTCTCCCCCGAGTATCCCTAACCCTAACCTCTCCTGACCTTTGTAGGATGCTCACAAGGGAGCTTCGGCTGTATAGTACAGTAAGTTACCATATAGTAAGGAGGCTGATACAGTGAGATGCTGGCCTCAGCCTGCAACTGCTTCCCTCTGTAGCTCTCACCTGCTCCGGGAGCAGGCTGGCCAGTGCTCTGCCCCCCGCCCGGGCCTTCTCCGTCTGCTGCTCTACTGTCGGACCTGGGGGCACATCCAGGGATGAAAACCATTACCGGCATAGCTCTCAGTAACCATCCATGCTCTCAGTGAGACGACTGCTGCCTGGGTCAGTGCTGGCCATTGGCCTCCAGTTTCTTGAACTGTCTAATACAGCTGAAAGTCAGGTCAGGTTGGGGAGCAAGTACTAGTATAGCATGTTGGCGCACCAACCATGTGACAAAACACCTCGGGATCCTAGCTGGCGACCCCCTAAGCAGATACACAATCCAGTGCCAGAACCTCTCAATGAGGTCAATATTCTCCCCGCAGATAGACAGACTACTGTTGGTTGTGCCTAAGAAGTCTTTAAAGGCCTGTCCTTATCCAGGACACTCTCAACCCCAGACAATCAGACTCCTAGCTCAGTCTTGAGAGCCCCAGTCAGAGCCTCCATTGACTCTGCAAAAATCACAGCATCATCTGCAAAGTCAAGATCAGTAAATCATTCTTCATCAACAGTTGCCCCACAGCCTGTGGACCCCATGACCCTGCCCAACACCAGGTCCATGCAAGTGTTGAACAGAGTAGGAGCAAGAACACACCTCTGGCAAACCCCAGAATCAACTGGGAATAAAGCGGAGGTCAGGAAAATGTTTCCCTCAATGAGGCTCACCGCAGTCGGAGCATACACTGAAACAACAGGCAAGACACCAAAACATACGCTGGTTGAAAGTAGTGCCATGGGACACCATCGGGAGAAGCCGATCCGCCACAGCAACAGCTCCTCCCTGGGTATGGCAGCCTGACCAGACTGACCAGACTAAAAGTAGGTGAACCCACCTACAGAGATCTGGCCACTCACCGGTCTGCATGGCTCAGAGAGAGCTGCCACTGAGACGCGCAGTTTACGAAGCTTCTCCAACAGCAAAGGAAGATGTTCATCTTGCCAGAGAGGCAAGAACTTCCACGCGCCTACGTGGATAGACCGTCTCACCCGGATAGACCGCCTCACGCGGATTGACCGTCTCAAACTGGAATCCAAGTCCCACCATGCAGCGGCCAAGGCCTCAGCACTACACCAGCTCTGACCCCCAACAGGCCCGACCCTTCTAACTCTCCGACTGTCTTGACTCTGCCCAGGATGAGGCTCCTGAAGGCTTTCCCCCATCCCCTTCCTGTGGGCAACAGACCTGCTCCCGTGGAGAGAAGAACAGTGTCATGCCTGTTTAGACCAAGCTGTCATGAAGTGATGGCTGAAGTGCCAATCCCAATGTTAACCCCCAAGTTTTTCCCTGCAAGCTGAAGGACTGCTTGCAGGACCAGATGCAGTAGAACATCATTTTATTTTATTTTGAAGTCTTAGAAGCAATTACACACCCATTAGCGTCCCCGGGGGCACTCGGGGGGGGGACGCTGAAGCAGAGGCACTCAGGGGGGGGACGCTGAAGCAGAGGCACATCTCTGGCAAGATGAACATCTTCCTTTGCTGTTCTCAACAATGAGGATAAGGTGGAGACAAGGAACGACTCACCAGCTGGCTTCACCTCGGAGAAGAAGGTCCCCACCTTCTTGCCCTCCACGATGTCACTGATGACGTGGCCGGTGACCTTGGGGTTTGTCCCATCAGCGATGACAACAGATGTGCCCCCCTGAAGTGCCCACAGCGCTGCCTTCACCTGGGTGTGCCCAGAAATTACCCAGCATTCCCAATGACAAACAAAGGCGTGAAACTCCACCCAGCGTGGCCCATTTCCACAGCAGCATCATCATCAGCAACTGCAGCAGAGCACTAGCTCAGCAAAATTATTAAGCCAGTTTACACAATCAATCCTTATAACAAGCTTATATTTGAGAATAACCACAATCCAAGGATGAGTATGTTTGACAGTGCTTTCTCAGGACATGAAATATATGCATGTCTGAGGAAGCCTGCTGTGGCTGGACATGGAGAATAATCCCAGCAGAGATGCGGACCTTGGCTTCCATGCCTCCGATCCCCACCCTGGATTTGGTCCCAAAATTGATGGACTGCTGGTCACCAGGGTAGAAGATGTCAATGAGTTTAGCATCATCTGTCCCCGGAGGGTTGTTATACAAGCCTAAATATGGGAGAAAAAGAAAGAGAATGAGACAGAGACAACGTCTGTCCAAGCTTTCTGGTGGTCCAGGATCTTCCAATCAATAGTGTGCTAGTCTGTACCTATAACTGTAACTTTTAATTGTTTGCCACGTATATCAAGAAGGTTTAGAGCACCTTCCACATCCGAAAGTGTGATAAGGAGGTCAGCCTTCATCTCCACAGCCAGCTGTGCTGCCAGACTGTCATTGTCCTTGATGCTGATCACCTGTGATGACAAAGGAGGTGGGGGGGACATTGAGGCAGAGACACGTGGAGGAATGCTGAGGCAGAGGCACTCGGGGGGGGACGCTGAGGCAGAGGCACTCGGGGGGGACTCTGAAGCAGAGGCACTCGGGGGGGACGCTGAGGCAGAGGTACTCGGGGGGGACGCTGAAGCAGAGGCACTCAGGGGGGGACGCTGAAGCAGAGGCACTCGGGGGGGATGCTGAGGCAGAGGCACTCAGGGGGGGACGCTGAAGCAGAGGCACTCGGGGGGGACACTGAGGCAGAGGCACTCGGGGGGGGGATACTGAAGCAGAGACCAAGCCCTCAAAGCAGATAGCTGTGGACCTGGTAATAATGCAGGAGCAAGAAAGCAAGAATCAGGAAAGTGACGGCAATGAGTAAGTGAAGAGCCCACAACAGAGAAACCGAGAGAAGACATGTCAAAGAGTAAGGGCCAAGCCATACGATGCAGAATAGTCACAAGACACAAGCTCCCCTTATCGCATCCCAGCATGCTCAGCTGTCAGTGCTCCTTATTTATGGTGCGTTCGATTATTTCTTTCCAACTCGGAACTCGGATGAAAACGCCACAAAACATCACGAAAAATGTCACTTCCTGTTGGAAGCACGCCTCTTTTATGACGTTGATGTACAAGGACAAGATTTTGTTGTCCAAGTTGCCCCTGTGCCGTAATTTCAACATGGCGGCTTACACACTCAACATTAATTCTATTTTATAAATGTTTAAAAATGTTTATTTCCTTAAATGTATTAATCAGTTCTAAATGTAATTGCACGTGTTCGATTTAGAGAATGCCACATCATAACCGTAAACAGTATCCTAGCATGCAATATCAGATTTTTACCAGACTTGTTAGGGTCTTTGGTTTGTCTGTAGTTTGCCGTTCGAAAAAAGAATATCGCTATGAAAGTACAAAAATATTTTATAAAGCTTTTAAGGTGGTTTGACTGGTTCATGTTTCTTGTTTGTTTGTCTCTCGGAAAAATCTCTATTTCTCCATTTTCTCCATTCGGAAAACTCCAAATCTGCTAAAACATAAAGCAACAACACACAGCAGCGTGTTCATGGAGGCAGCCATGTCTGTTCCGAGATGTGGGTAGCTCGAACGGGAGATTGTCGGACGTGATGTCACTCAACTCGGAATTTCCCAGTTCCGAGAGAAAAACGGAACGCACCATTGGTATGTAGTGCGCTACCACCATGCACTCCCCGAGCACACAGCAGTACTGAGTCAGTTCCCAGCCACCCCTGTACCCACATTTACCCCCTGCAGGTCGCTGTTGGGCACGGGCGGGGGCACCACCGCGTCGTTGGTGTTGATGATGGGCACGATGTTCATCAGCAACAGCTCGTGCAAAGTGCTGTTCAGGTTCTGGCGCTTCTGCTCGTCTTGGAAGTCCAGGCTGGTCACCAGGATCTGCCGGCAAGCAGACGGTTCACCACACTATGCGATGAATATGTGAGACACACTGCCCATTCTATGAAAATTCACCAATACTCCATGTTATCAAGCACTGCATAAGAGGGATGGATGGATGGATGGATATTCCATGTTCCACGTGTGTATAGAGATGATGTAATGACTGGGAAGGTCCTGCAGTGATGCTATCCTTTGAGCATTTACCTGGGTCGTGCGCTGTGTACCCGAGTGATGCGCTGCGTACCTGGGCGATGCATGTGCTGTACTGCGTGAACATAGCCTCATAGAGTGCCATCAGGCCGCTCTGGCCAGCCGCTGCACACGCCCGCGCCTCCAGCACTGGCATTGCCTCGAGGAAGGAGAGATCCAGGCATTGGCGTCAGAGACCTCTCACACGCAGCATGCTGCCTCTGCTTCATTTGCAACTAATATACAACATTATCTGTGTTCCAGACCTTTGGGAAGTTCACGTGCCCGACTCACCACGTCTTTGAGCTTGCCGGGTCCGGAATGCAGAGCCTGCCGGACACTCTGGGAGAGCAGGATCTCGTGCCTGAGCCTTTGCTTGCCAAAAGCAACGGCACCGCTGGTTACGATCAGCATCTCCCGTCCCTGGTTCTGCAGGACGGCCACCTTCAAAGCATCGGGGAGTACACAGAACAGAGAGAACATCTAAAAGCGTTACAGTCCGCACAAGAGTTACTGTTGTTGTGGTGACATCTGTTTATTCTCTCTAAGTCCAACGCATACACACACACGCACATCCTGTCCCGGTCTACATCACACACACCTGCTCTACGATGGACGCCAGCCGTCCCAGGGCCAGGCCGCACTCATCTCCCCGCGTGACTACAGCGCTCCCCAGCTTCACCACCACGCGCCTGGCATGCTTCAGCTCGCCGCGGTGGCCGAAGGGCCTTCCCAGAGCACGGGACACTGGCGCAGACACAGCGTGGCCCAAGCGGCACAGGATCCGGGGCCCAAGCCAGGAACAGCCCGCCAGACCTGTGGACCACGCAGGAGGCTGTGAGCAGGGGTGTGGGCCAATGAGATCCGAAACCAGGGGGGCGGGGAAGTTGCCCCACTCTGGCCCTGAGCCCCGCATCACCAATCCAGCCTGTCCCTCAGGGCCAGACCCCCTAATAAATCAATATTCATTCCCATCAATAACAGTTGATGAGACAGGAGCACCTGGTAACCCTCTCTGGTCAATGTTACCATCTTCTTAATGTTCAGAACATCAGCTGCTCTTAACAGCTAGCATTTCAAAGTAAAACTCACAGTTCTGTTTGATGTAATTCCCTAACCCTCCAAATGGTGGGGGGCTGGTCACCGAGAATACAGTGCTTTACTTTGAAATAGAATGGGGGTGGATGCCACATCAGCCATCTGTAATGAAGGGAACCCAGGATGCAGTTTAGAGGGGTCACACCACCATACTGGGACAGCTTGCAGGGATACTACTCAAGCACCCATCTAACCTGCACAGAGAACAGCTAGCAGGGATACTAATCAAGCACCCATATAACCTGTTATGGGGGACAGCTCACAGGGATGCTAATCAAGTACCCATCTAACCTACACAGAGAACAGCTAGCGGGGATGCTAATCAAGCACCCATCTAACCTGCACAGAGAACAGCTAACAGGGATACTAATCAAGTACCCATCTAATCCGCATGTTCAGCAGAATATATAAGCATGGGGGTGAGGCTTCAATGGCTTTTTTCTCACCACCTCTCTTACGTCTTCTCTGTCTCCTCAGCTATACCTTTCATCAAAATGAAACACTTTCAGTCAGAAGCACCCACAGCTGAAATGATTCACACTCTGTTATACCATGTGACATCAAAAGACAGCAGAAATAAGTAGATAATCTGTTCTGACAAATGGATTGGTGCTGAAATGGCTACTCCCCCATATGGATTGGTGCTGAAATGGCTTCTTCCACATATGGATTGGAGCTGAAATGGCTACTCCCCCATATGGATTGGAGCTGAAATAGCTTCTCCCCCATATCCATATGGATCGGTGCTGAAATGGCTTCTTCCCCATATGGATCGGTGTTCACCCACCCTTGTACCTATGATGTCACTTCCTGACAACCCTGCTCCTAAGCTTACCATTGTGGGTAGAGTTTGTGCAGTTCCTCAGCCTTCTGCACAACATGACAAGGAGCTCTGGGTCCACACTGCACTGACCCTAGGTGAGAGTTAGGAGTTACGCCACAGACACACACAGAGGGGCCAGGCACAATTCGAATTTGACAGCAAGTCCATTTCTGGCCTGAAAAGCAAAACAGCCAAACACGCCCTGGACCTGCCATTTCTCCAGTGCTGTACTTGTATGTCTACCTATACCTGCACCTGCGCCTCAGTAGAAGTACCTGCATTCGGCACAAAGCCTATAGGAATGACCTCTCTCAGTAAATTGCCAATCAGAAGACAGAGAGGGCGGGACTCCCGTAAAGAGACGGCACTTTAGGTACTCCGGGAGGCTGAACCCTTTTTAAAATCATTGCCATAAATTCAGCAATTTCCATTTCTTTGTTCTAGAATACCATGGTTAAATATAGTCTCTATCTGGGCAGATCGCTCATAACAGACTTGCCAATTGTATTAATACGCAATAATAGACTGGGTTTTGCGGATTGCATCAGTACACAGAAAGGGGATGAGGAGAACATATCACACCCAGCAACCCGGGAGAAGCCGACGATAAGCGTGCCTTGTGTAAACACGGCCAAAGTAATGTAGAAGGCTCAAAGGAAATGCATAATCTCTGTGGCGGGACCGCTGGGAAACGCAGTTATTATTATTATTTATATTATTATTATTATTATTATTAATATTGTTATAACGATGACAATAATATAATTATGACATTATATATATATATTAATATTATAATATTATTGTATTATTATTGTTAATAATAATATTATACTAATAAGAATAATATTGAGAAGAAGAATGTTGCATTTTTCATTATTCAGAAAAGCACAAAACAGACTAATACAAATGCGATGAACATAACCCCAAATATATGAAACTAAAGAAGTTCTGTTTCTATCCTTTAATTTGATATTTTTTGAAAGGATGAACACAACTAAAATAGCACTATTGCTTGTCTATTTATTAGTTAATAATGCATGCCAAAAATGTTTCCCGGGAAGCATATGTGAAAACGGTATATAAAAAAAGGCGTTTCCAGCCTATTACTTCCACTTAGCCTAATATAGTCCCAAAAGCCAATTTTCAACTAAAACTCATTTTCAGCTACTTACCCACTAAAGAATAAGCAATGTAGGCCTATCGGAAGTGTCCCGCACGCCTACGACTACAGACGTCCAGTCAGCCGTCTGTACAGGAGAGATCTTTACTATAATGACTATAGCAAACGACACGTAAAACTACGAAAGTAGGTCTACAGCGAGCACTTCCAGCCAGACGACCTCATGCTGTGATGTAGGGGGTGATTCGCCACCGGATTTATGCCGCCGGCCCACAAAAGCAGCCACCTGCGACGTGGCAAAGGCGCATACAGGTCGGACTAGGTGCTTATATGCATGTGAACTGGTATCTTTGAGAGAAAAAGAAAAACAAAACACGCGAAATATGGTCAAAGTACTGAAGACTGGAGTGCTTAACCACAGCTCAGGCGGCTAATCTAATCACAGAAATGCTTGATAACTACAGCTATCGTGGTGTTTTGTGTATGCTGCAAAAAGTAATTTAACAACATCACATCAGTTGAACAGTATGTTACAGTGTAATTCTTCTGTGCGCTTCTGCTTGGTGATCTTAGAGTTTTAGTCGCAAATTGGCTTTTGGGACTATATTAGGCTAAGTGGAAGTAATAGGCTTTTTTTTTAACCGTTGAATGCTTTTACATGATCTTATGTAAAAGCATTCAGTTAAAGTAAAATGGACGTGTGTAGCATTCAACCAAACTCAATTACACTCCTAGTCTTCTTAGTAAACCGTTTTAATAAAGCAAAACTTGATGCCTAAACATATCTTTATACTACAACAAAAAGAGAAGTCCAACAGTCATATTAACTGATTTTCTAAGTATGATTTTACAGCTCTATAATAACCCAAGAAGAAGGGGATTTAGTCAACGTGACACCGGAAATCAACACGTGTGCCTGTCAATAGCATATTAGTCTACAATAAAAAATAGAACTGTAAAACCCAGGGAGAAATCACGCCTGGAAACAGTTCGTAATTTTAAGCCAGAGTAAAACGCTGCTTTCACTGTTGTGAACTTCTCAGCAAGGAAAGTAACTTTTGATTATCCCAAAAGTCGCTAGAAGTCGCTAAATGACGCCATCGCCTCATTTGCACAATAATGTCGTGGGAGAGACAAAAAATTGGTTAAAAACACACTAAATGCGTATAAAACTACAAATGAACGTTCTTCTGTCGATTCTTCTTTTTTATATATCACAGTTCCAACCATCCTCCTTTACCCGGACTTGGTACCAGCAAAAGTGACCCCAAAGACATACACTGGCGGAGTTACTTATTCTTGATTAAGCCAGCAGAGCGTCAGCCAGCGGGGGATTTGCGCATGCGCGAGTAATTTGCAGTCTGGACGCGAGGGGTGAAAATCTCCTGCTCTGACTGCAGCTGGGCGGGACTGGACGCCTGCGAGCGCTTTGGGACGGGAGTGGAGCCCACGGCATCACGCGCTGCTCGATGAGAAGCGTAAGAACGACACGTGCTTTCACATCAGAGTCTCTAAAAGTATGCAAGAGCACCAGAAAAAGTCACTTGTTTTTTGACAAGTCGCTAGCACTATCTTTACTGACCAAAAATAATCCTGGAGACAAATTAGCATTTTGAGCTAGTCCATTGTCCTCCTGTAACTGCTGTGTTAACGCACCATTTTGCAGCCAGCAGTCAAATGCTAAT
>JABFEA020000044.1:623556-633869 GCA_019775915.2 Cyphomyrus plagiostoma
AACACTCAGGGCCATAGTGTAGGACGCAGATCAAACAGAGAGTGTGTGTGTTGTGAAAACTGACAGCCATCAGTCAGAGCCATGTCACCTGATCCTGTGGGGGCGGATCGAGCCCATGCTCCCCACCCCCCCAAAGGTCGGTCCTGGTGCTCGGCCCCCCATTTCGGGTTTGCGATCCCATATGCTTGCCTTCCGTGTCCCACACATGCGGCACAGCTACAGACCAAGTGTGCTGCTGCTGTTTGTTTGCTTCTGTCTCTCTCAGCTCACGTTTCTGGGTGGGGGAGTTTGTCAGCTGAATCTCCTGGGGGCGTACACACACACACACACACACACACACACACAGAGGCATACATGGAAACTCACACAAAGAAATACAGACACACAATCACAGATGCGCTCATACATACTCATACAGACACACACAAGGCACACGCATACATACAGGCCGATACACGCATGCACACTGCCACTCTGCAGTGGGGACACACTGATTCCCTTCCTTTCCATCTGACGCCCAGCTGTCCCTGTTGGCCTCTGAGAAGGTCATTCTTGTTTTTCTTTAAGGAAGAGGGTTCAGCTGTTCAAGTCTGTGTGTCTGTGTGTGTGTGTGTACACTTGTGTTCTGTGTGGATATTCTTCCTTCTTGGAATTGTGTAACCTAAACTGTAACCCAGGAATGAAGTTTACGCCATACTGACAAAGCTAGTGTTCAGCCAGCACAACTAGTGGCCAGGATGTGGTACTGCAGCACGTGCCGATTTCCTGCCATGCATGATCCTGCTTGCAGTCTGATTGGATGGGCCTCTTCTCAGAGCAGAGAGCTCAGGGTGCGCTTCTGTAGGTTGCGCACAGGCTGGAGTGAATCTGTGCTAGAGGACTGAGGCCAGCTTTTCGTTGGTGGAGGACCAGGTCCTTTCTGACCACATGAGTTATTTATTCTCAGCACTGTGTATGTATGGATCCTGACCCGCCTCTGTCCCTGAATGTCTCTCCTGCTTCACCCTTCTCCCCCAGTAGGTTCTGAGTGATGGAGCTGGGCTCTGTGGTCCGGGCCATCTTCGATTTCCGCCCCAGCGTGTCAGAGGAGCTGCCCCTCTTTACTGGCGATGTCATCGAGGTGCTCAGTGTGGTGGATGACTTCTGGTTGCTAGGCAACAAGGATGGCGTCACAGGTGGGTTGCACCATTGCGCTGGGGTCTGCAGCGCGCTTCTGAGCGGCCAGCCGGTCTGGCTGGGGGCATCCTGGGGCCCTACAGGCTGGGCTCCTCCTCCTTCCTGGATGGATGCAGATTCACTTCCCAGTCATGCCCAAACAAGACAACATTTCTCATCCCTGAGTCATGTGGCATTTCCCCATTTCCGGGTCAGCCCAGACCTCATTTATCGAGCAGAACTTGATGTTCCTGAAACTGGAGTGAAACTGCATAATGTCCCACAAGCTGTGCTGCCTTCAGCTCTGGATCAAGGCCTGAAGTCCCTAACCCCAAAACACTTGTCTGCTCTTGCCCCTTTCTATTCTGAATGCTCCCCATTCCTCCCCTGTTCCTCTCCATCACCACTTGCCCCGTCTCTCCGGCATGCTGCCTGTTCCTCCCCTGTTATTCCCCTGCTCCCTCTGATAGACGTATAACTTGTGGGGTTCTGTGTTCCTTCTCCCCGTACAGGCCAGTTTCCCAGCACATTTGTGGAGGCTGTTCTCATCCCTAGCACCCGGCCAGGAGACCAGCTCTACGTCTGCGTCAATGACTTCAGTGCCGCGTCGCCGGAGAACCTGTCTCTCAAGCGAGGTGGGTGGCGGACGTGCGCTGGGCGGCATGCCGCTGCATCGCCACTGGCGCACTTTCTCAGGTTCATACAGGCATGTGACTGACTGGGCGGGGCTAACCAATGCCACAGCACACTTGGCTGGAGCCAAGTGTGTCTATGACCATGGTGACCTCATCTGGGGTGGCATCATCTCACATGTTCAGGTTCAGCTGTGCCAGCCGTCACCATATTGACCTCCTTGCTGGCATTTGGAGGCTTAATTCCGGGTGCTCGGGGCACGATGGTCAGACTGGGTCACCGGCCATTTGCAGAGAGACGCCGCATTGCCCCGTTACCTTGCTGTCCGTTGGCTGCCTTGCACTTGCACACAATTGCCTGTGGGTGGTGCCGTTTCACTGCATTGTGGACGTCTTGCTTATACTCTGTTGTGTCATTAATTGCTGAATGTAATTGGCGTGTTTTTGGGAAATGTGTGTCTGGGATAATAAGTGCTGTCAAGCAGGCTTTTCTGCTCTGTGAATGTGTGCGTTTAAGGCATTAGTCTGAGCCCCCCCTGAGAAACACAGCCCTGCCTGCCTCACTGTTTGCCCCCCCCCCATGTCTCTAGGTGATGTGCTGGTGGCTGAGGGCAGTGTGGATGGCTCCTGGATGCAGGGCCGCAGCAGCTGGGGGGCCTTTGGCCTCTTCCCGCGGTCTTGTGTGACGCAGCTACGCCTGTCCCCCCGCTGCCGGGAGCTGTCCCAGCGTGCCGCCGCCGAGCTGCCCCCCCACGCCCTGGGCCGGGCCCGTGCCCTCATGGGTCTCTCCGCCCAGCTGGACGAGGAGCTCGACTTCTGCGAGGGGGATCTCATCACCATCGTGGGCGTGCCTGAGCCAGGCTGGCTGCGCGGGGAGCTGCATGGGCGCAGTGGCATCTTCCCCGAGGGCTTCGTGGAGCTGCTGGCTCCCCTGCGCGGCGGAGGGGACCCCCAGGCTGTCGCCCGCTACAGGGAGGAAGACGAGGAGGAGAGGCAGCGGGATGAGGAGCGTGAGGTGGGCTTGGGTGAGGCAGAGGTCACAGCGGGTGGGGGCGAGGCTGGCAGCCTGCATGGCGTGGCGCTGTATGACTTCCGCGCCCTGGAATGCGGCGAGCTGGACTTCGACGTGGGCGAGCGCATCCGGGTGCTGCGGACGCTGGAGGACGGCTGGCTGGAGGGCGAGCTGCATGGGCGCCGTGGCATCTTCCCACACCGATTCATCCGGCTGGAGGAGCCGCCGTGCCACTCCCAGTTGAGAGGGGCGGAGCCTGGAGAATCACCGGAGAGCAGCCTGGCTGGAAGGGACCCGGATGCAGATGGGGGCCACCATGCAGCCAAGCAGGAGGCTGGGGACCAGAACCAGTACAGTCCAGCCTGGGGGGGGCAGACTGACTACACCATCTGGGACCTCGACTACTTTGAGCAGGAGATGGAGCGCAGTGGCAGCATTGCCGGGGGGGCGGGGGGCACTGCGCCACCCTTGCAGGTGGGGGCTGGCCACAGGGCAGCGGCCAAACCACGCCTGCCGCCCCGGCCCAGCCTGCCCCTTCTGCTGCAGCGCCGGGCACACGATGGCACGCCCCAGGGCTCACCTACGCCTGCTGCCGCCTCCGGTCGCCATGACGACTGGCTCCATGGAAACGGCCAGGCAGCTGGAGAGCGTCCTACTGACAGACGGGTGTCGGGCTGCTTTACCGCCGTGGGCCAGCAGGAGGAGCACAAACGCAGGAAGCTGTTCCGACATTCCAGTGCTGCCGAGGCGGACCTGCTGCCGCTGGAGAGAACCTTCCGGAATGGCCTGCCAGGCCCCTCCTTTCTGGATGGATTCAGCGCTTCTGCCTCTGACCTGGACTCCAAGCTCTCCCAGCAGCTGGCTGAGTTTGAGCTGAGTGTCCCCGGGCCCCGGGGGCCGGGGACAGGGCCCCGAGTCTCCCGTCATTACTCCATCCTGGATTACAGCAGTGAAGGTGACATCATCAGAGGCTCCGCCCACTCCCCTTTGACCCTCAAGCCCGAGACCTGTGCCTTACCCTCCTCCACCTCTTGCCCTTCATCCCTAGAAAGGCAAAAGGCACTCAGGCCCCCGCCACCCAGGCCCCGGGTCCTCAGGGGCCCACAAGGGTCCCCGCCCCCTGTGGAGCAGCAGCGCCGGTCCACCCCCGCCCCACTGAAGCCCGCCCGGCCTGCCCCTCGGCCGCCCCGGCGTGGCACCCGCGGGGGCGCAGTGAGCCACGCCCCGCCAGAGGAGGGTGGCGTAGAAGCGGAGAGGCCCTCTCGGGAGAAGCGCTGTGAGCAGGTGGCCATTCTGCTGCGTCTCCAGGAGGTGGAGCAGGAGCTGGAGATGTACAGGCAAACGGCAGAGGAGCTGCGGGGCATGCTGGAGCGGGAGGAGGACCAGGGGGCGCGGCGGCAGGCCTTGGAGAGCCTGGACTTGTGCACCTACAGCATCGACACACTGAGCCTGGAGCAGCAGCAGCTGCAAGGTGAGAGCCGCCTTCCATCACCAGCACCCGGATCAGTGAGTCCGTGGCCCCCTGGCCGCATGTGTGGGCATTAGCTAAACCAACACTGCAGCCTGGTTCAGGGGCAGTGTGCAGGATTCTGTGCAGGATCCATTGTCTGAAAGAGTGCACTTCCTGTCTGGTGTGTCTGCTAGCTGCATGTGGTCTGTCTGCCTGCAGGGGGCAGCAGACACTAAAGTAATAGTCAGCCTGCGTCTGACACTTAAATAGTATGACTGTGACTGAATAGTACTCTTTGCAGTGGCTTTTTTGGTGTTTTGGTACTTTCTGGGGATTAATATGAAGCAGTTCTTAAATTGATGGCTTTCCAGAAAATAATACCACCGAGTTTGACAGCCCACTGCAGAAGAGGAAGAGTCATTGTTTTACAAACACCAACCAATAGGAGCTTAGAGAGCCAGTATGTTTATTAAGAGGCACCAATAGGAGCTTAGAGAGCCAGGGTGTTTATTAAGGAGCACCAATAGGAGCTCAGAGAGCCAGGGTGTTTATTAAGGAGCACCAATAGGAGCTCAGAGAGCCAGTGTGTTTATTAAGGGGCACCAATAGGAGCTCCGAGAGCCAGGGTGTTTATTAAGGAGCACCAATAGGAGCTCAGAGAGCCAGGGTGTTTATTAAGGAGCACCAATAGGAGCTCAGAGAGCCAGGGTGTTTATTAATGGGCACCAATAGGAGCTCAGAGAGCCAGGGTGTTTATTAATGGGCACCAATAGAAGCTCTGTGTTGCCGGCGGTGTTTGACTGTCTCCCACTCCACCTATATCCAGCTCTGTGCCCCTCTGTCTGCCTGCCTGCCCACTGCCGTTACCCAGCCTGAGTGTGCTGACCCAGGGTCACCGACATGTCACAGTGCAGCAGACACACACGTACACACAGACACATAGAGATACACCCTCACACACGCAACACGGCGCAGCTGGGAGTGACATGCAGGGGTCCTGCAGCCCATCACAGAACTACACACAGGATACATCTGTAGGCCGTGCGGAGGGCAGGCCAGTGTGTAGATTGTTCCGGATGGATAATGAGCCTCCATTCACAAGGTCCCTCTGGGTTTGAAGTCAAAAGAAGTGCTGAATTTTCACTTGTGCCCCCACCCCCCCGGCGGCGAGGTCAATGGCGGTGTCCTACAGACAGTGTGGGAGCCACAGTGAGCAACGCCCAGAGACCACATGGAAGAAAGCAATGTGGGGTGGGGGGGGCGATTGCAGGGCTGTGTGTGTGTGTGTGTGTGTGTGTGGGTGTGGGTTGGTAAGGGTGGGGCTCTATGCTCATCCCCAGCCTGTCTGCAGGAATGTCCAGGTGACAAGGTGCCCAGGTGACAAGGTGCCCAGGTGACACAGCACCCGCGAGGTGCGGTCCGTTCGCCTGTATGTTTCTCCTCCTGTGCCTCCTCCGTGCTGTTGGGCCAGCAGAATGTGCTCCTTTGTCCTGTCCTGCCTTTACAGCAGCTCAGGCAGCTGCACATTACCTCCTTTCTTGCCTGTATTGTGAAGTGTGCCCAGAAGAGGGCGAGCTCACATTTCAGCATGCGGCCCCTGGGATGAGGATTAGTTGAGCCCACAGCACTGCCGCTTCGCTGGGGTGGGGGTTGCCATTGTTTTGGTTTTTTTTTCTGTGGGGATAGGGGATGTCTGAGTGAAACGAATACGGCATGATACTCTCCTGCACTGTGAACTGTTCAAAGCCTCAATTGTTGGGCTTCCTTACACGTGTTTGCAGGCTCTCAGAGCTCCCATTAGCGTACAGGGCTCAGTTTGGTGGTCTGTATGGTTCGAGTTTTCGTGGGAACAGTTTAGGGACAGCTCCCCCCCCCGCCCATGCGAGGAAAAGTGCCGATCACAGGGTGCACTAAGTCAGCCAAAGGCACTCCATGTTTCTGCTGTGAACCGCGTGCTGTATGATCGCTGCTCTGATGGGGGCTGGGCGGAGGGGCTGTGCCTTTTCTTCCTCTCTGAAAAAGAGTGGAGTGGGGGGTGTGACTCTGGGAAGGACTTGGAACAATAGTGCATTGTGGACTGAGGATCCACTTTCTTCCGCTGCAATGGTGAACAGGCCTCTCTCCTGCCTTTTCCGAGACGGGACTCCGGCTTTGGGCATATAGCACTGCAGGAACACGCGCAGCTCTCCCCATGCGGCACAAGATCGCAGGCGCACCTGCTGCTGCTGGGAGCTGCACCTTGCTGCTGCAAAAGCTGCACTGGCATGCGGGACCTTTAAGAAATTCAGAGGCTCTGACTGGGAGGAGATCAGTCCCTCCCCCCTTTCATTAGTAGGGGAAAGGCCAGAGTCTATGTTCTTGGCCAGTCACAGCCTGTCTGGGTGGAAATCCCACATCATGTGACCCAGCTGATGGGCCCTGGGGGGACAGGAGGAGGGGTGTGGGAGGTGCTGGCGCGGGAGTCTGTGTGTCCAGGGCGTATTTCGGAGCAGAGGGCAGTCCCAGCGAGGCATTCCCACGGAAAGCATGCCTCGCAGGTCACGGCGGCGCTCTGCGACTACGGCAGCCCGAGTGAGAGCTGAGCGCCGCCTCAGTGAGCGTTCATGAAGAGCCGTGCCGCCACTGGTGCCAGGCAGGGGCTGTGCCCCCCCAGGCAGGCCAAGAGCCGGGAGGAGCTGCGATCTGACGAGTGGCGAGCAGAGGAGCACGGGCGACCACAGATTCGTCCCGGGAGGGAACAGGAGGTGCATGGCTTCTGGGAGTATGAGGACAGCGACCAAAGCCCTTACCACTGGTACAGGAGTCACCTGCGAGATGGCTGCGAGCGTGCAGGGCATCCCCGCTGCACCAACATGGACCAGGACCGTCAAGAACACAAAAACTGCGTTCGTTTGCCGACCTGCGACCGCACGGACACAGATCGAGTCTTGGAGAAGCAGTCTGACCGCACTGGTAGGAGCTGTTATAACCACAATGAAGGAGGACGTTGTGATTCCGTCGATCGTTACAACCGCACTGACATGGAGTATAAGGACAGGGAGCGATATGACCACCTTAAAAGGGACCGCTATTATGGCACTGGAAAGGAGTGTTCAGATTGCAACGAGAAGAACCGTTATGACCGCCTAGAAATGGAGCGGTTTGACCGTACAGACAGGGACCATTATGACCACCGAGATGAGAGACTGTTTGACCGCATTGACAGGGAACGTTATGACCACCGAGATGAAGGAAGGTTTGACCGCATTGACAGGGACCATTTTCACCACCGAGATGAAGGAAGGTTTGACCGCATTGACAGGGACCATTATGACCACCGAGATGAGAGAGGGTTTGACCGCATTGACAGGGAACGTTATGACCGCCGAGATGAAGGAAGGTTTGACCGCATTGACAGGGAACGTTATGACCGCCGAGATGAAGGAAGATTTGACCGCAGTGACAGGGACCGTTATGATCGTCGAGATAAGGGGCGGTTCGACCGCACTGACAGGGACTGTCTTGACCGCCGAGATGAGGAGCGCTTTGACCACACAGACAGGGACCGTTATGACCGGCGAGCTGAGGGGCAGTTTGACCGCACTGACTGGGACCGGTATGACCGCCGAGATGAGGTGCGGGTCGAAGGTGCTGACAGGGACCGTTATGACCGCCAATATCAGGGGCGGTTCGACCGCACAGACAGAGACCGTTATGACCACCAAGATGACGAGCAGTTTGACCGCACTGACAGGGACCGTTACTACTATTCAGACACTGAGCAGTTTGACCAGACAGCGCGATATGTGCATAGAGACTGGAGTGCCCCTAGATACCGGCCTTTTCTGGGTCCCAGGTCTGATCCAGATGCAACTGATGGTCCCGATGGCTGCCTGGAAAGGAGGATAAGGAGAGGGCAGTCCTACGAGGACCCTTTACCTCTCAACCGTGACGACCCCAGTATGGGCCCAAGGCTTGGCCGGCTTGACCCCAATCTGGATAACCCGTACTGGACCCAAAAGCCACTGTTCACCAGCTCCCTGGACCGGAACAGTGTGTGCAGGAAGTCGGCACCGGTGTCCCCGAGGAGACACAACTTTGTGGTCAGCAGACCACAGCCGAAGTCAGGTGAAGTCTGTAGCTCCGTGTTGGCGGCGGCAGGGAGGGGGGGGCTGTCTTTTGAGGATCCATGTGGTTTCTGTGCTTCTGTAGGAAGGTGACCTCCTACACCGTGACGAGGCTGACTGGTCAGGCTGGTTCAGTGGGTTTGGTATCATTCTGCCCAGGCGTGTGTCTCTCCTGTGTTTACGCTTCACTACAAACAGCTCGTGGTTTATCTGAGTGCACCAGGCAAGCCATCATGGGAACCAGTCAGGACCCACGATCTCCTGCTCAGGCCGCCACAGCCAAGCAGAACATGAGCAGAGCTCCACTTGGGTTGGGGCCAGTGCGGGTTACAGTACTGGTGGTGGTGAGGGTTTACATTTTGGAGTTTCGCATATTTCCCTCCCCCAGTCTGTGCTGAAGTATGTGTGGGACAGAGAGAGAGAGAGAGAGAGAGAGAGTGACTTGCATTCCTGTCCAGCACAGACAAAGAAAGGAAGCTGGCGACCAAAAGACCAGACCTGTTTAATAATTTAATCTGTCAGTCTGCAAGGGGCCATACAGTGTGGGGGCACACCCCCCGCCCCCCCCCCCCCCCACAGTATGCATTGCCTCTGATGGCTGAGCACGAGAAGCTTTTCAAGCTTTTCTGTACCTGTTTGCTGCTGTTTACACCCTTCCTTTCCTTAACACACACAGCTCTCTGTGACGTTAACGTCATTGTGACTTTGTGGTTTTGAAATGCCGGGCATGCCTGCCGTTTCAGGGCCTTGGTCCAGTGATTCATCCACCGCACCTACGCACACACAGCTACCACAACCTTAGCGTGTCACTCGGGGCTCTGCCACACTAATCCAGCGGTGTCATACAGGGCCCCGCCACACTAATCCAGTGAGGTCTGGCCAGACCACAGGCCTCAGCGGGGGACAGACAGGGTCAGGCCTGTGCTCCAGGAGGGGATTAGTGCATGTAAGTCAGGGCCACACGCATGTGCACGCACCCACAGGCAAACACACACACACTCACACTCATAAGCACACTGCCAGTCACACACTGCAGCTTTACCCTTCATTACATTATTTCGGAAGCCCGTGAGGAGTTTGTCCTGTGGGGATGTTTTCCGATCTTCCGCTTGTTGTGCTTTGCCCATGTTCCCTTCCTCCTCACCCACTAATCTTGTCCACACACCTCACTGAACCTCCAGCAATTGGCCAAAGCAGGGGCCTCATTCTGAGCTGCAGCCATAGACCGCGGCTGCTCCGGCTGCGCAGGCAAGCTGGGTCGAGCTTGCTTTAGGGCACGTCGCTGGCTCATCGCTGACTTCTCGAGGAGGTGGGACAGAAACCCTGCTTTTTGTGAGATTACACAGCTCCACAACGTGCAGGGGTGCGGGTCTAATCTGCTTTCAGGCCTGGGGTGTGGTAGGGCAGACAGTGGCATTCCAGTGCCTGTCGTCATGGTGAATTCTGTTTTTCTTTCCATCCTGATCACTAAGTTTCACTTGGAACTGGTTCCTTACAACACACCTCCACCCCCCACCCCACCCCCCACAGGACCTTTCTCAGGAAGTGGGTGGGGCTGACTGCACCTGTTCCCAGGTGTGACAAACATGACATGCTTAAACTGTTCTGTGGTCTTTATCGCTCTGAAGTTTAATCTGTCTAATCTCACCTCACAAGGAATTGTTGGGTCCAAAGTCTATTGTCCCAGCCAAAGAGCCTGAAACACTCCTGGCCTTAATCGAGCTTCTAGTCCACTCCTTGCTCCTCATAACATTGTTGACCCTCTGTCTTCCCACCAGGGGGATCCGGACCCCACTCCTCACTCATAAATGTTACTCACAGGCCTAGCTGGTGCTGCTCATTGAAGAGTATGAGCCAGTGACCTGAGGCTGCCTTTCCAGGGGTGAGGTGGCGTGAGGGAGTGAGAGGGGCAGTGAGGCTGCCTTTCCGGGGGTGAGGTGGCGTGAGGGAGTGAGAGG
>JABFEA020000044.1:666613-679438 GCA_019775915.2 Cyphomyrus plagiostoma
TCTGTCACGGAGGGAGTCACACAGGTATACACATGTTCCTATCAGAAAGGGAGTCACATTCAGAGGTGTCTCTGTCACGGAGGGAGTCACATTCAGAGGTGTCTCTGTCACGGAGGGAGTCACACAGGTATACACATGTTCCTATCAGAAAGGGAGTCACATTCAGAGGTGTCTCTGTCATGGAGGGAGTCACATTCAGAGGTGTCTCTGTCACGGAGGGAGTCACACACTGGTATACACATGTTCCAATCAGAAAGGGAGTCACATTCAGAGGTGTCTCTGTCACGGAGGGAGTCACACACAGGTATACACATGTTCCTATCAGAAAGGGAGTCACGTTCAAAGGTGTCTCTGTCACAGAGGGAGTCACATTCAGAGGTGTCTCTGTCACGGAGGGAGTCACATTCAGAGGTGTCTCTGTCATGGAGGGAGTTACACACAGGAATACGCATGTTCCCATTCGGAAGGGAGTCATATTCAGGCATGTGCGTGTTCCTGTCAGGGATGGGATGGGGTGTGCGTATCCTTCAGGGAGCCAGGCAGCCATACCGCTCAGATTACAGCATCTCACCTCATTGCTGATCTTGTTGCTGAACTTCGCGTGGACGATGTCTGGCGAGTCAGCGACAGAGGTGTGCTTGAAGTGGAACGGATGCTGCCGGTACTTCCTCTGGCATGGAGAAGTGACAGGCAGTTAGAATGCAGAATTTTAACTGCCAATTTAAAGCCTGGAACTTGCCAATTAACTCCCCAGAGGTTCTGTCTGAACTGCTCAGCATCATAAAATCACTTTGGACGAGGAGGACAGTTAAGCAACAAAATTATTTTAATAAAAACTGGATCACTTTTCATGTGCAAATGTTTAACATCGATTAATCCTGCATGTTAAAACTATTCTTATGAAAAAAACAGAAATCTGTGGGTCACATCTGCAAACAAGTAAAGCTCCCCATCTCAGAGTCACTGTACTGAACACAAAAAGTGAGATAACTGTAATGTGCTGATTCACCTCACTGATGAGGTCAGAGGCGCGTTTGGACCCCTCGATCTGCACGGCACCGGTGCTGATCCAGGCTGCCCCTCGCAGGAAGTTCAGGTCAGATCTGTAGTGTTTCTGTAGGGAAGCAAACATTGAGCCGGTGGGATCTACAGGACATTCACATTGCCCTCCGCATTTAAGCATGTGTTCATGAATATTTAAGCCATTTTCTCTGCATTAACATTGGGAATTTCTTCCTGTAGCCAAACTAGGTTTCTGAACTTGTTCTCAGGGTATTTATTTATGAGTTTAGCTTTGTGCTCAGAAGCTCATTTCCTTAATACATGCATATTGCAAGGTGAGGCATTTGGTGTGTTATAAAGTCCAATTTTACGCATCTCCCTTCCTACACTTATTGACCATGAGTTAGTGTCTTTTGGCATGTGTATGGTGCAGGAGCCTCGTGGAACGTATGGTGAAGGGACATGCAGTGAGGGAGCGTGCAGCGAGAAGTATGCAGTGGGGGAGGGTGCAGTGAGGGAATATGTAGTGAAGAAGTATGCAGGGGGGGAGGGTGCAGTGAGGGAATATGCAGTGAAGAAGTATGCAGTGGGGGAGGGTGCAGTGAGGGAATATGCAGTGAAGAAGTATGCAGTGGGGGAGGGTGCAGTGATGGACTGTGCAGTCAGGAGGCATGCAGTGAGGGAGCATTCGGTGAGGGAGCATTTGGTGAGGGAGCATTCGGTGAGGGAGCATTTGGTGAGGGAACATTCGGTGAGGGAGCATTCGGTGAGGGAGCATTCGGTGAGGGAACATTCGGTGAGGGAGCATTCGGTGAGGGAACGGCACCTCGCTCTGCAGGATGGAAGCCCTCTTTGCAGCCTGCAGCTTCAGATCATCGGGCAGGGCGGTGTAGTTGTGCAGGGTAAGCCGGTACTCCTTATCACTGATCAGAGACTGGGCCTTTTTGGCATGGATCACTTCCAGCATGTCCATGGACTGGTGGAACTGGGATAGCATCTTTGCAGACTTCTTCCTGTACTTGAGCTGGGGATGAAGGCAGTATCCATGAGTGGGTGGAGGAGCTAGGAACTGAGCCATCCTAGAAAGGTTTGAACAAAGCTGCCTGCTACGCAACAACAGAATAATAATCCCATGAGGTAGCTGCTGTTGTACCCTGAGCCCTTCAGCACATTCATCCAGTCATGTAAGTATGTAAACAGCTCTCTGCCCTGGAGGTGAATGGCATTCACTGTAAGCACATTCACAGCACAGGAACTTTTTTCCAGAACCAGAACCATTTCGTGTTCACACCACAGGAACTTTTCCCTAGAACCAGAACCATTTAATGTTCACACCACAGTAACTCGGCCCCATTGTAGAAACTCGGCAGCAATTCCATGCCCCTTCTTTAGTATCTACTCCACACTTAAGGATTTTTTGTTTGAACACAAACTACTAGCGAGGGGCTTATAGCAAGAAACTTGGTGATGGCTTGAGCACAAGCAGTGCGAGGACAGAAGAACGCAGCAAAAATTGAACCAATGGAATTATTTTGTACCTCAATTACATTTAATGTATTAATAAATTCCTTTTTATTTGCATTTCCATTTTTCTGCCTGGGGAATTTTGGTCAATAATCAATATGCTTTTGTCTAATATCGCTGCCGCTTATCAGTGGGATAACGTTACTTCCTTTTTATATTGTGGAATAGTTTTGCTGGGCAAATTTAATAACACACCATAAACATGTTCTACAAATAAAATACAAGTGGAAGGATCTTTGCCATTTTGATCACGATCAATCCCTCCAATACCCAACCAAATGACTTGTTCATTCTCCATTGGTTTGGGTTGGCAGTAAACCTTCGTATGAAATTATGTGTAAAGTTTAACACACAAGCTTTTGTGTCTCCCTTGCTTATTTAGCATAATGGGCCCAGTTCCTGTTGTGTGGCACGAAAGTGACACATCAAAGTAACCAGGAGCTAAAAAGAAAAAAACAAGTTCCAGTTCAGACATCCAAGGAACTTGTAACCAGGACCAGGTGCAGGAATTTCAGTGTGAAAGCACCTCACGCTGTGAGTCTGGGGTGGAGCACTGCGGCTTTCACCTGTCACTTTACAGACGGTCTCACTGCCACTCACATCGCTCTGCAGCTCTCCAGACCGAACCACATGGCTCATGTTGATGTCGTCCTGCACCCCCTTCAGGCCGATCATGTGGCCCTTGCTCTTCTCAAACTCCTCTTTGTACTTATGCTACAAACAATCACGTTGGGTGGAGCGTTAGGCTTTGACCTCACGTCTATCAAATAATTATTCTCACCAAATAGGAATGTCTTTCTCCACCTCTGCCCACACAAGAAACACATGCAGAATTTTCCTGAGACATACTCACATCATTGAGGATGTCTGTGGATGCTTTTGCTGCTTGGAAAGGTATAGCATCCAGTCGCAATTTATACCCAGCGTCCCTGAGTTTTGTCCAGGACTCTTTATAGCGTGTCTGTATGGAGGAAGGCTTGCCTCAATATAACAGAGTCAATAATACTTAAAGAATTACCTGAGGCTAGTAGTGTTAATTACACCTAATGTATTACCTGAGGTTAATAATGCCAATTACACATGGACAACTACCTGAAGTTAATAGTACCAGTTACACATAGACAATTACGTGAGGTTAATAGTGCCAATTGAATTACAAATAGAGAATTACCTTAAGGTTAATTGCAATAATTACAAAAAGAAGTGACTCTGATCTTTAACCTTACTCTCTGAGTAAGAAGTTTGTACTTCCACTTTTACATGTTTAATCTTCTGTATTGTGTTGTATGAAAAGCTGGTTAATACCATAAAGAAACTGCACACAGAAGCTACACTCAGCCATCTTGTGGCACCTCCACCCTTAGAATCTCTCTATGCCATATTGCCCAACAGAAGTCTCCTTCGTCTGTGCACCCACTGATACCCATGACCCAAAGCAAAGGGCAGGTCTGCGGCTCACCTCACTGAGGTTCATGGCGTTGAGTTTGGCCTGGATGTGTTCAGGCAGCTCGCTGGTCAGGGTATAGTGGTGCTTCATATTCTCCCCCTTCTCCCGATAAAGTCTCTGAAAAGTAAGCACCTGTTAGTGGTACAGTCTGCTCCCCCTCTTCAGCCTGTGAGTGGTACACTCCATTCCCCCTCCTCAGCCTGTGAGTGGTACAGTCCGCTCCTCCTCATCAGCCTGTGAGTAGTACAGTCTGTTCCCCCTCCTCAGCCTGTGAGTGGTACAGTCTGCTACCCCTCCTCAGCCTCTGCATGGTCTCTTTCACCATTCTGTGTACTGATTTAGAATGTTTTGTATGTGTGTGTGTGTGTGTGTGTGTGTGTGTATGTGTGTGAGAACCCTGAGAGAATGGGACCCTCACATCGATGGCCTGCTTGTTGCTGATCTTGGCCTGGACCATCTCTGGCGTATCCTCCACGCTGGTGAATTTCAGGGCACTCACCTGCTGCCGGTACTTTTTCTGGGAAATGAAAATAAAAACCAATGAGCCCCTCATAATTGTCGCCCCAGTTGCTCGTGTAACATTAACTGTATGTTAATGCCAGGCAGCTGATTCTAAATGCAGTGATGGAATACAGGGTCCCCAGCAGTCTGGCCTATGTGGCGATCACACCACTGGATGGCAGTATTATTTCCTTTGGGCCTTGAGCTACCAGAGACGAGATACTTTCCAGGAAGCTTTAGCTGGGACAAGTCACTGTATACTGAAAGCAGTCTATTTAAATCCAGTGAAGCAGAAGGCTGTCTGGTGTTAAGAATTATCTGCACATGAGCACATTTCTGTCTCAGCATCTGTCTCTTTACCTCACTGGCCATATCCGTGGCCTTCCTCGCCTGCTCTACATCCAGCGACCCTGCAGTTGCCCAGCCAACACCTTTCATCCAGTTCAGGTCTGCCCGGTACAGTTTCTGTCAACATGAAGCAGGCAAATTCAAAACCGCCGGCATTCCAGATGCCCTCATATGGAAAAACAGCGTGTCGTCTGTGCTCACAGTGCAGCAAGGAAAGGTGGCCGGCAATGGCACGGCTAAAGAATCGGATCGGCATACATCCCAGGGTATCCCCCTGTGTGCTCAGCGCTAATGCTAACAGGCCAGAGCGTCACCCTGTCTGTGGGACACGCCTTACAGCTAATAGCCAGGGCTAACATCCCCGTGTGTGTGGGACTCACGTCACTCTGCAGGTCGTAGGCCTTTCTGGCCCAGGTCACTGCCATGTCGGTGGGAAGGCTGGTGTACTGGTGCAGCACACTGCGGTAGCTTGTGTCCGTGGCCAGGTCTTGGGCCTTGCGGGCCTGGCTGAGGGCCATCATGTCCAGCGGGACGCTGTATACGGTCTGGGAGTCCTTGTACCTTTGCCGGTACTCGCGGTCACTCTGCAGCCGTGATGCCCATGCAGCGTGAGCTAGTTGGGAGTCCTCAGACACTCCCTTCACTCCCACCATCCTGCCCTTCGTCTTCTCGTATTGCTCCTTGTACTTTACCTGGGGGGTGGGCGGTGACATACTCATGGGGGCCACTGTGAGCTGAGGGTGACCTCACCCTGAGCTGCCCATCAGTGCCCTGAAAGTCAGACCCCAGCACGGTCCCGAGCTCACCACAGGGGAGTGTGCTTTGCTGGTCTATAACACCATCACCGGGTGTGTATGTGTAAGGGGTGATTAAACCTTCTGTAGCCTCTTTCAGTCTGGGTAATTCTCACTGCATTTGGTCACACTGCAAGGACATCATTACATTTGCGGCGATGGTAATACGTTTACGTCCCCATTAATGAATTCTATTATATCGCTTTTTAAAGCTTTTCTTGCAGCTCTCTCTGACAGGAAACCTTAACCTTTCCGACTGGAAAAAAAATGGGCCGGTCTACCTGCGGAGAGCAAACGATGAGCCCGTAATCATGCATCTACTAGTCCTGGGGAGAACAGGATGCTGCACCGTAAGACATACTGGGCGAGGTGATGACAGTGGAGACTCACATCACTGGCGAGGTCCCGCTTGGCTTTGGCAGTCAGGATGGACAGTGCATCCATGCGCAGCTCGAATCCCTTGTCTCTCTGCTGCTCCCAGCTGCTTCTGTACACTTTCTGCAGGAGACAACAGAGAAACGACAGTATACTGGTTTGTTAAAAGGGCTCCAACATTCATACAAGATATAAGAATTGTATGCTTTTCCTGGACTGTGTCACGCAGATTATAGTCACTGCAGACTATACTGGTGCTATGAGCAGCTGTGACCCGGGCCACACTGTAAGGACACTGGGGGAATGATTACCGCAGTCTTACCGCACTCAACAGGTCAGCGTTGGCCTTGGCCTGCAGAAACAGTGGCTCGTCTTTGCTCATGGTGTACTGGTGTAACACCTGCTCCGTGCCAGCCCTGTACGCCAGCTGGGTGAGGCAGAGGACCACAGGATGGTAACTTCACACTGCAATGCACCGCTGCTAGAAAGGACACTCACTGCAATGGAGTGCAGTCACTGTATGGTTCACAAGGACGCCCAGGATCACACTACACTACACTGGCTGTGTGCACTGTAATATGAAGGCTTTGACAAGTGCTCAGGTGTCTCTTTGGGAGGTGAGTCCAGAGTCGGAAAGCAGTGACTCTCACCCCACTCTGAAGCTCCTGACTCTTCTTCGCGTGTTTGATGGAGGGGGTATCAGCCACCTGGGTGAACTTCACTCGGTCCACCCTCTGACGATACTTTTTCTGCGCAATGCAGAAGACAGACATAATTAGCTTCACGCAAAGGAGAATATCCCAGTGTGCCTGTGATTCAGCCGTGAAGTTTACAATGTCAAGCAGAGCCGCTTCCCCCAAAACCAGGCCCATGCAGGAACACAGACACTCACCTCGCTCAGTAGGTCCCCAGCCTTTTTGGCCTGTTTGACATCCAAGCACCCATCTGCCTCCCAGCCTACCCCTTTCATCCAGTTTAGATCAGAACGGTACTGGTTCTGCCAAGGGAGAATCATGCTTTAGGACACTCTACTGTATATGTTGACAGACCCATGCGCCAGGCTGCCCGCTGCCCGCTGCCCGCTGCCCGCTGCCTCACCTCACTCTGTAGTTCATAGGCCTTCTTAGCCTGCTGCACCTTCATGTCGTCCGGCAGCACTGTGTACTCGTGGAGCGTCTGCCTGTAGTCCAGGTCACTGGCCAATGCCTGGGCCCTCTTGGCCTGGCTGAGCTGCATCATGTCCAGGGAGAGGTGGTACTGACCCTGGTTCTCCTTAAAGCCTTTCTTGTAGGCCACCTGAGAGGACACAGTAAATTGGGAGACGATAAAATGATTACGTAATCCTAATTTATTATGAAAATGCTTGTTCTCGGAGAGTTTCTCGGTTGGCAAAATTCCAGTAGCCACACATACATCCAGGTCGGTGTAATTTGCCGCACTCGTTCTACAGTCCCTCTTTCACTGCACATACATCCAGGTCGGTGTAATTTGCCGCACTCGTTCTACAGTCCCTCTTTCACTGCACATACATCACCTCACTGTTCATCTTGGCCACCTGGAGAGAATGCAGTGTCTTGCAGTCACTCACGTTGACACCAACGGCCTTATCCTTGCTTTTCATGAATGATTCTTTGTACTTTATCTGTTAAGATGACACACACAAGTCTAGTAAACTTCCATGTTTTGAGTGCCAGAATTACACTGAAACCTCAAGACTTAAGGCTGATTTATACTTGGGCGGTAAAGGTACACTGTGACCTACACAGGGGCGTCAGAAGCATTTTGAATGTGGGGGGGGGGGCACACTGGCATAAAACTAATATTTTATGTTAAATGTGGGGAGGGGGGGTCCAAACAAATGATTATGAAAAGTGTCAGATTTAATGGCGGCAACACCCATGGTCTGTAAAGTGAGAGGGACGCCATTGTGGGGAAGATGGTGGTGCAGAGGGCAGTGCTGTCGTTCGGCAACCAGAGGGTTGCCAGTTCGAGCCCTGCCTTCTCCTAACCCCACCAAAGTGTCCTTGAGCAAGATGCTGAACCCCAAATTGCTCCCGGTGTGCAGGTTGGCGCCTTGCATGGCAGCCTTCACCACCAGTGTGTGGATGGGTGAATGTGAGGCATAAATTGTAAAGCGCTCTGAGTACTCGGAAGAGTAGAAAAGCACTATATAAATGCAGTCCGTTTACCACTGTGAGTATCCATTTATCGAGTCCTGGTTATATTTGTGCTGTTCCAAACTTCCCATAGGAAAATTGTCAAACTTTTTATGCATTTTCCCTTATGTAGTTACTGTCTGTACTACTTTTTACCATTTTTGTAGTCTTGTAAAGTATGAATAAACGTAGTGGAGGTAAGCGAAATCGCTGCTGTCATCCTGAGTGTTTTGTAGACCTGTTGCTAAGGCTACGGTGTCAGGTCCACGGCTACACCGTACTTACAGCGTCGATTCGGCGCAAAAGTATAATTCATCCTGGAAGCGTGATTCTATCCCACCGCTTTAAGCTTACGACAAATAACAAACGTAAACTACAGACACACACACACACACAAACTGACTTACATCACTGGCCAGATCGCGGGACATTTTTGCGGCCTTGATAGGCAGTGTATCTGCACTCATGTCACATGCCTTGGATTTTGTCTTCTCCCAGTCCTGCTTATATTTTATCTGTTGGGGAGGGGTGGTTGTGGGTTATTCACCTATCCGCACTGTTACATATATAAATGTTAACAGTTTTCACATCCTTGAGGCCATAGTTCCAAACTTAAAACTGGAAAATATCAAGCTGGCTGCTTACATTGCTGTACAGCTCAGCATTAGCCTTAGCAGTTCTGATCTGGGGGAGGTCTTCTGGCAGAGTGTACTGGGTCTTAGTCTTCTCGTAACTGGCCCGGTAATTCAGCTGTGGTAAGACCAACACAGTATATCAGTCTACTATTGGCAGTGTTCAGACACTGGAACAGTGCAAGAGTAACAGCAAACAATGAGAATATGAGAACCAGCCACAAGAATACAGCTAGAGTACTAGAATTTCATGAGAATGACAAGAAACCACAAAAGTGTTAGAGTATCACTATACCACCAGAATGGCACAAAAGTCACAGAATAACATGAGAACACCAGAATATCTCAAGAGTACTGGAATATCTATCATGGTCCAGCTGTTGAAAATCTCCTCACCTGACCACCAGTGAGCCAAACCGGCAGCTGATCTCGTAATTTGGTCCAAGTGACAGTAAAATAAAGCATCAAGTTTTTGCAATAACACATGGCTGACATGCCTGGCCAGCTCTGCACACTGCACCTCTGGTCTGTCACTTGATATCGCGAGTCATTCACATTGCACCATGCACCGGGCCACTTACGTCACTGAGCTGCTGAGAGTTGATTCTGGCCTGCACGATGTCTGGGGTGTCTGTCACTGAACTGTACCTCAGCTTGTCAATGTGCTGTCTGTAGTTCACCTGGTTTGGTTAGTGGAGGAAGTTTCATAAAATGGCAGTGTTGCAAAAGACTCCTCTCTTGACCATAGGCTACATTTCCCCTATTTGCCACAACATCCTGATGGCAGTTCTTACTCTAGTTACTTGTTTGGAATGTTTCACAATTTCAGGATGAATGATCTCCATTTCGTTCAGTTTGCATGAATGACCTACAGCCCCGAGACCCTTGATGAACTCCTGGCATGCCGTGCGTTATGTGCCAGCAGACTTACGTCCTTCAACGGTTCCAGTTTCTTCTGTGTATGGTAGGATGGGGTATTGGTGGCTGGGTAGTTGTACTCTGTCTGCTCAGACTTCTCCTGCTCATAGTCTGACTTATAGGCAATCTGAAAGATATAATTTGTCAAAGGTTACCTGCTTGAGGCCACTCCCACAAGTACAAATAGACTCCGCCCAAATCACAGGTGAAACACAGCCACCCCATTGTAGGGACAAACTTGGAGGCGGGTCTTACGTTGCTGGCCAGCTTTCGTGCTTTCATGGCGTGCTCGGTCTTCCTGTCCAGACCGGAGCCTTCGTAGTGCCCCTTTATGTGGTTCGCATACTTCTCTTTGTACCTGATCTGCAAGGGGCAGCAGCAAAGCAGATGAAGCCTTCGCCTTCGATCCTGGGGTTACCTGTGCGATCAGTCATGTATCCTGGAGCAAAAGGCACATGACGCAGAATTCTGCACTTCTAAGAGGGCTCACTCATGGCTGTATACATAGTTCCGTTGATGCTCACGTGGTCATGTTTTTTTGGCCTTTTCGTGGTTTCGTCTTGCGTTTCGTGAGGATTTCATGGAACATTTCGTTGACTACGTTTCACTGATCTCAGCAATTGTGTGTTCTGCCGCAGAGCACAACGTATCATATGAAGCCGTAAATATCACGATGTCCCAAGAACAGAGTTATTCTTGACCCAGTCAGAGTACCAGAGCGATGGACGTGAGTGATATATTTGGGCGTCAGCCGCATTCCCACGCCGCAGGCTTCGTTTGCGTACTAAAGCAGGGCTCACATTTTGTGGGAAGCACTCACAACATAACTCCAGTCCATAATATTTGTATGCCAGACTTTCATACCGAGATACTAATAATACCTGGGGAGTGCTCGGATTTATGGCCCAGTAGTTGAGCTAACAGGAAAGTACCGCATCATAACTCACATCACTGGTGAATTTGGACATCTTAGATGTGTTCTTGAATTGTGGCGTCTCACAGTAGTTGATGCTGTGTCCTTTGGTGTTCTCCAGATCCTTCTTATACTCAACCTGGAGGCCATTGCAGATGAATAAAACTCAGTAGGTACAGAAGCAGCTCCTGCAAGCCCATGGTTCCTGCTGACACACCATTCTCATCGCCATCGGAGCACCTACCTCACTGACCAGCTTGTTGATCTTACGCACAGTCTTGAGAGCTAGGTTGTCCTCAGTGGTCATTGTGTGGTAGTGAGCCTGGCCTTTCATCTTCGAGAGGTCCTGCTTGTATTTTAGCTGCGGGACAGTACAAGGACAGGCACTTTGTCTCCAGCAGCCCAGGCAAACTATCATGTGGGGTGATACATGAAGGTGAGATTCCTACAGCATGAGCAAACACATGCCACTGACTGCCCACCAGTCTGTGATGTCACCGCATGCCATACCTGTCCACCCGATGTCAGTGACAGCAGGAGAATGATGACAATGCACCCCACAGACTCACAGGCTAACAATGACAGACTCCAAACCGGAGTGACAAAAACATCATGTGTGATATTGCTATTATTGTGCCTAAGTGGGGTATGGCGTGCTACTTGTCATCAGAAGATTTCCAGTTCAAATCCTAAGGAAGGCAGAGTGACATCACCGCTGGCCCCCTGAACAAGGCTGTAAACCTCCCAGTTCCTACAGGAACCGCCTGACTCTGCTTTCTTAGTTGTACTTTGCATTGGATGAATGATTACACTAAATAAATTTAATGTTATTATTTTCATTGGTTTTGTGATCTTTTATAGGGTGTATGATCACTTTATGATTCTCTCAGTTGAAGGTAGTTACTGTGTAAGAATCATGGTTTTAAAAAAATTATGAGCTGAGTGGCAAGAACAAAAAAAAACAATTCAGCTAAAAACAGATGTTAAACATTAAACTGACAGATTATTCTGCCATATTGTCACTTTAGTTCATATACTATATTTTTCTGGCATTATGGACTTTTTATTAGGCCAAGATTTCTTATTAAGTTTTATTAGGCCAACTAGAATACAGTGGCACCTTTTGGGATTCTTCCTGGAAAGTGCTAGAAAGTGCTAACAGGCAGATCCAAAAGCAGCTGCACAGTGTAGGCAGTAAAGAAAAATCAATCCTGGGGTCTATCAGACCCCAATGTGAAAATTAGCATTAGCGTTAGCGTTAGCCCGGTACTCACATCGCTCGCCAGATCGTGGGCCTTCTTAGCCAGCTGGTAGGCCGGCGTGATCATGGCGGGAAAGCTTCCCTTCCCTTTGTGCTGCTCGTATTCCTCGGTGTAGGTGTGCTGTGAGAAGGAACAGCGTGGTCAGTGATGATAGACGGCACACACACTTACATAGACACTGGCTTGGGGAATTCAGCTATACGGGCCGAACTCTACAATCAGATGGCCCATCCAGTCATTTGAGTGACCATGAGTGCGGTGTGGCTCATTCCATTTCAGCGCTGTCATCCGGACATCGCGCCCCACCTGGCTGAAGTTCTCCGCGTTTTCCCGAGCGAGAGCAAATTCCATCGTCCCAGCCTCAGAGCTTCCTTTGCCCTTCAGCTCCCTCTCATACTTCTCGTGGTACTTCACCTGGAACAGGCCATGCAGAGGCATCGTCAGGCATATCAGCTCCCTCCACGTTGACTTGGGGAACCATGCCTCTACTAGTCCATACTTACATCACTGGCCATCTCTCCAGCTTTCCTGGCAGCTTGGTACCCAGGAGTGAAGTGGGCTGGGAAGCTGCCTTTTCCTTTCTGCTGTACATATTCCTCTGTGTAGCTGTACTGCAAGTACACATACAAACAAGTTCAATGAAAGTACCATGCATTTCATATCTATACAAGCTACAAAATGTACCAATCAAGTATGAGAAGAAATTCTGCACCTCTCTACTCCCCTATTTCCATTCCACACCTCTCAACCCTTTCATTCAAAACCTCTCTGCCCCTCTATCTCACACTTCTCCAATCTGTACCTCTCAATTCATCCATCCATCCATTTTCTAAACCGCTTATCCTACTGGGTCGCGGGGGGTCCGGAGCCTATCCGAGAAGCAACGGGCACGAGGCAGGGAACAACCCTGGATGGGGGGCCAGCCCATCGCAGGGCACACTCACACACCAGCC
>JABFEA020000044.1:703914-714391 GCA_019775915.2 Cyphomyrus plagiostoma
CCCCCCCCCTCACGCTTTCCTCCGCCCCCCCCCCCCCCCCCCCCCCCCCCGTCCTCGGGCGGGGGGGGGGGGGCCCCCCATGGGCCCCCCCCCCCCCCAGCTCCGGGATCCACAACCTCGGCATTCCTTAGAGCTCAGGGAGCAAACACCTCATTGTGGCATGGCTGAAGGTGCCAGTGGGATATCATTATTTATAGCTGTGTTTGGGGTCAAAGATCATGTGTCAGGAGCTTGCTGTTCTGGTTGGCGGGGGCATTCAGAGAGCACAGCAATGCCATCGCCGGTATTAATAACTGCTGCTACTCAGCCCAAAAGTCTCCAGTCACATGACCAGCAGTTCAGATGCAGTTCAGGAATCAGATTCACCGTTTATCAATGTTCAGTCATGTTGGCATAGCACTCTCAGTCTGTAAGGTGTATGGGTAGGAGTTTGCCAGCTGTCCCGGTATAGCATAAACATAGTATAGATATAGATATGAATGTGGATTATCCAGAATCATAACATAAATATAGATATAGATAGGAAGGTAGATTATCCAGAATCTGGAATGTTGCCTTTGTTCCTCTCTGACAAGAACACAGTGAAATTTCTGGTTAATCAGGCAACAGATCAGAGGTCTTGAAAAAATACAGAATTAACTTTTTAACTGATGAAATATAAACATTTAAACTGATGGTGCATCCCACTCATGCATAAAGAATCATCTTAGTAACTGTGTACGAACTGTGTTGTGTAGTTTATTACACAGTACAATATGAATCTTCAGGATCCTTCTCTGTCTGACCTTCCGTATGACTTTCCTACACGGAAATGACAGCAGCCGGATAGATAAACTCCTTCATTGATCCTGAAGAAATAACAAAGCTTTAATATGTCCCTACTAACAGAGCTGTATAAATAACACTTGTAAGGATAGACGAGTAGATTAATATGACTTTTGGCAGTTTCAGTTTTGTTTGTTGTTGCATCGTTAAAAGTAAAATAAAGTAAAGTAAGCTATGCACTTGGATAAGTGTGTCAGTGTCTTATTTGAAAGATGACAACAATGACCTGTTGTCTGATCCTTAGGTCACTGAAATCATATTCAAAACACTGCCCTGACAGCTAATTTCCAGCTGAACATTTCTGCACTATTTACTCAAATTTACTTATGCAGCTTATTAAAAAGGAATAATAATATAATAACTCATAAGCTGAAGCACCCGACTAAACCCTGTGGTGACGGCAGCTGGAATCTTACAGCTTCCACCTGTGTTACCGGATACTGCAGCAATACTAAACAAACCAGTTGCTTCTCAAAAAGCTTGGATGGTGTCCAGGAGGAAGTCTGCACACCTGGGTAGGGCTGGCTGGATGAGGCAGAGCCAGTGGCGGAGCCTCTGCCTCAAGCATGCCGGTGACATCACATGCCAAGCATTTTCATAAGCAGTTTCGTGGCAAGGCGGCAGTAAGCTCCTCACACGCTGACAGCTGAGCTCAGAATGTGGGAGTCCAAGGGAGCGGAGCTGGTGAGCGATTAGGTACCTGAAGCATCGTGGAAGACAGAGTTCGCCAGGGGCAAAGCCGCAGGTGTCGCTCTCTTCTGTGGAGGTAAGGTTTACTTCTACGCTGTTTGTAGGGTCACCGAGTAGCACGTCACACCTCCTGTAGATGCACCTGTGAGTGTGTGCTTCTATGCCACTGTTGTTTATGGCGTTTTCCCAAAAATGCACAGAGATGTCACCAGGAGGAAATGGACGAGCTCAGTAGATGTTCGCTATCTCACCGTCTGTAGGTCCACCTGGCCCTGCTCTTGCCAGAATTTTCCTCTCAGCTCAGGCAGTCGGATCCAACATACTCGGGATGAACCACCAACGGACATCAAGTACGATGAGAAGTGAGGGGCTTAGTGTCATCAAACGCCATGTGAAATGACCCTGGCAGGTTGTCCTCAGAGCCCTGCCTTGTTTTGGTACCTTCAACGCGGCTTATTGTTAAGGACGTCATAAACATTCACCGAGCTTGTAAACAAAACACTGCGCTGGGTTCTTTCTGCATTCAATGAGAGAAACCTCAGTGCGACCAGTCAACTCTTGTTACTGCAAAATAACAAAAGCACAGAAACATATCATTCAGAATCTGTGTGCAGGAAACTGGCAGGTACTAACTTATTGATAAAAATATTTACGAGCACTGCAATAGGGTCCTACAGATGTAGTGCTGTAAATTTACCCTCTGGGAATCACGGTTCAATCAGAAGGCCTAATGTGAGCATCATTTTATGACAGTAATGCTTCATGCCATTTATGGGGCAATTTTAGTTATACAGCCTTTTTTAAAAAATATTATTGTTGTCTAAAGGCGTTAATCTGAAAGATCAGATTGAGTTAAATATGACTATTCCATGCACACCAAAAGTTCCCCAGTTTACCATTCACTAATGTTTCTAGGTTCACAGACGGTGTTCTACACCCCAGTGGCAGATGTGGAGGAGGTGCGCACTGGACACCTAATCAAATCTCCTCCAGCTGGCCGTTTTAAGTCTTTGGTGAGTTTTCCGCTTCCGCCTTGCAGAAGTTGAGTGATGCACGCTGCTGTGAACTTTCACCATGCACATTTTGACTTCACGTACACATTCGGATATAAAGTGATCAGTAGTTACTGAATCGACCCTGTGAAAGAAAGAGGAATTTTTGTGGTGAAACTGGGAGATGGACTTTCTGTGAGAGGCTGCTGTCAAGGTTATTTCATTCCTCTCAGCGTCACCCTGGGTTACTTATATTCACTATTTCTTTGTTTGTTTATTTCACCATTGATCCATCCCATGCTGCTTCTCAGTATACAACCTCATGTAAAAGAATTGTAAAATGAACATCTACACATAATTATAAATTGTCTTCTTCCAGTTGTCCTGCATATTATGCATTTTACTGGAGCACACCCAACGAAACAAGTGTCTTGTATCTTTAATGTACTCGGTCAGTAAGAATCTTTACGACTTCGATTCTTGACATGAATGAGATTTACCACGGAAAGTTCCTGCTGTCGCTCTTCATTGTCTTTTCAGTTGCCTTGTGGTTAATGGGCATAAAAACCTTCTCTGTTCCTGCAGAAATCCTGGAAGAAGCGTTTCTTTGTGCTGTTTAAAACCATCTGGGGCACACATCTGCTGAAGTATTACCGGAGTGAGGACGAGCGGGAGAAAGCGCAGGGGGTCATCGACCTCTCTAAGTATGTCCTCTAACCGCCGAGCAGTGTGGCACTCCTACCCCCTGCATAGTCTGCCTCTCACTGGCCTCTGTCAGGCGCCAGTTTCCTGTGAGTGACTGTGTCATTTCCTGCCAGGATCTCAGTGATTTACCGCGCCCCAGACAAGCGAAACAGGTGGGAGTGGATCCACAAAACCTTCAAATGCCCCCCCGACTGTGTGCTCTACATCCATGCCAATGACAGAGACTATTACCTCATCGGACAGCTGAAGTAAGTGTGAGGCAGCGTAAGCTGGGTCGCATTCAGCACATGGTGGCCAGGGAAGCTCCACTTAACGGCAGGCTGTGAATGTCTTCTGCAGGGATCTGAACCTGCAAACCTTTGGTTATAACCTTTGGTTATGAATGTGCTTCAGTGCCCATGGCACAGGTCATTGGCCAAATGGCGAATGTCTCTGATGAGACGTGAGAAGCAAGATATTGACCTTCTCACTTATTAGGCAGAGTTTGAGGCCTCGGTAGGATCAGCGGAGGCTTTAATGGGATGCTGTTGGCCACCCGCCCCTTAACTATCTCCCTGGACATCTGAGTCTTGCGTGGCTGCTATTCTTGGGTGCTCATTCTTGAAGATGTGCTTGGTCTGCTTCTGTCTGTTGCACCTTTTCATTGTGAGGTCACTCTCACGTGACCAATACATAAGGGGGTTTTGCAGCTGGATATATTTCCCATGTGTGTCACCCTGTGATCTTTTGCCGTTGGGAAGTGTGTGTAGGGTGCAGCTTCAAATTCTCAGATATGCATCTCTGATAATCATATAACAAAGGATCTAAGCACAACAAAATGAGTGGCCATGTATCTAGACCATCAACATCAGAAGTGGGGGGGAAAAAAACAATATTTTCCTCAGTCAGACCAGAGAACAGATCTCCACGTTAAAACAAAGGGAGAGTGTAGCAGAGACACTTTGGGTTTGGGGGTTGCATACACTGGAGGAGAGAAATACAAAGCAGTTTTTTGGCCTTGAAAAACTAGGGAAGATGGCGTCAGGAGAATAAGTCAGTCTGGGGTGGAAGAGAAAACAGAAAAGTGTTAGTGTTAGACTGTTAGTGCAAGTAAATGTATGGTTCTACAGCCTCCCACTGTCTTACAGCCTTGAAAAACAAAGGCCTCATTACCTAAAGAGAAACAGGCAGAAAAACAGACCTGAGCAGAACTCCGATCCTCACAGTCTCAATGGAGGCTGTCATCCTGGCTAATGAAGAGCCTTTACTAACAAGCCCCCCTCCATGGTTACAGGCTCGAGGTGGATGGATGGTTCAGTGACATCTTTAAGGCACTAAGGAATCTCTCTCCTAAGGACGACACGGTACGGCCGGCCTTCTGCCTACCTGGTTTATCCCAGGTAGAAACTGAATTTCCAGGATAGAAGGGTACAAAGCTACACTCTCATTGTTATGATTTGTTCATGAAATCATTTCTTCCCCCCTCCCCAGAGGAGCCGCTCTGTCTCTGCACCAATCATGCCTCTCACTGAGCATCAGGTAGGTTGGGAGCAATCTGGGAGCAAACTGGCTGAGCCTATGTGAGCCTACCACCCTTTTAATACAGAACGTAGTAGAACCTTGAAACAAATATGTTGTATATGTTGTGGCTGGTGGTGGTGGTGGGGGGGTTTAACTGCTGCTGAGTTGCCGGGAACAGCAGGGGGCAGCATGGAGCAGTGGGCTAAACCTCTGTGCCTCTGATTAGAAGATGGTCGGTTCAAGCCTGGTGTCGGCACATCTGTGGGAGCTTGAGCAAGGCCATTAACCCCCCAGTGTGCTGGGCACTGCTGAGGGAGGCTGCCCTTCACTCGTTCTCACCTAAAGAGAGCACGTTGGGGCTGGTGTGAAGAAAACTTCCCCAGGGGTATCAACAAAGTATCTGTTACTATTGTTATTATAACAGGCAACTAACAGGACTGAAGACAAGCGACCCTCATCCATTCTGGAGCGCAAGGCACAAGAGGATGACCGACACTCCCACTACGATACGCCTAAGACTGTCCTGGATATCATGGCTCAGGTGCCAGGGCCATGTTACTGCTACTAACCTCTGTGCCAAGACCTCAGGGGGGTTCTGAAGCAGTCCACATCAGGGGAGGGAGACTATGGGTTTAAGTGATCTCAAAGCCGGAGCAGGTCGGTGTGGAGTGACGGGCACTAAATGGCCAAAATTCTTTCATAGAGGGTAAATGCTTATCTTACACTGGGTTGGTGTTTAGCTGTACAGGGAACAAGAAGATACTTAGATGTGGACAGGGTGTTTACTTTGAGCATCCATGACCTTTGGCCTTTAACAAAATGCTCCCACCAGCTCTTCATCTGTTTATATCAAATAATAATTTAGGGAAATGAAGAGGATAATGATGATGATGATGAAGCTGAGGAAGAAAAGAGTTTTTACACCAGAATGGACAGAGTGTAAGTTTCCTTCATCCCAGAACCGGTCACTTTCGCAGCCTTTACCTCCAGCACTGTCACTAACATTTTCCCAAAGGTTAACAACTCTTTTGAATGCAGATAGAACACTGACTAAACATGTGAGTTCATTTGTTGAATATAGCTGGTTCAAGGCCTCGTAACAGGACCCAAGTCCTGCAGTATCCATTTGTGATATATGGCCTTTCTGAGAGCTGGTACCACCTGTTTGGGACCCAGAGAAGCTATCTAGCTAGCTATCTAGACAACAAGCTGGCTGTACAAGAGACACAATTCTAATGCTGCTTTGTTTGTGACAGGTGCGAAATGCTGAAGGATGAGGAGCATTTTTATGAGAATTTCCCAATGTAAGTAGAGAATTTGTAGTCGACCACATCTGCCACGTACACGGGAGGGGAACAGAGACTAAACAGCAGGTTTTTCTGTTTCTGAAGGACGCAGGAGAGCCAATCCCTGTCATCTCTCACTGAGGAGACCAAGAGGATGAAGATAGTGGACCCGCAGGTCAAAAATGGATGGTCAGACAGCTTGACTAAAGAGTGAGTGATGACTGCAATCTGGGGGCATCCAGCCCTTCGCATGTTCAATTTTAGCACCCCTCCATATTGGGCAAAAGCTTCACAAACTACTCAGATAGCCTTAATTAAGTAAGGGAATGGATGAACAGCACCTGTGTGTGGAAAGATCACAAAGACAATGGCTGGCACTGTTCACGGCGACGTGTCAGACCTCACATGCTTCTGGACCGGTCTGCATTTCTGGGAGCCGGTTGTTCAGGTCCACCTAGTACATTCCAGGCACTGGGGCAGAAGTGAGGGAACAAAGGGCAAGAGTGGAGATCAGACCTGCACTTATGCCACATAGAGTCCCTCTTAAACTGAGATTCCTTAACACAGCAGTGTTTTTTTGTCTTCAGCTTAATAAGACACACTTTTATCCAACTGGCAGTTTCACCAGTTTACACAAATATTCCAAGGATTAAGTTCTCCCCAAGCGAGCTTGATGGGCCGAATGGCCTCCTCTCGTTTGTATAGTTCTTATGTTCTTATGTTCTTGTAGGGTACAACCAGGGCCAGGTGTGCTGCTTCTAGGACCCCCAGTCCAACAGTTACTTCTGGGCTCCACACCCCTTTCAGATGTTTCAAAAATGAAATGAGCAGCTAACTGGTAGCGTCAGATCATAGCTAGCTAATTAGCTCCTACATCTCCTCGGAATGTGTTTATTTGATTTGTACCATAGTAACTGCTTGTGGCCAGCAGGGGGCCCCCAAATTTCAGGAGGTCTAAAGCAAATGCTTGGTTTGACTGGCAGGCCGAACAACAGGACACTCTACAGAATAGGAACAGCGATCCTCAAAGTCATGTCCTTCATCTCTGTTACTTGCCTTCCTCCATCCACATCCAAAGCCACACCAAAACCCCCAACCTCCATCCTGAGTCTGGGGGGTGGAACTGAGAGGCCCAACCTTTGATCACCATGCCATCCTGTGCACACAAAATGAAACTTTTCCCAGCATTACTTTTAATACCATTTATCCTTAAACCAAAATATTGTGTTTTTCTTAAAAATGTGACATCATTATAATCACTTGGCATTTCCACAGGAATATCACAGAAGACATCTCAGATTCTGAGTCTCTATCCAAAACTGAAATAAAGCAGGAGGCCTGTGCAAAGTGGCAGGAACAGATCGATGGGTAATTCAGGGGCTCTTTCTGATGAGTCTCTGCCTAGGGAACTCTGGGTACTGTAGTTTTTTCAACTGAATGCTAAAATTCTTTTCCTTTTTCCAGAGATAAAATCCCCATACAGAAAGAGATTTCAGTGGACCTGAGTGACCTGAAGCACCATCTGAAGCTGGACGATGCTGGCGGGATACCTTGGTGGGTATTTGATGTGCCTTGACCCTCATCTAGGCTTTCAGGCAGTGACTTTGGGAGGAGAACCTGAATGAGCTTTATCTAGATAGAGTTAATATAGGGCATATAAGCTGTTTATGAAAAAGGACATATCAGCTGTTTATCAAAAATGAATTGTAAGTAGTGCAGTGGTTAGCACTGTCGCCTCACACCCCTGGAACCGAGGTTTGAGTCTCTGCCAGGGTTCCGTGTGTGGAGCTTGCACGCTCTCCCAGTGTCACCATAGGGTTTCCCCCACGGTTCAAAAATAGGCTGAGGCTAATTGGAGTTGCCAAATTGCCCATAGGCTGTGTGTGAGCGTGCCATGCGATGGGTTGGCGCCCCATTCTTTGTCAGTCCCGGGCCTCACGCCCATAATCACCGGGATAGGATCATAGATCTGTCAGTCAGGTGTGAAGCCTCTGACCACTCAGAATTAGTGACTTTTAAACTAACTACCTACTGAAAACAAGGCCTGGATTTGGAATCAAGGTCCAGATTTGAAGAACCCTGGTGTAAATGATAGCATACTACACTGTGTGCAGAATTATTAGGCAAGTACTATTCCTGGAGATCATTTTTAGCAAAAGTTGGGTATACTTATAAATGAATTCAGAAGCTTTCTTGTGTACAAAGTTAATTTATTTAGAGAGATGTTACATTTGACTTTCACAAACAAAAATAAAAGAAAAACGCTTGATTATCAGTGTGCAGAATTATTAAAGAAACTAAGTGGATTTTCTCTCTTCACCATCAACAGAAATAATAATAAGAAACAATTTTTGTATATAGAAGCTGCTCTTAGAAGGGTACTGCTTGTTACTTTAAATCTCACACTTTGGTAAGGCCCAGTAGTTCTCATTGGGGTTGATTCAGGCCATAATTCAATTACGTTTCAAGTCTTTCTAGGCCAATCTATGAAATACTGTGATGCATAGGGAGGGGCCTTGTCATGCAGGAATATCATAAGCTCTTAGTACGCTGCTGACTTCTTCTTGTGCCAATGTTTGAAGAAGGTATCTTCTAGAAATTGGCAGTAGACCTTGTGGTTGATTTTTACACAATCTGCAAGTCAGAAAGGTATCATAAGTTCATCATTGATAATTGTAGTTCATGTCATCTCTTCTCCACCACCTTGTTGGTCCTTGAAGAGGATCTCAATCCACTGGCCCATCCATCTGCTCCATCAAGAGTCACTTTCATCTCATCTGTCCCCAATACCTTTGTACCATCAGTCTTGAAACGTGTCAGTGCTCATTCTTACAATGTTATACCTTACATGCATTATTGAGTGGAGGCCATGTTTCAGCGTTTATGACCTTAGGAATGTCTGGGGATTTTGTCTAGATTGCCGTTTTGAAAAATGATGGCATTTGATGCTCAAGAGTGTCTGAAAGCCTCCCCTTTAATTTGGCACAGAACTTTGATAGTTTCTGTGTGTCATCTTCTCTCTAAAATCCTCTTCATTCCTCTTTGGCTGTTGGCAACAAAACATTTGATAGTAGAGTGATCACATTTCAAAAGTCTGGCAGTTTTGATAGTTTTGCTCCCCTCTGACTGGTCCTTTACTGTTTTGTTTTGTTTCCTGCTCTCTGTAAGGTCCTCTTTGGCCCATTTCAATAGTAATAATACTTTGCTTAATAATTCTGCACAGGAAAGTATCTATGTTTTCCTGTTTTTATCTAAACAGAAAGTATTCAGACCAAATACTGAACATTTTGCTGTTTTTAAACAGTTGATTCTTAATTAGAGATTCATCTGGACTCAATGTATTTGTTCGTTGAGAAGATACAAGTGAAATACACTTCTGCACACATTGTATACTGTAGCTTTCAATACAGGCTGCAGCTGACCCTCTTCTCCCTCCCCCCAGTGTCAGCGAGTGGAGCCCCCCCGTAGGGTCAACCTGCCTCTTCCACAAGGGTGACCAGATCCTAGCTGTGAACGACATGAAAATAGACTGTGTGGCTGACTTGCAGATGTTTCTGCGAAAGCTTCTGAAGCAGAAGGTACACACACCAGGACCAACCTCCCGCCCAGGCACACGCATGTGGGCAGGCCTCAGATACAGTCAGTCACACACCTGTCCGTTGCCTCTCCTCAGATAACAGTGACCCTGCTCAGGTTCCCGGACTCCTCGAGCTTCCAGCCTGGCGGCTGCACATGTAAGTGAGGCGAGGACTTGCCGTCCTGGCCACACCAGTGTGAGATGGACTTCAGGTGGAGTCGGAGGTGATTCCCAGAAAGGCAGGCATGGCGGACGGAGGGCATGTACAGGAACCACCTTCATGTCATTGTAGACAGATAGTGGCACGAGACACTGTGAATATTATAACCAAACGTAAATAAATAAATATATATATATATATATATATATAATATACCAGACCTCCCAATAAGATTATCGTGATACCTAGGTGCTGATTTGATATGTATTGCATGTATTGCATTTATGAACATCCCGATTTGATACTATGATTTGTTTCCTTTTTTAGAATATTAAAACCTTGAACCATGTAAAAAAAAAAAAAAAATTTAAATCATCATAACACTAAAGTTTTACTCAGTTACTGCACGGCTGAGTTGACAGCACACTCCAAATGATTCTCCTCCTCAAAATAACAGAGCATATAAACAAAACGACTTCAAATACGACAGTATAAATTTTAACTAAATTAAAAAGTTAACAAAAAGCTACATTTGCTGCCGCTACACTGAGCCTCTAACCCCCTTCACTGCCTTGTATGTCTTAGGATGCAATATGTGCCCGTATCTCCCTCCATTATCGCAACACATAACTTTCGCAGGACAATGTTTGCATAGAGCAGAGGTGTTATCTATGGCCCCCGGGATGATATTTGATTAGTATTAGAACCGGCCCGCAGGCCACAGCCGCCTGCTGCTGTTTTG
>JABFEA020000044.1:715258-725403 GCA_019775915.2 Cyphomyrus plagiostoma
AAGTTTGTTTTTGTCTGTGAACCTGTTGAAAAATGTTTTCACTTGAAATTAGTGATAGAGCCATACAAAAATGTTGGTTTGTTCATTTAATCATTAAATATAGTACACTGTGTATAGGTTCAATATGTTACGTACAATCATTTTAGTGTGTTTTAATAAACATTGAACCAGTCCGACCCTCGGCTTGTAGCAAATTTGTTTCTTTGGCCCTCTAATGTATTTGACTTTGACATCCCTGGCATAGAGGATGGCTCATGTCCAACTCCACTTTACCATTTAAATTTTTGAAAGCCAAAGTTCCTCGATACTTTGCACTCAAGCTGTGCTGGAGCAGCACAAATCTCTACTATTGCCCACCATATTTGTCATTGCTTAACAAAGTTAGGGAATGACTGGCTCCTATTTCACAGGATCCTGTGCTGCCTGGGGATGTGGGGATAATTTAGAGTGCACCACCTGTAGGATTACAGAGGGACTGCAACATTTCTCTACCGCACATCCAAAGCCATAATTTATGAAATCAGAAAAATAATGGAAAATGGAAATGGAGGTAGTGGCGAAACATAAATTGCCCCACAAAAAACGCGACACATAACTGAATCGATCCAGCAAACATTCTTTTAAGCACAGTTATGAAGCATTTTCAAGCTAAAATGGATGAGGGTCGAGGCTCACGGGGACCCTGGTGCTAGGACAGCCCCTTTGATTGGCTGGTGGATTCACCGACTCCCAGCTTCCAATGGGACGTCCTGCTCCTAATGACATCAGTCCCCCACAATCCAGTGCATCCATCGGTGCTGCTGGAGACCCTAACCTTTTCCCCAGAGCAGCCAGGGAGGCTGGGCTCATACTATGACCGATCATCAAGGCTTCTCATCCCCAGAAAAGCATCATGATCACATTTTAAACAAGGCCAAAAACATGGCCTTCAGCATCAAAAGCTTCATATTTATATCTGCTTTAAATAAAAGCCCCTTTAAACTGCGATCAAGGGGAAAAGGCCTTCTTTCTCACTGCCAGCAGGACCCCCCCGCTCAGTCAGTGGCTGACTGGAACCCCGCTCTGTGCCCCCCCCCCCCCCCAGGGGACGCTGCTGGACCCTGCACTGTGACCCCAAAGCTTGCTCCCACCTGTATACGAGTCTGTGCCTCATAGAGAACAAGATGGGGGAGGGAAAAACAGATGGTCCCCATGGGAACCAAAGAAGCATCACTACTCTATTTTATCTGAACCAGGGCTGGGTGCGGCTTCAGCAGGGATCTGGCCCACATCTGTGCCTTACAAGAAAACCAGCAAGTGACAGAGCATCTGGCAGCAAAAGCACTTTGGGCCAAGGTGCATCACGCAGCTTCTTCCATAATCTGGATCACAAACAGATTAATGCTCAGGATTAGTCACTTAGCCACTGAAACGGGACTTAAAGCATCTAAGTCAGGGTTATTCAACTCACAGTCCTCGAGGTCCGAGCCCTGCTGGTTTTCCAGCCTTCCTTTACCTGTCAGTCAGGTGTGAAGCCCCTGACCAATCAGAATCAGTGATTATTAAACAACTACCTGGGAGAACCGAAAACACGGCCTGGATTTGGAATCGAGGTCCAGAGTTGAATAACCCTGATCTAAGTTATTGAGTGAGCCATCGTCCATCTCCATAGCAACATTTCACTTAAGCCATGTGGTCCTCTGGGGAGAGGGTTCACAGTCCAGGGCTGGCAACCTGAACTGGGGATTAACAATGGCACCATGGTGCGCACACACACACGCGCGCACACACACACACGCACACCATGTTTAGTGTTCCAGGAGGAGTTAGACACTTTACACATTAAGGGGACACACAAAACCCATTTACTTTAATGGAAATTCCATTTTAATACAGTTGTGATTGCAGCAGCAGCAGACTTCTTGCACAATTAGAAACAATTAAAAAACAAACAAACAGCAGACCCAGTTTCTGCCAATGCAGGCATTCAGCAGCTGTCCTCAAGGGGGCCTCGTGTCACACACCGGTTCACTAGCACTACATGGGAGCCATTACCAGACGGACCGCCTTGTAGCTTAAGCTCCACCCACATCGGCACCGACCCATTTCTGGATTAACCCCACCCACTCGGCCAGTATTCACAGAGGTCCAGACCTGCCCCCACCAGCCACAAGCTCCGCCATCCAGCCACTAAACATCTGCTCCATGGGTTTGCGGCTTGCCCAGCTGCCTGCGTTCACGGTGGGGATGATCTTCTTTGGCTTCAGCCACTGGATGAAGCGCTTCAGCTCTGCACAGCTACTGTGCTCGCTGTAGGGGATTTCTGGGAGGGGAGAAGGTTCATAGATCTGAGACTATTCGCGCACAATTCGAGATGCAGAGCCATAGAGTAGCACTTTAAACACTCTTAAAAATGATCGAGTGCACACCCACCATAGATGGTAATGTTGTCCTTGACCACAGGCTGGATGTCTTCCAAACCCGCAGCCTGGCTGGAGAAGGTCCAGCCCGTGGGCTTGAAGGCCAGAACTTTATTATAGGTCCCAGAGAACTTCCTGAGGTGAGTCTGCAGCCCCTGAAAACAGCAGAGAAAGTCAGGACAGCACCTGACAGACTGAGCACTGAGAGATGGAGCCACAAGCCCACTAAGCAGAGAGTGGTGACCCCCCACATCAGTGTCCTTCACTCAGATGGCAACACACACACACACACACAGTATCCAAATAATGGCACTTCCCCTTTCCACGTGGGCGGTAGAACAGGCCACATGGACATGTGAGAGCGACAGGACAGACCTTGACATTGACTTGTCTCATGGGCAGCACATGAACCCGGGCAGAGCGCCAGTCTGTGGTGACGAGCCGGGAGACCTGCTCAGATTCTAGGCAGCTCATGGTGAGGGACTTGTCCCGAGACATGCCAACCTTACAGCCAAGCACCTCTGCCAGCGCTGTGGGAGGACGGACACACACACCACACACACATAAGCAAGGGTCCCCTTTGGCTGGGTGTCACAAAGCCCCCCCACCAAGTCCACAGCACTCACCAAGGAATACCTTCTCTTTACCCACAGAGTAGGCGCCGCACACAACCAGCGTGCAGGGATGTAGGGTCAGATACTCAAAGGCCACATTGACAGCAAATGTGATGACCTCCTGTTGGGGGGGGAAGGCATACTCTGGACTGCAGTACCTGTACGGGGGGGGGGGATTAAGAGAAACCTCACTGGCACTTAAACACATTACTCATTATAGTGTCTGGCTGTTTGGATCACAGGACACTGTAGATACAGACCACAGCACTCATGCAGACTCACTCACGTGGTGTCCAGATATACAGTCTGCACCCTGCGGCCTTGCAGCTCCGGGTAGCGTTCCATAGACGGGTTCGCCCGGAAGTCGCCTGTGTGCAGGATGCTCTGTCCGTCGGCTAGCAGGAACAGGAACATGGCTGCACCTGGACAGCTGAGAGGGAGGAAGAGTCACCGCGGGACATGCACACGGCTCCAAAGACGAAGCGCGACCGCGGTCGCCACAGCGCGGGACATGCACACGGCTCCAAAGACGGAGCGCGACCGCGGTCGCCACAGCGCGGGACATCGTAAAAGCTCACCTTTTAGCCTGGCTTTTACTTGAGTTTCATTGATTTTATTTTTATCTATTTGTGTTAGTCCATTTAATTACTTATTATGGGTATATGGGTGGGGGTGGCAGGGATATTGTTCTCATTATGTAAAGCACTTTGTGTTACATTGTGTTTGTACGAAAAGTGCTATAAAAAAAAAGTCAAAATGATCGATGCTCTAAAAGGAGGGAGGTGCAAGATGAAAGAGTGAGTGGGAGGCAGGGCTGTGAATCTGTACCACAGAGCAGCCTGAGAACACAGCGACAATTAAGCAAGTAGGCAATTGGGATCGCTGATGACCGATTCAGAAGGTCCAGGCTTACCTAACAGAGTGTCTATGCACACAAACAGGGAGTGCAGTGAGCAGTACTCACTGGTTGGCATCCAGCAGGAGCACCCGCACACCCTCCACAGAGACCTCAGTGTTCATCGGGAGAATATGAATGTACGGTTCCTCTACCCGCAGCTTGGTCTTCACCAGGTTACCGGTGATCTGGTGTGAGACAGACAGCAGCGACACACTCAACTGTAGGAGTGCTGAGCGGTGACCAGACAACGGATGACCATCAGAGAACACTCAACACCACAAGCTAGTGGACAGTCAGCTCAGATCTCCAGGCACCTCAGCAGAGACTGGGTCATTGCCTACCTTGTTGCAGTAGATAGGCAGCCTGGAGTCCTTTGTGAGTCCGCCGTAGTGGTCAGAGTGAAAATGGGAAAGGAAGTAGCAGGTGATGCCATCTATCAGCCCGTACTGGAAGGCATCTACTACGAAGCCAGTGCCTACACCCAAAGACAAACAAACACCATTAGAATTATTTAAATGCTTATTAAACTCAACCCATCCTCCCCCACAAATAAGTCAGTTTGCATAAACTGAAGCAACATGGGGCCAGAACACCAACAAGTTTCAGGGAACCATTTTCTCAGGTTTCCATTCACCCCATATATGGGAAGTGACTGTCTGATCGATCTAATGCTGCTAACACCTTAGCTGGTCCAGTCACCAAGACTGGAGCTTCAAAATTGTGGTATCACAAGCTCGGGATCATCTGGTTCCTATCCTGCACTCAGAAGCCAATAAATACAGATCTACTGGGGAAGAGGCAGAGCACAGCAGAGATCACACCACCAATGCCACAGCCCAGGGGCCCTCAGCCATGCTGAGAGACTATAGCAAGTGCTAATCAGAACACACACGGACCCAACCTGGGATCTTCTTGTAGAAAGGGCAGCGTTTCACCCGCTCTGTGTCATCCTCACTGGCTCTTCCTCGAGCCCACCTCTTCCTCCAGGGTCTCTGGGCTCTGTCGGCCTTTGCCATAGGTACAGTGTCACCCTCAGCTGCCTGGGCTGCTGCATCCGGATCACCCACAGAATGAGAAGCTTTCCTCTTCCTCCTGTTCCCAGCACACCGTCCTCCTGCCAGGACTGGGGTCACCTGCTGAATGTTCTCAACGGCTGGGGTAACCTCAGGCTGAGGCTTGGGTTCGTCCTTCGTCAGAGGCTTCAAGCCGAAGAAGACACCGATGTCCGTCTGCTTGAGTGTGGAGGAAGCTGGTTTTCCCCGGGTCTTCCTTGGGGCCATGTCACCTATACGGTTCTGCCCCTGGGGGAGCTCAAGTGCTTCTTCGCCGCCGTTGTCCTGACTGCTCCACTGAGCTCTGCTCAACAAATGGTCGCGCAGGTTTTCCAACACCAGGCTTTGAGGAGAACGCCAATCAAGGTCCTCAGACACCACGCCTTCCTCCTTTAAATTTAGAACAGGAGCATTGGACTCATCTGAACCGGCATCTGTCGCACCAGCAGGCAGGTAATTAGCAGGTGTTAATGAGCTGACGAGCCTACCCTGGTCCTGCAGGTGAGCCTCTGCTAACACTTTGCTGTCCTGATCCTGCTGCCCATCACCACTGCCGCACTGCATCAGGGGACCCTCGTTCTCCACCTTCATTCCTGTCATATCGCTGCTAAACAGCACTTTCCTGGCGGACACCACCTCGAGCTCCGTGGGCAAAGAGGAGATGGGGGAGTAGGAGATGTCATCGCTGCCGCTGGAATGGTGGGCAGATTCCAATGAGGACGGTGTGACCACCAGAGCCCTGCTGGCCTTAGAAGGAGTAGAGGAATCTCTGCCCTGGCGGCAGGCTGTCTTCCCGCCCCTGACAGACGGGGACCAGCCCTTCTTTTTTTGGATGTCCTTCACAGTGGGGGACCGAAGGCACATCAGGGCGTTGGGGGAGGTATGAGGCAGGTCTGGCCTGGACTGCTTGCTGGGGGAGGGGGCCGGGCTGGAGGTGCTGGGCACATCCTCCAGGAGTTCCCCCAGGCTGGCCACGCCCTCATCACCAGCTGCACGGCACTGGGCCAGCTGTGAGTGGCTGTACTTCCTGTAGTGGCTCGGAATGGTGGAGGAACAGCGGAGGCCATCGGGACATTCTGCTTGTTCAGGTGGGGTAGGGAGTGGAAAGATAAGAGAAAGTTCAGAGCAATGAGAATGATTAAGTGGCTGTCAATCCCATTAAGTGGCTGTTAATATATAATTTGGTCATCAGTAATCATTGTTGACACACCACAGTACACAACAACGAAATGTGTCCTCTGCATTTAACCAATACAGTATTTGACATAGCAGGGGGCAGCTAATTCAGCGCTAGAGAAGCAGGGTTTGGGGGCGGTACCTTGCTGGTCGGGGATTCAAACTAGCTATCTTTAAATTACAAGTGCGCTTCCCTAACCATTAGGCCACCCTTGCCCTTAGACTAAGCATAGCCTGTCATCCAGCATCCAGCCTTAGCTACACATCAGTGTGTCACTGCTGATAAACCCCTTACCGTCCTTCGGGCCGCTGACTTCCAGGCACTCGGAGACATGCCACTGAGGCGACTGGCCCAATAGGATGCGGAAAGGCATCTGGCAGCTCGGGCAGACGGCAGCAGGGGACGCCGCGCAGCCCGAAGCATGGCCTCGGGTCGCCCCCCTGGACGGCGCGCAGTGACTAGAGGTCGGCCGCTTCTTCGGCCTCCTGGTTTTGCGGAGAGGTTTGTATTCCCAGATGTCATCTTCAGAGTCGCTCTCGGGCATTTCAGCCACCCAAAAAAATCACAGCACTTACACGTTCGTGTCGTAAATCCCTTTACGCTACATGCACACATCTGGAAACATCTGGAAACGAATCTCCACCGCTATGTGTGCGCACGCAAGCATCTGCGTGCCAAATGACTGCTAACAGCTGCAGTTTACAGGTTAGTGTTAGCAGCTTAGCCAGCTGCAGCTACAGGCTTCATACTTCCCCGAAAAGAGTCATTTTTAAAGATACAGCAAGTACTAATACATTACGTGTCAGGAAAACTTTGAAATAGAAAGATGTGGTCAAACACGATCATACGCAAACAAACTCCAAGGTTTACTCTGAGAATTAGCTTCCACGCTCCGATTTCAGAACTGACAGACTTACCGCCAAATCCGCAACTATGCTATCGCCGAAACGGCGACGGCCGATTCCACACATTCCTACCGATTACTTTTACACAGAAGACCCTAACAGGGGAAAAGTACAAGGAACGAGGCCTTAAATTATTTACATTACTTTCCTTAAATCGTTTAATGTTAAAGCCAATTACAATCTAAGTATCAAGTCCTGCTGACGAATCTTCCGTGAACGGACGAGACGGTGCTTTTACCCCGCTTCGCACTGCTGTCTGAAAGATGGCGACTCACAGTACCATCACAGATCTGCTGCCGGTGCAAAGCCAACTGGACTACGCCCTGGAGGATGCCATATCCCCAGAGGAACAAATGGAGCTTGTGCTTCAGTATCTGGAAAAAATCGACGACAGTGAAAAGGACCTGACAATCCCCGACTTTGAAGAAGGCGAGTGTAGTGAGGCGGGCCGGGCTGCGCAGGAAGCGGCACTGACCTGTTGCCGTTTCACTGCTTCAGAGTAAAAGCTGAACAGTCTGCGCACAGTGCGCAGTTGCTGGTACCTTTCTAGCACTTCTCATGAGAGAATGGCTCGTAACAGACTATTACCAGGCCAAAGTCTAAACCGAACGGGGGCAATGTCTTGGGTCGCAGCTTTAACATGTCACAAGCTAACACTGTGTATTACAAATAGGTAACTATATGTGGATGTGTTGCGCTTCAGCCCCATAGTCAGAGGTGGGTAATTCAGGTCCAGAGAGTTAAAGTACTGAGTATGAAGAGTGAGTCACAGAGTACTCCACTAGTTGGTTGTTTGGTCTGCATTTTTACTCTCTAGACCTGAACTACCCACCTCTGCTGATAGTGCTGTACAGTATATGGTCATTGTACGTTGTTTGTTGTTTGTGTGCTTGGTGAGCTAGACTGGATACGGTCACCTGTATCCCCACTGCATCACCACTTTTGTTGTTTATTAAGGGTCCAGGCAGCATAGCTGCTGGATCCCTGTTGTCCATTGATCCTTACATTGCAGTCTTCTCGCTTATTATTTGTGTTTCCGAACAATGAAGCCATCACTGAAGCTACCTCTCCTGTTGCAGGCCTGGAGTGGCTGAACACGAAGGGTGCTCTCTCCCTGGCTGCAGACCTCGCTGGGAAAGTGGTGGTGCTCGATTTCTTCACCTTCTGCTGCATCAACTGCATGCATGTGCTGCCGGACCTGCAGGAGCTAGAGCGGCGCCACCCTGTGGAAGGTGTGAGAGTTGCTGTGGGTCCGGGACGGGGCACTGCTACACACCAGGTCTGAGAGGCTGCTCTTGTGAACGGGAGGGGAGAGGTGGCTCTGCTGGGGCCGCCTTCAGTCTGCATGGCCCGTTTTGGGCTTGCTTCCTGCCAACGTGGGACGGGCCCCCGCTGCTCTGCAGGCTTGCTCCCATCAGGGTGACCTCGACCCCCCCCCCCCCTTCATTGCATTCTCATATCCATGCATGGGCACGAGTATCTGTGTCACTGAGGATCACAGTAAATATAACAATGTTAACAGGGTCTTCTTTTACTTTTGCAGCGTAGTTTGGTTGCTGTTGGGTTAATTAGCCCCCTGTCATACTCTTGGGCTGGGGGGGTGCATTGAGTGGCCCGATAAGCCGTGTGGCTGACGGTCCCCAGTTGCAGGGTTATCGAGGTTTGTCCCATGATGCTTTTAAGCTTCATTAATGTGTTCAGCTCCTGTGTGACTCTGGGCCCCCACAGGGTGCCTTTATTTCCATGAGGACAAAGTGGGGGGGACTTAAAATAGCCCCCGGTGCCTTAATTTAGCACGTCCCTGCTGACACTATCTCTGCTGCGCAGCGTCCTGTGCCTGCCGGCCATCCAACAACATTATCGGGGCCGCGCCCTCGTTCTTAACCCCTGGCAGTGCCTTTGGTACATTCCACCGGGTTTTCAGAATGAAGGGTTGGATCACGCTATCCTTGCCCCTGTGGTCGAACAGGGGTGTGGTCACTTGATTGTTTACGGGCCATGGGTCAGCATGACGTGTCCTGCCGGCTGTGATGCTGTGGCATCGGGATGGTGCTGGACTGTTTGGCACCTTTGTCCGTGGTTCTGAAAGTATGAACAAGACCAGCTGCCTGGAGATTCTGCTTCTCTCTCATTCTCTGGTTATTTAACCCACTGTTTTGTACACTGTGCACAGTTTTGCTCCATAATTACACATTGGTCTGTAATTTGATGCTCTCAATTGAACCAGATTATTATGTTTGCCAGAATTCTGTCATTGAGCCGCAGTGCACAACAATTCATATAGACAGATAATTTATTAATTCTGAAGGAAATTCGGTGTGCTGTCTTGGATAGCAGGTGTGTGTGTCTCGGTCTGGGAACTTTACCATGTGCCTTCTTGGAATAATATAACCTTTCACTTGTTGAGTGTCTTTTGTTGCATGTTAGGTTAGTCAGGTAGAGCTTCTCTAACTAAAACCCTGCTCAGATATACCCCACGTATCTCCTTCGTCACATCAGCCACTGGACTGTGTCCTGTCTGCAGTGTGTGACGCACTCTGCCTGAAATGTGATTTTGGGCCTCACCAAGCATCCAGCCGCACCTTTTATTTTTGGAACCTAATCTCCGGTCCCAGGATTGGGTCATTTTGACCTCCCCTCCCTCCCCAATGCAAAAAAACTTTGAGCTTAAGTTCCGATGTTGCATTCTAGGTTCTACCACAAAATCCCAGTGAGGTTTAGGTCTGAATTAGGCCGGTTCAGACTGCTTCCGCTAAGTCACCTTGGCTTTCTGGCATTTCAGCTTGTCTTGCTGCTGCTCCTTAACCTGGGGGGGGGGTGGAGAGGCCCAGCAACCTCTAGGTCTCTGTGTGACTTTCTGGATGATTTCTCCCGCCTGAAGGTGATGGCTGATGGGAAAAACCGGTGTGAAAAAGCCAAACTCCTTCGGTTTACATTAACAAAAACCTCAGGGGGATCTTTAAATGGAGCAATGTGCCGAGGGCTTGGTGAGGCCCAACGCCATTTGGGGGGCACGGCCGCTGCGTGGACCCCGGGGGGGGGGGGGGGGGGGGGGGGGGGGGGGGGGGGGGGGGGGGGGGGGGGGGGGGGGGGGGGGGGG
>JABFEA020000044.1:772984-783783 GCA_019775915.2 Cyphomyrus plagiostoma
TACTACAGGTAAGTGCGCACTTGGCTTCCTCCCTCATATTTACTACAGGTAAGTGCGCACTTGGCTTCCTCCCTCATATTTACTACAGGTAAGTGCGCACTTGGCTTCCTCCCTCATGGGCAGTGGTGGCTTAATAATTAGAGAAGCTCACTTGTAATTGAAAAATTGCTGGTTCAAATCCTCGAGCAGCAAGGCACCACTGAGGTACCCTGAGCAAGGTACCGCCCCCAAGCACTGCTCCCAGGGTGCTGAATTAGCTGCTCCCTGCTATGTCACAATGTCACATATGGGTTAAATGCAGAGGACACATTTCGTTGTTGTGCACTACGTGCTGTGGTGTGTCAACAATGATCACTGATCACCAAATTCTTAATTCACAGCACAAGGCTCGGTAATGCAGAGGGGCCTCAGTGCATGTGAATGCGTGTAGTATGCTAACAGTGATACAGTGACGCAGGGAATACACCGAATCTGTTTGTCACCATTCCTGGGTGCCGCCCGGTCACTGCAGACCACTTGGCACCTCTGTGTGCCGCCACTAGCTTGTGTTTCTCTCTCAGGTGGAGCAGAGTTTACAGGAAACACCAGATGTCCTGCCACAGAGCTGTGTGCCCAGGTCAGCCTCCCGCATGACGGTCTCTGTGTGCTGTACCTGAAGGACTGTGTTTAACACGACCCCTCTCCCCGCCCAGACCCCTGTGACTCCGCCCCCTGCCAGAATGGGGGCACCTGTGTGTCTGAGGGGCCCCAGCAGTACCGCTGTAATTGCCCCCCAGGCTTTGGGGGTGACCCCACTTGTGGTGAGATCTCCTGGGGAGGGTTCTCTGAGGGGGGGGGGGTTTCGCTGGGTAGCTCCACCCCCCTCCCCTTACTGTCAAACACCCTGTAGCTGAATCAGTCCCCGTGGACTGACTGCATCACCCTATTAAGGTTCCAAGAGGTGTGAGGCTCTGTGGGTTCAGACTCTGGCCACGATCGGAAAGTTGCTGGTTTGAATCCCGTGGCCGACGCAGTGATCATATCAGTTTTGGGCCCTTATCCTTGAAAGTGCCCTGCAGATACCTGACCGACCATGTACTGTGACCCTGGGAATCAGTGTGGCAGCTCTCCTGCACACCCAGAGGCCAAAACATGGCATTGTAACCTCCTGCTCATATTCCCACCTTACTGGCATGTATCTAAATGCCTGCCCCCACCTGTCCCCTGCCCCCAGCCCCAAGGTTCGTCCTCGACTGCAACGTGGACCTACTCTTCCTGGTAGAGAACAGCACCCCTCTGAGCCTGGAGGGGTTCCTGCGCTTCCAGTCCTTCCTGAAGCGCTTCATCCAGGCTGTGCTGGGGTCCGACTCACCCGTCAACGTGGGCCTGGCGCAGTACAGCGACCGGGTGATGATGGTGGTGCCAGTGGGGAAGTCCAACATGGGTGAGCTCTTGCGGGCGGCGGAGCGGCTGCAGCCTGGCACCGGTCAGCCCCGCACAGGGGCGGCCCTCCGCCACGCGGCCCAGCACGGCTTTCCCAGCACACCGGTGTTTGCCGACGTGCGCGATGACTCGCCCCGTGTTGTGGTGCTACTCACCGGCACCCCGTCCTCTGACCCGGTGGAGGAACCTGCCCGCTACGTCCGTGACCAAGAGGTCTTCCTCATCGCCGTGGGCCCAGAGACGCTGAGGGCACAGCTCAACAACATCACGGCGAACGCCCACCGCGCCATCACCTACAGCTCCCCCGGTGGCCTGGAGGCCAAAGTGCCTGAATTGCAAGCCAAGATCTGCAGTGTGGACAGCCAAGGTGGGACACCTCAGGGTCACGGGTTTGAGTCCTAGGTGCCAGTCATGTCAGTCTGCTTGAATAAAATAAGTTCATAATAAGATGGGAACTGGCCCTTTTCCAGGGGAATCATGGCAGCTTTTAGTGATCCTTGAATCATAAGTAAAGCTTGGCTTCAATGAACCAGTTTACCAGTTGTTTTAATCCCAGTGCTCTGGTGTCCACTTCAGGGCTGGTGGGTCCAGGGTATTAACACCACGTCTTCTCCCCAGGATGCCCGGAACAGGCCTTGGACCTAATCCTGGTTTTGGATGCTTCTGAGGCTGTGGGCCGGGAGAACTTTGCGCACCTCCTGCAGTTTGTGCGCAGCGTCTCTGTGCAGTTCGACGTGAACCGCGACGTGGTGCAGGTGGCGCTGCTGACGTTCGGCCGCCGATCGGTCACCGCCTTCCAGCTGGACAGCCACGCGTCGGGCTCAGCCGTGCTGCGGGCCGTGGGCGAAGCCGCCTACCAGGGCGGCCCGGCATCCACAGGGAGCGCCCTGCTGCACGTCCGCGCCGAGCTGCTGAGCGTGGCGCGGGGCGCGCGGCCCGGCGTGCCCAAGGCCGTGGTGCTGCTGACGGACGGCGCGGCCGAAGATGCCGCGGTGCCGGCGAGGAAGATCCGCGACGACGGCGTGTCGGTGTTCGTCGTCGGCGTCGGGGACATGCAGAGGGACAGTTTACTGCGCATCGCTGCCTCCCAGGACCACCTGATCTCCGTGCCGTTCTATGAAGACCTCAAGTACTACGATGAAGTGTTGGTGCACATGCTGTGTACAGGTCTGTGTGCGTGTCTGCCTGTGTGCGTGTCTGCCTGTGTGCGTGTCTGCCTGTGTGCGTGTCTGCCTGTGCGTGTCTGCCTGTGTGTGTGTGCGCATGTACAGTACTGTGCAAAATCTTGCAGCCAAAGAATATTATGTTTAAAGGGATCATTATACTGGTGTAGAAGTATAATATTATGCTTATTTTGCAAAGCAATATACCCGTATAGTTTTTGCCTCGATCACAAGCACGTTATACATCCCATTGACTTTTCAAACTAAGTTAATTAATTGAGCTGGTGGTGAAATTTAATAAATGCATGGAATGGCTGAGGTGCCCCTGAAGAGAGGCTGTGTTTATATAGCCACATAACAAGATATCAGTGACTTTCTGGACAACAGAAGAAACCCTTCCTAGTTTGTAATGTTTCTCCTAACTTGCATATGTTCTAATGTTAAATTGTGGTGTTTGTTCTGAGTAAATGTGGACCCAGTTAAACAACTTCAAACGTTTGACTGCCTTAAACTTTTGCACAGTACTTTGTGTACGTGTGTGTATATAGTAGGAGTCCAAAAGTCTGAGACCATATTGGAAAACTGTGATTTGTTTAATCTTGGAAATACAGTTCAGTCAGGCTAACACATACCACCATTTCACAATGGATCATAGAAACGTGTGAAGACCAAGAAAGTTAAGCATTCAGTAAGGGGTGACCTGGGGGGGGAGGTTTGACTCTGTCAAATACTAAAAACTTTCATGTGAATTTTTTCAATGATTCAACTAATCAAATTGCTCTGCTGATAAATTGTTCATTACAAATTGCATTCTTTTCTAAAGAAATAATATAAAGTAGACACACTTTCACTAATGATCTCAGACCATCGTATATGTGTACATATGTGCATATGTGCATTACATGCATTCCCCCCCCCCCCAGATGCCCGACGGCCTGTGAACCTATGCAGGCCGAACCCATGCATGAATGACGGCATCTGTGTTCTCCGCGGGAGCAACTACCGCTGCGAGTGCCATGGCTGGGAGGGGCTGCACTGCGAGAGCCGTGAGTACCCACACCCGCGTGTCCGGGGCTGGGAGGGGCCGCACTGAGAGGGTTGTGAGTACCCCCACCCGCGTGTAGGGGTGGGGGTACTCATGCAGTGCAGAGGGTTAACAGGCGGGCAGCAGTGTTATGAGTGTGACCCGAATGTGTGCCTGCGCCATCTGCAGGTTCCATGCGGCCCCCGAAACGGGGTGACCTACCCCGTCCTGCAGGGCTCAGACGATCCCAAAGGAAAAGGCACATCCAATGGCACGCTAGGAGGCATAGAGCCTCGCAGGACTGAAGGCACCCAGCTGGATGCACTCGCCATTGCCACGGGGGTCACAGCTGTCTTTCCTGCCCATTGGGACAGTTGTGCCTCTCTTCCATCTTCAGCGGCTGCATTTGTCCATTACCCGCCTGCGCTGGGTGCTGATTGGCTGCCTGGGGTCCACCTCCTGCCTCTCACATCGGTGCTGTATACTCTTACGTATTTATTCTGTGCTTAGCCACTGTAGCCTTCCTCTGTATGCACATTAAAGTTCCTTATTTTCCAGAGCTGCAAATCTTTTTGGACTCTTGGCTGTTAGCAGGTACTCATTTACAACACGTGTTGCTTACTCATTTTGGCTCATCGAGTGAAGCATCTGTATACCAGTGCCTTTATTGCCAGGGAGTGGAACCTACAGACTGCCCCCTGGTGGCGAGCTGTACAACTACAGTCTTCTCCCACTTGAAAGCTGAATACACAGCATGAGATGTACCGGTGTGCTGGATTTAGCATGGGGGATGTTCCATATATTAGTCCATATATTTTAAAAATATTCTTTTATTTAGAAAAGCATATCCGACATGGCAGCTCAGAGTAGGAGAGACAATGACACTGACGTGTTTCTACTCTACGCTTCCGCCTGAAGTGCTCCTCTGTGGCAATGCTTACGCTTCAAGTGGCTCTACTGTGTATTTACATCCTGCCTGCAAGCCCAGCACCACCCACTAGGTGTCCTCGGTGTTCAGCGCCAATTGTACAAAGCTGCTGGTTTTCTGCGGGGTACCTTTCATTCTGCCAGGTCACTAAAGCCCAACCAATCTGCAATGTGCAAAGCATAAAAACATTTTTTTAAACAATACTATAAAATCCCTTCTAATAATAAAAATAAGACTAAAGGCGGAATATTCTACAACGTAGTACAGGGCCTGGGAATGTGTGTGAAGCAGATATTTCTGTCCATGGGGGGGTTGAGGGCAGTGACACTGCGAGGAGTCAGGGCAATCTCCGGGACGCCCTCCAGTCTTCAGGAGAACAGAGGGTGGAGTTTTGTTCTCTGCCCTCAGCCTGGGGAGGGAGCGTCATCTGGCCTCTAGGTGGTTGACTTCTTCTCCCACTCCTGCAGGGGTGAGACACAGGTGGCTACGCTGACACGGCAGCGCTCTCTGGGGATCCCCCACAGGCCGCTAGCTGTCTGCTCATTTATGCATCCCTTTAAGCTGATAAATATGCCATTGATGGTTCAGCAATCAGAAAGCATCACCTTGTGCCTGTCTTTTCCTGTTATGTTAATAACACAGTAATATTGTGATAATACATTATATTGTTTGTTACAGAACGTTTTATTTTCTATAATGAACTCTGTTATGCAATGCCACTACACTTCAAATGCCTATAAAATATACAATGTTATATATAATACACGACTTTGTAACAAAATGACACACATAACATTCAATAAACCAGATGAACCAGGCTGAAGTATGTGATGTGGATTCGATGTTAAATATTGTGAGGTAACATGCTGCACTATTGAGCTACAGTGATGCGCTGCAGTGACATGCTGCGATGTTGTCCTGCAGGACGCCCAGTGACCTCTGACCTTGGCCTTCTGCAGGACATTCCCCTTGTTCGACGCAATGAGAGACAGGGGCCTGTTCTTCAGGGTGGAGGCAGAGTTGATTGGCGCGGCGTCTCCGTTTGCAGAAGCCGTCACAGGCGCTGTGCCCAGTGCCGTCGCCTTCACCTGAGAACACAAACCAAATGCACTCGCTGCCAGATGGGGGCTCAGGCTGAGCATGCAAGTGAACCATTCTGCGACTTACTGTTACCATGTCCAGGAGGCCGCTGTCCACAGCTGTGCCTAGAGTGAAGGGTCCGGCCTCCACTTTCTTCAGGTTCTCCTTCACGTCCACCAGCCGGAGCTCCAGGTCCACCCTCCTTTGCTCCTGCACTCTGCAGGCCTCTTCAGTCTCTTTCAGCTTCAGCTCCAGTGAGCTCTGCAGGCTGGGCTCTGTGGGCCAAGCAGTGGGTCTTGGTAAATGTAAACTAATCAGCAGTATTTTAACACACGTGGGACATGAGGAAGTGAACATTAGAAAAATGATCAGCAAGATCTAAGGAGAGTCTATCGGTATGAGGTTCATTTTAGTTTATCCCATTTCCTTGTTTTCCACTAGTGAATGTGACTGATGGCTTCCTAGACTGTGTGTATCCTTGGAATCTTTACCAGTGTGTTTACCTATATGTTACCACTAAAAGGCATTTGAGGGCAGTGTTTACCTTTGCATTATCACTAGAGGGCATTTGGGGCCGGCGTTTACCTTTGCGTTACCACTAGGGGGCATTTGGGGCCGGCGTTTACCTTTGCGTTACCACTAGAGGGCGTTTGGGGCCGGCGTTTACCTTTGCGTTACTACTACAGGGCGTTCGGGGCCGGCGTTTACCTTTGCGTTACCACTAGAGGGCGTTCGGGGGTGGCGTTTACCTTTGCGTTACCACTAGAGGGCGTTCGGGGCCAGCGTTTACCTTTGCGTTACCACTAGAGGGCGTTCGGGGCCGGCGTTTACCTTTGCGTTACCACTAGAGGGCGTTCGGGGCCGGCGTTTACCTTTGCGTTACCACTAGAGGGCGTTCGGGGCCGGCGTTTACCTCGGGCAGCAGCCAGGGACTCCTTCAGCTCCTTCCTCTGTCCGCGCAGCATGGCCAGCTGGTTCCGCACCTGTTCCTTTTCCTTCTCCAACTGGTCCCGTTCATCAGTGAAGCGCCGCACGTCAGCCTCTGTGCGATTCTTGCCCAGTTTTATCTCGGCAGGTGCAGCAACACGTGGCCGGTCGAGGCCCTCGGAGCTGGGCCTGCCCTGTTTGTGGGGCTGAGGGCTGTTTGATCCACACGTGGCTTTCTTGAGGGGCTCCGGGCTGGCGAGAGACATCTTTGCAAGATGGGAGTGGACCCGGTTGCGGGGGCTGGCCGACTCTGGCTCAGGTCTGGACGGCAGCTGGGGAACGGCGGCTGCTGGCTGAGAGGGAGCGACCAGCGTGTGTGGAGGCCTTGGTTCTGGTATAGGAGGGGACACATCCTTGAGAGCAGAGGGGAAAAGATGCAGCACACACAAGGTTTAGGGTTAAACCTCACAGACACATGGCGGGTGACTGGGAGAGACGGCAGCAAGTGGCACAGCCTGGACCATGAGAGAAAGCTACAGAAAGCAGGGAGACTCTGGAAAGTTATGGTGTGAATGGAAGCCACCATTCAGGAGCTGCCTGCCTCCCCGAGGTCACGGCATTCCTCTGCACCGCTATCCCATCGCCGCACCCTGTATGATTCGGATGTGCCCTCCTTACCTGGCCCGCTGACTCTTTCTCCTGATGACGGTCGCTGGGGCTCCGCTCTCTCGAGCGAGGAGGGTCTTTTTTCCCGGGGCAACCATGCAGAAAAGACTGTACAGGGATGAGGTCTAGATAGATTCGGTCGTCCCCATCTTGCCCAGCTATGATGGTCTGTGAGACTTCTACTCTCTCATGAGCCTCCTTATTCTCCTGGGCATCCTGGTTCTGCTTCAAGGAGCAAACACAGGTACAGATTAGCTACACGGACTTACAGACCGCCATAGGTACAGGGTATTGGTATAAGAGGAGGGGCGATGCTATATAACATCAGCTGGGGGTTATGCACATATGTTAAAAAAAATCAGTAAATCTGTCATTGATTATATAGATCTGACCCCCATTCCCACCTCCAAGTCCGGCTCAGTGTTGGCTACATTGTCATAGATGTCATCAGGATCCCCAGGAGCCACAGACAGACTGTCTATGTACGCATTGGGCTCTGAAATCCTCCTTTGCATCAAACTGGGAGACAGACAGCCACACACAGACACAGACACTAAATCAACTCATTTATACACATGCACACGCAACAACGTCAAAGGGTGTGATGAGAATCCGTCACTGGAAACAATCAGTGATGTGGTGAATGATTGAGTATTTCACTCAAATATATAACAGCAGGCTTCCTTTAAGGATGTCAGAATCAGGAGAACACAGATGGAGACTCACTACATGGAGGTTTTGGCTGCGTTGACGATGCAGGAGATACGGTCAGAGTCCACATAGTCATAGGTGAGATCTTCTGGGCTGGTCTTGGACCCAGTCTGGGACAACAGTAAGCCCAGCCAGTGGCCCATGTCTGCAGAGGACTTAGCCTGGTGGGACCAGAAGAAGCAGAATTAGAAACAAGATCACTGGACTGGGCCTGTTGAGTCACTGTTAGACTACTGGACAGGACCTGATTTCCATGTGCAGTCACTGTTAGACTACTGCAGTTACAGGGAGGGCTTGTGTGTATCAGTATCTCTGTGTGTGTATCAGTGTATCAGTATCTGCATGTTTGTGCTTGTGTCAGTATCTGTGTGTGTGTGTGTGTATCAGTATCAGTATCTGTGTGTGTGTGTATCAGTATCAGTATCTGCATGTTTGTGCTTCTGTCAGTATCTGTGTGTGTGTGTGTGTGTGTGTGTGTGTGTGTGTGTGTGTGTGTGTGTGCTGATGGGCTGTGGGACTTTCCCAGCCTGGGCCCGGCTTGGCTCCAGCAGGAAACACCCGCATTACTCACTGTACTAGGTCAGCGTGTTTAAACACTCAGCCCCCTCACCTTCTAACTCACTGCTAAAAGAGCCCCTACTTGGAGAGGGAGGGTTTTTCCCAGCCCCCCCCCCCCATTCTCACTATGGCACTCCCCTCTCTGTTAGGCCATTCCTCTGTAATGTCCGCCCACACACAGGGCCGTCCAAAGTCCCCCTACCTCCAGCGTGGCCAGATGCTCCCCGTCCTGCTGGATAGTGAAGGAGTAGAGGTGTTCTGGGCTGGGGTCTGGAACAACCATGCAGCCCTCCAGGCCCAAGGGCTGCTGGGCCACTTTGGTCTTCCCCTTGTCCTGATAGAACCACAGCTGTCCGTTCTTAATGGTGCACCAGCGTGTTCGCCACTGGCTGTTTGCCAGGACGTTAAGGTACCCTTGAATGGAGGAAATACGGGAGTCAGTGGTCACAGGGATGCCATGTGGGGGCACTGTGTGGCTCAGAGGGTTAAGACATTGTGCCTGTGATCGGAAGGTTGGTTTGAATCCTAGAGTTGGCAGAGTGATGTCAGCACTGCCCCCCTGAGCAAGGCCTTTACCCCTCAGTTGCTCCAGGAACTGTGACACTGCTTCCTCAGTCACATTTCGAGAAAAGGGACTAGTAAATAAGTAAATGTAGCGTGAGTGACAGGGGCCTATAGCGGTCCACCTACCCGAAGTCTCCATGGTCTTCTCCGGACCCTCCAAGGCGGACGGCTTCTTCTTACCGATGTTTATCAGGTTGCTTAGCCTCAGAGCAGCGCCGTATCGCTTCTTCCCTGCAGGGGGCAGCACAGACGCAAACAACGGCAGTAAGAGCCGCGATCTCGGCCCTGAGGGCGAAGGCCGGGTGGCAAACTCACAGTCGCCATCTTTGGCGTCTGTGGCTTCCGCGTGGCTGTCAGTGCTGCTACCGCTCTCTGAGGCTGCAGAGTGTCTCTCGCTGAGCTCGCCCTAAGACGGAGGAGCCGCGTCAGCGCAGAGGCCCAAGTCGGCACCACTGAACTTCATTAGCATCATTAAGGCTTATCAGCAGCTCAGGGCTGTACCTGGCCCTCCCCGCATGCCCGGGGTCCTACCCTGGCGCAGATGTGTCGCGGGGAATCGGACAGGTGCTGGGCCACTTCGGGACTTTCTAAAGGTTTTCCGCTGATTTCCTGGATGACCTGGTGACAGAGGGTCATGTACACGCAGCTACATTCTGCATTAGCTCCAGGTGTTGGAGCACGAAGACCGCACCCCAGGACGACCCCCCAGCATATCAAGGGCTCTCACACATCTGTCAGGAACATACCTATCCTGCTCCCGCTCTCTCTCTCTCTACACTGACATTGAGTCTCTCCCTGACCTTAACACTAACACTTAACACTGACATTGAATTTCTCTCTGCCCGTAACACTAACACTTAACACTTATGCCGAGCCTCTGTTAAGCGTTAACACTAACACTTAATGCCTACGAGGAGTCCCTCCTTCCTTAACGCTAACACTTGGCATCATTGAGCTTCTCTCCATCCTTAATATTTACACTTAACACTGACGTCGAGCTTCTCTCCTCTCACCTTGTACCACTGCTCGGCCTGCTCCTTGCTCTGCAACCCCAGCACAATGGCCTCTCCACCCACGGGCACCACCTTCAGCTTGTGCTCTTTCTTCTTCACCTGTTTCTCCTTGTAGACCACAGTGCAGCCCAGCAGGCTGACCTCCAGCTGGGGGTTCTGGTCCTTGGAGGTCTTGTAACACTGTGGAGATCGAGGCGGGGGGGGTGGAACTCCAGAAAGTCCTTAACAGTCTGTCCTTTGTGCAAGAAGGATGTGGTGCACCAACATCAGTACCCACCAGGAGGCGCTGCTCTTTGATGACACACAGCTGCTTGGCCCACTGGCCAAGCCACTTCTTCCTCCAGAGGAAGGCACAGATGCGTGCGTCCTTCATCAACTCGATGGACGCCTCGGTGGACGGCCACTGGTGCTGAGCAGCTGACCGGCCCTTGGCAGCCTCATCCTCATCATACGACTCATAGGAGCTGCTGACGGCCTCCCCGTCATCTAGGGAGGTCAAAGGTGAGAGGGAGCATTTTTGAGACAGTGAGCCAAATCACACAGTGACCAAAGTGAGGACTGGCACATACTGGTCAAACAGATGAGCCAGAGCATGCTGATATGTCAGGGATCTGCTCCCCACTTTATGAATGCTGGCATCTTCAAAATCCAAGGGAAAGCAAGGAGGGGGGTTATGAGATGGGGTTGGTGGGGGGCGGGGCGGGGAGGGGTCCGTTGCAATCATGTCGTAAACAACTTGGTTT
>JABFEA020000044.1:790576-807248 GCA_019775915.2 Cyphomyrus plagiostoma
TCACAGTGTGCCTGTGCTGTGTCTGTATGCACAGTGTCTGAATGTGTCTGTACTGTATCTGTATGCACAGTGTCACAATGTGCCTGTGCTGTATCTGTATGCACAGTGTCACAGTGTGCCTGTGCTGTGTCTGTATGCACGGTGTCACAGTGTGCCTGTGCTGTATCTGTATGCACGGTGTCACAGTGTGCCTGTGCTGTATCTGTATGCACAGTGTCACAGTGTGCCTGTGCTGTGTCTGTATGCACAGTGTCACAGTGTGCCTGTACTGTATCTGTATGCACAGTGTCACAGTGTGCCTCTGCTGTATCTGTATGCACAGTGTCACAATGTGCCTGTACTGTATCTGTATGCACAGTGTCACAGTGTGCCTGTGCTGTGTCTGTATGCACAGTGTCACAGTGTGCCTGTGCTGTATCTGTATGCACAGTGTCACAGTGTGCCTGTACTGTATCTGTATGCACAGTGTCACAGTGTGCCTGTGCTGTATCTGTATGCACAGTGTCACAGTGCCGTCTGTACGGTGTGATACTCCCTGCATGACTGCCTGTCACTCACCAGTAGAAGCTGGGGGGGGCTTGGCAGAGGCGGCTTGTCTTCCCGGCTGGTTGTTGAGGCACCCAGGAGGTTTGCTGTGGATGGATGGAGGAACACTGTGGTGACATTTAATGGCGATGTGGAGGATGTCGCACAGCATTCACAGAACAGGCCACCTGCACATCACATCGGCACATTTGGAGGCGTTTGCTCACGAGACACTCGTTTATAATCAGCATCACTGAATATGGTCTTTGGAGGTTTACAATGAATATCTGCAGCTTAGCGTTGATTGATGGACCCTAACAGGCAAAGATAAAAGCTCAAAAATACTGGCAAAAATGAAGTGAAAGATTGCGAGGGCTGAGACTGGGAGCGCGGCCTTCAGGAGGACAGGGTGGATCGGGCCACCCTGCCCTCCAGGGCCGCGCCACTCCTGTGACTGGCAACAGCTTCAGTATCTCATGCAGATGGCCCTCTAAGGAGGCGTGTGGTGAGGCGCCCAAAACGGCAGCCTCAGCAGACCCACAGTCCACAGAGCCGGAAGGGGCGCGTTGGCCCAGACAGCCCCCTTACCTCCATCACACCCGCTCTTCTCCAGCGCCGGCGTGCCCACTAACACCTTGTTCATGTAGATGTACTCCTCGTCAGATGCCAAATTCACACCTGAGGAAGAGGAGAGATGCTCGGTCACACGCTGCGGCGTCCCTCTTTCCTGTGTTGCCTTAAACAGAGGACAGGATCCGCTCATGGGTACAGCCACCCGGAAATGTAGGCCTGGTGTAGCTGCCCACTGCGAGCTCTGCTCTTCAAGCTCAGCCTGACGGCACCTGCACATTAAAGCTACCATGATCCTGCTCCGCTTTATCAAGAAAGGCCAATGACAGGCTTCTGCTCTAACGCGGCCTATGTTCTAGACACATCTGGGAAAAAAAAGTTAAATTCTTTAGCCATAGGAGCAAAGCCTTAAAACTCATTTAGAGTGTCACTATAGACACCAACGAAGAATGCCGGGCCCTCTGGGGAAAGTGTGCTACAACATACTACTGGTACCAGTCAGTACTGCATGTTTCAATGGGAGGGCCTGACATTTTTAAAGTGATTGGGCTGCCATGTCCTGAGACCCCTGGAAGGTTTTATTGGTCCGTTTGTATGATGGAACGTCTCATTGTCACCTTTTCGTTCAAACCCTTCTGCTTGCTTGATATTACACTTGTCGTGTAACTTTAATGTAATCTACTCTAATCTAGATTTGCCCGCAGATGAGTCTATCTGCAGAGGCCCTGCTGACGTAAACATGGCCACGGTTACGCTGAACCCACAGTAGCATGTCTGGACTCACCGCTAGCTGTGAGGTAGTCCTTCAGAAGCTCAGACAGCAAGCTCTTCTGCACTGTGGCCTCGCTGCTCAGGTTCTCACGATCTAGGACCATCAGGAACCTCTCAAGCTCTCCCAGCAGCCGGTCCAGAACTGGAAAAGAGGACTTAAGTGATTAGAGATTTTTGGCCCAATGAGTTCATTATATCGGGCACCCCAGGGCGCAGAACGAACTTACTGCGGAGAAAGGCTGAGCCATATGATATGACAGCTCTTTAAAAATGAGCGTTACTGTCTTTAATAACAGCCACAATCAGTTTAATTCTAGCAGCAGCACAGGCAGGGAAGCCGGCGGTTTACAAGACACTCAGGGATACAGGCTAAACACACACACTGCCAGGGCTGCCAAGTCTCACATGAGAAATCTCTTGGCACATCTACATTACGGTAACGCGAAACACTCGTTACAAAATATCTTATTTGGCACCATTCATTCTCTTTTTTGTCTAAATCACAAATATAAGATGACCCCACTTTTTCAGATGTATTTTGAGGGGGAAAAAAAACCCGTCGTATTCGGGGCAACGCGGTATGTTCCAAATTTTTTAGTAATCGTCCGACCCCCCCTTTGTGGGACCTTTGGCCAGTGGCTGATGATGATGATGATGATGATGTAAAAAGCAATATAAACAATAATCTACATACTGGGAAACTACAGAAGTATTCGCAAATGCGATGGACGGCCAGGAAGGTGGGTCTCCAGCACAGAGTCCTCCTCATCCTACTCTGAAGATCTCAGCACAGTCAAAGTGGCCAGCTGTGCCGTGAGAAGGTGCCACAGTCTTCAATAGCGACCATTTCAGAGCAGGTGATGGAAGTCCCACTCACTCAAAGGAGACCTTCAGTGGTCCTCAGAAGTGGTGTGTTTCACGCTGCCCACACTGTCCCTCCTCAGGTCAGAGGTCAGCTATGGCCACGAGAGAACAGCTTTGAGTGGCTCCCCCCACCCCACGCAAGCCCCCACTCCGACAGTGATGCAGACCCTCAGCATAGCTCGAAGCAGGCCAGGCCCAGACTGAAATGAAAGCCAATGCATCACTTTTCTGTGAGGTTATACAAGAAACCAACAAAGGCGCGGATGGGGGCATACCAGTAGACAATCACCTTGAAGAACATCTTTAACCACAAGACAGAAATGGTTCACATGCATTACCAGCGAGCCCCCTGTGCTTGGTGATGGTGGGCAGGGTGTACGTGGGAAGTCTGACTCGCTCAGACCATAAAGGCATCTTAAAGAGCTGCTCGGAGCATGGCACTGCGGCACTCGCTCACGGGCATGGAAACGCTGCAGACAGAGTGCATGTGAAGCAAGGCGTCAGGCAGAGGAAGCCACACTGCGACAGTGCTGGCTGATGAGTGAGCTGCTGGAGAGCTAACGGGCCTGTCATCTATCACACGCATACATGTAACACACAAAATGCAGGTGGAGCTTTATATCACATCAGCAGCCTGACACACCCACACATGGGCAAAACCACCTACTGGTGACTGTTCCTTTTTTTTCCTCAGTTACATGACATTAGCCGCCATAGGAAGCTTGTCATGTGCCTGTTGGCCTCCCCCGCACCCTCGCACAGTGCAGGTATACAGGAGGACATGGCAGATCTATACGTAGTGGGTAGAGGGTGCTCACCAGCTCTCGACTGACAGGCTGACAGTCCACATGAGACAAATAAGTGCAGTGTAACCTGACACCCAATGGAACACCTGGACACAAAACACAGGAAACAAAACATCCTGTCACACGGACTGCTGTGAATGTCTACAGAACAAGTGAGGGTTGTCTGGTACCCATAATGCAACAGGGCGGGGAGAACAAAATTCTTCCTGTGGGTAACCAATCACTGCGGCAAGCTGTTTGCCTTCATTTGTCACCATGTGACAAAAAGAGAATAAACATTTGCGTTTTTTATTAAGCATTATTAAAAAGCCCTATCAAATGAGTAACTGACGAGAGGCTTGTTAACTAAGAGGGGTCAGGGGGCCCTTAGGGTGCTGTGCCCATCCATCCAGGGCGGTTCAGGTTCCCTGCTATTCCCGTCCCGTTAGAATATATCAAAGCAGTGCCAGCTGATGCCAGAAACACCCTGTCAGTGTGAATCCTGTATACAGCAAGGCAGAGCGACTTGGCATTCGGAGCCATGGCCACTGCCGGGGAACGCTGCCATTGTCGCTTTACTCTCACACACCCAGCCCGTCATTCCTCCGTCATTCCCCTCTACTTTCTGTCTCTCTCTCTCCTTTTCTGTCTCCCTCTCTGTCTTTCCTCTCTTTTTTCTCTCCCTCTCTGTCTTTCCTCTCTTCTGTTCTGTCTCCCTCTTTCTCCATCTTACCCCTCTCCCTTTCTCTCTAGCATTTCCCCTATTCTATGCACCATTTTGTTCTTTCTCTCTCTATCTTCTCCCCCCTCCTTTTCTCTGTTTCTTGTACCTTGTCAGCCTCCCTTCACTGTGTACAAGAGACACAGGAAATGATCACATCAAGGTGAAGGGCCTGCATGTTATTTTGGGTCATTTTGGCATCTGTGAAATAATATGCTGTATTTATGTGAGCTTTTTAAGGACTCGCATCCTCCTGTAGTGGCTCGCCAGCCAGTCCTGTTCACAGCCTCAGGCCAAGTCACCCCTCCTCGCAATATACTATATATACACATGTACAAAGCAAAACAACGCCAAACTGCATTCTGTGTGTATTACAGCAGCATGGCCTTGTCCTGTAGCAGAAGTGTCTGGGTGTTAGATTGGCCAGCCTACAGTCCAGACCTGTCACCTATTGAAAACATTTGGCGCATCATGAAATGAAAAATACAACAAAGTTCTGTGAACTGTTCTGTGGTTGAAGTCCTATATCAGGCAAGAATGGTCAACATTTCACTTTCAAAACTCCAGCAACTGGCCTCCTCAGTTCCTCAGTGCTGTTAAAAAAAAGAGGTGATACAACACAGTAGTAAATATGCCCCTGTCCCAAATTTTTTAAACATGTAGATAGGATCAAATTCGAACTGAGCATGAATTTGTCATACAACAATTAATTTCTCAGTTTCAACATTTGATGTTGTCTTTGTTCTATTTTCAATTAAATATGGGTTTATTTGATTTGCAAATCATTGCACTTTGTTTATACAGTCAACCCTTGGACTCCGAGTAACTTGTTTTGCGAGTATTTTGCAAGACGAGTACATTTTTAAATAAATTTTAACTTGATATGTATATGCTTTATGTAGACGCTTTGTCTGCCAAACGTCACTTGATCACAACTGAGCCGATGGTTCTTCTCTCTCTCTCGCTGCGGGATTGTGGGTAATCGTCTCCCATGCTTGGCCACACTCATATAGTCAAAATCTAGCACCACCCGAATAAGGGCGTAGCAGTGCGAACAATGAATCTGTTTAATGACAATGCAATGTCCACATTTCTGCAAAATGGGAAGGACACAAAAGCATCTGTCATTGGATAGGTTCCTTGTTAAAGTCGCGCACAGAAAGAAAAAGATTCCAGTGAGCCAACAGATAGCAGTGATTCCGTTAGTTACAGTGAAAATCGTCTGACAAAATAACCCTCCTCTTCTCCTCTCTCTCGTCTCCCTCATACCATCCTCGATTCTTTTCAAAGGTAAATTGCAGGTTAATTTGTTTTAAGTATTTTTACTTTATATTTTGTATGAATCATTTTTATATCAATATTTTTGGTTTGTGGAACGAATCATCTGAGTTTCCATTCTTTCTAATGGGAAAATTCGCAGTTTTTTTTTACTGTATTTACATGCTTTTTTGGAAACAGGGTTGTAAAGAAATACACTTTATTAAGAATGGCAGCTCGTTAAGGCGATTGTCCGACTGCAACTGAATAGACCCAGCATGCCGAAACGGTTGCAGTGCAGTTACGGTGCAGCTGAATAGATGCAGTGTACCGTCACATGCATACAGAGCAGCTGAATAGATGCAGTGTACCGTCGTGGTTGCGGTGCGCGTACAGAGCAGGTGAGCATGAGAGGAGCTAAGACGTGGGTGGCAGATTTGGGATTTACACACAAAAAACATGCATACAGACCCCAAACAAAGAAAACTGAAATGGATGGAAACAGTCCAGAGGAAGCTGAGGTTGTTATACGTGTGCGACATTAGGAAGGCCGGAAAATTCCAGGAACCATTGTGTCTCTTTTCTGAATGTCCCATCCTGGTAGCTCTCAGGTTGTAGTAAAGGTCCAGCAAAGTGTGCCCTGTGTTATAAAAGTGTAAAGGCCTCAAACTGGAACTGCCCCCCACGCTGGTCTCCATCAGGACGTGGCCCCCCACAACCAAGGGCCTTGGCAGGGTCATAGGGGCCCTCCACCCCCACAGTCATGGCCCAGTCAAGGGAAATGTGTTCAGGGGCCTGTGTGAGCCCCTCCCAACTCTCTGATCTAGGGCCAGTCCCCCCCTTGCATCCGATGGGATTAAACAGCCCAGATGCCTTCGGGCTGATCAGCTTTAAATACCAAACTCTTTGCCCCTCCCTGCTTCTAGGGAAAGATGTGACAGCAGGACGAGGGTCCTGCCGGCGAATCCCGCCACTTTGCTCTCTCACCTCCTGCTGGCATATGAGCGTAGCTTCTGGTGACCTTATCTGCCCCTAGTGTTCCCAGCTGGGGACACGGGGCCACCACCCTGCTCCAGAATAGTCACGCTGAACACACGACACCCCCATCACTGAGCTGAGAGTCTGAGGGGCTCATCTGGCTGACTTGGGTTAGTGACACCCCCACATCACAGCCCTGGCAGCCCCAGCTGGTTCTAGATGCCAATGACACACGACCACCTGAACATCCCCAGATAGGTCACCCTCACACAGAAGGCCGATTCGAGCCTGGAGAGCTGTGCGCACATCAAAGCACAAACAAAAAGTCAGATAGTGCTTCATACATAGTAATGCTTTTTTGGCAAGTTCTACTGGCATGAGAAGAGTGAACCACATCCTCATGGACTGGAGATTCAGTTTCAGTCTTACGTGTGTGTAAGTCATGGGTTTGGGAAATGAACGCCTCAGGCTTGCACATTAAAATAAACGTTATGTCTCTGACATTAATGTAAGGATTCTTATCCTTTGAGTTCAGTTATATAGCAGTGCTGTACACATTGTCTGTGTGCCGTTTAAATGGCAGCTGGAGACTCCAGTAGTGGATTTTTCCTGAACGTGATGGAGTCTGAGGCCCGGGGCAGAGCCTCACGGCGTCAGGCCGTGTCTTATGGGTGACACGACACAGCAATAACTTTCCCTGAGTGCTTCGAAGTCCCACCAGATCTCAACACTTTCATGACGACACCATTTAAGTGGCTATACAGCATCAGGCGTTGCTAATTCCTGTTTGTGTTTTTACCTTTAACATTAGTAGTAACATCCAACTGCGACTGCATCACCTGCCTGGAAACTAAAGAGATGCCTGCTTGGACACCTGCACAAACATTTCTCCTTGATAGTATGTTTATTCATATCATTTTACAAACAAATAAACTACTTTATCAAATTACAATATTTTCATGGTTTTTCATGGCTCGTACCACCTGACCATGTGGACAGTGGTCACAGAGACGGACGCAGGACCAGGCGCCTCCGCACAGCGGCAGGGAGTCACAGAAATGCACCATGGGAGCGATTACAGAGCCAGATGACAGCCGCAGAGGAAGCAGAACCACTTCCCAGAACAGGCAGACTTCACCCCGTTAGATGTTGGGTATCAAGCAGCAAATGAAGACAAGTCAAGGCAGCAGCAACAGAGAGCAACTGTCACACTCAGTCAGGTCAGGTTAAGCTGAGTTTATCAGGCACATTTAAACACAGCCAAAGCTGAATCAAAGTGCTGCACACATGTGTCATCTCTGTGCCACTCAAAACATTGCAGCTACATATAATCAGGCTCAGGCAGGTACAGTGTCAGTCACACACACAGTCGCTGTCGCAGTCACAGTCAGGCTCAGTGTCAGTCACACACACTGTCGCTGTCGCAGTCAGTCAGTGTCAGTCACACACACTGTCGCAGTCAGGCACAGTGTCAGTCACACACACTGTCGCTGTCACAGTCACAGTCAGGCACAGTGTCAGTCACACACACTGTTGCTGTCGCAGTCACAGTCAGGCACAGTGTCAGTCACACACACTGTCGCAGTCACAGTGTCAGTCACACACACTGTTGCAGTCACAGTCAGGCACAGTGTCAGTCACACACACTGTCGCTGTCGCAGTCACAGTCACAGTTAGGCACAGTGTCAGTCACACACACTTCTGCAGTCACAGTCAGGCACAGTGTCAGTCATACAAACTGTCGCAGTCACAGTTGGGCACAGTGTTTGTCACACACACACTGTCACAGTCAGAGACTGTGAGTGTCAGTCATGCAAACTATCGCAGTCGCAGGCAGGGAGTGTTGGTCACACATTGTCACAGTCACAGTCAGGCATAGTGTCAGTCACACACACTGCTGCAGTCATAAGCAGTTAATGCAGGTAACACAGACTGTTGCAAGCGCAAGCAGTGAAAGTCGGTCACACGGTTTCTCTAACAAGCTTCCCTGATGAACATCCCCCACAGGCGGCCTGTCCCTGACCCGCATCTCCAACGCCTACGACTCCCTCCCCAACAGATGCCCCCAATGCTGAGGCCAGGAAGCGTGGCAGGGTGAAGCCTCCTTTGAAGACCAGGCCGGAAGAAATGAAGCCAGTGGGAGAGCAGAGCCACTGCATAGACTAATTCAGCTGCTCCAGGCATCTGCAGCAGCAAAAACCCCATCAAACACAGAACACAAAATACTGTCTGTATTAATTAAAACCAAAACTCAGAATATATGCTGCAGTAGTCAAACCCAAAAACTCACAACACAGTCTGTATTAATCAAACCCAGAGGTCACAGCATAGGCTGTAGATATCAAACCCTGAACTCACAGCACAGGCTGTGGTAATCAAGCATAAAATTCACAACACAGGCTCTAGTCATCATACCCAGAACTCACAGCACAGGCTGTAGTAATCGAATCCAAAACTCACAACACAGACAATAGTAATCAAATCCAGAATTCACAGCACAGGCTCTAGTAATCAAACCCAGAGCTCATGATAGAAGGTGTGGCTGTCAAGCCCAGAGGTCCCTACATAGGCAGTGGAAGCCAGACTCTGAGCATGTTTGTTTCCAAACACATATTCCTGTTTTTGTTGCGTTTGCCAGCTGTTTTTTGGGAAAGCAGGAGCTCTTCTGAGAGAAAAAAAAACACAACAGGACACTTAAGAAAAAACAAGCCCGTGGCACAGTGGCACCATTTCCCGAGAACATTAGCAGGTTGTCACACGAACCATTAAAGCGACAAGCAGTGTGGCAGCTCAGTGAAGGTACAGCAGGGGCATTTCTGCTTGCCTCAGCAGCTGAGAGCAGCAAAGACACCTGGGGAACTCAGAAAACACTGAAGGTCTGCAGAGTGTGACGCCCCCCTGTGGTACAGTTTGCGATAGCTTCTTGCTAAACCTCTCACAGTGCCAAGTGAGAGAGTCCCCCCCCCCCCAGCACTGAGAGACCCCGACTGTCTCAACACAAAAAGCAGCATTGAGGGAGGCGATCTCTCCATCGCTACGTGGGCCGTGTTCAGGCCCGTCTGTAACCCCTAAGGAATGAGACTGGGTTGGGTCGACGGCCCCCCTCCCCCTGCTGGGTTTGCCTCTGTATGTACAGCAGTGAAGAAACTGTCCCTCCGTACCGAGCAACGGGACAGACACCAGCGTGAGTAACAGCAGCGAGTCAAGTATCTGCAGATACCTCAGTCGGCTCTTCCCCAGCATCAACACGAAAGCCAGTTTCCCAACAGGACAAGCAGACACACATATGTACATACACACGCACACACAAGCAGACAAGCTTATTTATGGAGCTTTTACATGCATTTTTTGGCAGATACTGTCCAACAGGACATTCACACAAGACAGACTCCATCACCATGGAGACAGCAGTGAGAGTCCTCTCTGACTCGGCCAATGTGACGATTACGACGAAGTGTGCAGGTGGCTTAGTGGACGGGACCATGGGCACCCATGAAAAGATGAAGGAGACCTCAGTGCTTACAGGGGCTTTGATCTGAACGAAGGGCGGTTTGGTCAGGTTTGAACCGGTCTGCCAAAGGTCTGAGTGACAGAAAGTCGAAGACTTCTAGTTTTATTCTCTCTCTACTGGAACCATCGTGTGCCTCAGGGTCGCATGACGTCAGCGGAGAGGGTGAATGACCTGGGGGCTTGATGACGGGGCTGCAGGGTGACAGGTGGAGCCTGCCCCATCCGCTTCCCAGGAGACGGACTGAATAAGCTCTTAGTGGCTATGGATGGATGCGAAAACAGTCGTTCTTATAATTAGACGTTATTGGACACACTGAGTGTTTATCTGAGTAGCTTGCTTCGTTGGCTTTGTTCAGGAAGACGCAAAAAATCCAGCCTTAAGGGTCTTGCTGCGAGCAGAGCTAATGAACGGTGGCACAATCACTCCGAGCAGCTCCTGATACGGCAGGGCTTCCTCTTCCTCACCATCGACTTCCTACACCAACACCTCAAGCTGAATTCCAGCCCCGGACCTCAGGGTGGCGCCGTAGCTACAGCAGGCTGCCTGCATGTCACAGTTGGACCAACAGGTTTTCTGAAAGGCTGAGTCTGTCACAAACTGAGACGCTCAGTGTTCACCGGCATCATCCAGGGCAAAGACTGATAAAGTCCACAGGGAGATCCAAAGCAAACGGACCATCTGCCAGAGAAGATCTATCCGAGTGCCTAAATATGTGTGGAATTCCTTCGCCACGAAATGATGCTTTAAAAGAAGCCTCACTTAATGAACATGTAAGTTAGACAGACGCAGTGGGATCAGTTTTATCTTTGTCAAAGCGGAAGAATGAATGTGAAGTGAAAGAATGGTCAGATGACCTTTCTCTACACACAGGACACGGCTAGTTGCGCCAGACGCCCCCCTCTTCTACACTCTCACATTACGATTGTTTCATTACTGAAATTCTCCGATTGCTACCATATATCTGCCGTGTTTATGCATTATTGGTAAGCAAAAGTCAGAAATACAGACGAGTGTTTGGCGGCTTTGCCCTGGCACGCGTTTATTTTTTATCGTAGGGATATGAATAAACATGCGGACAGCGGTGACACAGGCGCCCTGCCGCCTGTGAAAGCGCGGCTCGGCGGAGCGCCGACAAACACTCTAACGCAATTAGACAGACGTGGGTGCTCTGCTTAAACGCCGTGAAAAGCTTTTCCAAAAAAGCTGACTCTAACGTCAGGATGAGGACTTTTTTTCTTCTTGGACGGTGAAGGATACTGGCTCGGAGCCACCTCTCTGAGCGTTTGGGGTTCCAGCTTAAAACATAGCTGTCCTTTGACAGGACAAAGTTTACAAAATATTTCCTGTTGTATCTTCTCCGCAAAGGGTTCCTGGGAGAAAATAAGCCATCAGTCTGGGATGGCCCCGGTCTGCCCGTAGAACACTTTGAAAAAAGGGTCGATTACTCCCTAGCACTTGACAAGGCAGGACAAAGGCGTTTTTCAGACGGTACTAAAGAGACAGTGCCTACATGCCCGACCACAGGCAGTGCTATACCCCCCGGTAAGACTGCCTTCGTTGCTGGTTCCGGGACCCTTCTAACATCCTCGGACCCCCGCCTCATTAGAACGCTTGGCATGCTGTCAAACCGCAGCATTCTTACAACCCCAGCCCTTCCCAGCCCACCCCTGCCTGCTCCGTGCTTACATTCATGGTCATCCCCACCCGCAATATGTGCATTTACGTGCCACACAAAGTAAATCATTAAAAATGCCAAGCCGCCCGTTTCGTGGCGCAAGATTTCAAAGGGGGACCGAGAAGACCTGCTACTGCGACTTTCCCAGAAAAACGGGACACCCCCCTCCCCCGCTCAGCAGCCCCCCTCACCATACAGATCTTCGCCAAATTACATTAATATACTGTAACCCTAAAATTATTACAATTTACGTAAAGCCTGTCACGTACTTCTGCAGAGCTCTCGGGGCAAAGGGATGCTAGGCGTCACCGCGAAATGCGTTTAAAAGCGCAAACTTCGCTCCAGACCCACGCTTGCAATTAACGGAATAATAATTAAATTCTTTATTGAAACAGTGCGCGACTTTCTCTACTAGCATCAGAAACAGCGTCGGTTACTTGGCCGAGAGTCTTTGGCAGAGCTGTCATACCTTTATTCTTCTCCATGTCTCAGAGCACGAAGGAGACCTTCTTACTCCAGTCTCTTTCAGTGCTTTTCTTCGCCTTCTCCTGCCCAAGATGCCGGGAGTGCGTCAAAGCGGAGCAGAGCAGCCTTTGCTAAGAGCCCCCGCTCTCTGAAAGCCGCCCCGGCGCTTCAGGCTGACTTCAGGCTCCGCCCGGCGTCATTCCCACCGCATCCGGCGGACCTGCTCCGCGCCGCTCCTCGGGAAAGTTATCACTTCGCCCGAGAGCTGCAGCGCACTTTTAAAAAGGGTGAGAGTGGGATAAACTGCTTTATTTCATCTCTGCCTAAATCAGCCCACGTCTTCACCAGTAATAGTCTGAATATGAAGTCATAAATTTTCGCTTATTTGCCTCCTGCATAGTAAAGACCGACGTTTACAGCAGTTTTTTTTTCTTTTTACAGATTTACTAGCAAATTCTGGGAAACTAAATATTTTAAAGGGGGGAAAGGGTGTAGAAGAGGATCATATTAAAGGAAGACAGTAACATCTTCAGCCTGTTTCTTTTATAGTGCTTTAATTGTTTGATTTAAATGGGAGAGACCGATATTCCCAGAAATCAGCCCCTTATCGGCCTCTGCCAAAAAGTGCATGTCTTCGCTCCGCAGTGAATGACCCTAGGGAGGGCCTCGAGCTTGAGAAAACACGGTAAGAATGCAGCCGGGGAGGGGAGGGCAGGGCAGGAGAAGCCGGAGCCGACTCTGCTTCACGGTACAGCGCAAAGCGGAGGGTACCGCGGGCACTGAACCCCCTGCTCAAAACGGACTGATCAAGAAGCGCTGACGCGCAGGTTATATGCTTCAGGGAAATCAGAAAGCCGCGTCTTTGTGGAACAGGAAAAGTCATAGCGCATTGGCGTCGTTTATTGGCACATAACGTTGCCTTACCTTGAATTACATGAATAAAAATACTGTCCCATTGTCTGTTTCTACACAGGCATGTCTGATGATGAGAATGTCACCTGAGGAGATGATTGAGGGAGGATAAAACCAGCCAAGGAACCTGAAGTTTCAGCATGTTTTCTCCAACTGTAACATAATACTGGTTAAAATTAACCTCTTAAGTGTCTGTTCTAAAATGTTTCTTTTAATGAGTCTGAAACTGACCCACAAAACCCTGGCTTAACCTTTGTTATGAGCTTGTAGGTAAATGTGTCCTTAAAAAACCGGAAAGTGGAAACAATGTGGCCGACAGTCAGTAAAGCGAACCGTGAAAATGCATCCAGCCCTGACTGGCTGAGGCACCTTCGACAAGAAAACCGATCACCCTCCAGCTTTCAGATGGCAGGAGACACTGAAGAAGCCCAGGTGGTATTCCCAGGACAGACGTGCCCCCCCTCATCTGTCGTCCTGTGTGAGAATTCCCCTTTCCTACTAGCAGGGGCAGTGGTCAGAAATAGCTTCCATACGGTCACACGTCCCCCAGCACTGACCTTCCGTCTCCCCTGGGACAGCAGAACTCTCTCTCTCTTTTTTCCCCTTACAAGCCTTTTATAAAAACAGAGAGTAGCACTCAGCAAAAATAATTAACTGTGAGCAGTGTTTGGATTACTAGTAGGAAATGTCAAATGTAAGGTCTTGGAGATGTGCACAGTTTATGTGCCGGGTATGGGGGTGGGATGCAGAGTCAGTGTGGGAGGGGGGGGGGCACATCTGTTTACTCCATCCCTGCCATCATTCAGGGGAAGCAAGAGACTGAAACACAAACAAGCGCCGTGTTTCGAAAGTGAGCTAACAGCCCCAGCAGGCCCCCATCGGTGCACTAAGAGCACAATGCCCTTCACACACGTCCTGTCAGCCGCACAGGTCTAAATCCATCCAGTTACAAGGAAGGCGGCGTTCTTCTCAGACAAAAAGACGCAAGGAAGTGTGAGGTGTTGCTGTGGTTCACTGATGTTTACCCGGAAAGTGGGTTAGGGGTGGCTAGCCGAGAAAGTGTGCTGGATAGCAAGGTGAGTGTGTCAGGCAGCGGGGGGAGTGTCAGGCAGCGGGGGGAGTGTGTCAGGCAGCGGGGGGAGTGTGTCAGGCAGCGGGGGGAGTGTGTCAGACACTCATGACCACTCCCCCATTCAACACTAAAGTCAAATTTGACACCACCATAGTAGCACTAATATTTAACAATATTGAGGTTCAACATCTGGCAGAATGGTGCTGTCACAATAACCTGGACATAAACGCTACAAAAACAAAAAAAATATGTAGACCTCAGGAAATCAGAGGGCACAGAGCACTCTGCCTTTTGCATTGATGGGGAGGAGCTTTAAGCTTCTGGGTGTACACATCTCAGATGACCTCACCTGGACCTCACCTGGACCTCACCTGGACCACACACATCTGCCATCAGGTGAGGAAGGAACAACAGTGGCTTTACTTCCTAAGGAAGTGATGGCAACTTCCACCCCCATCATCACCTGCAGACCAACTTCTGTCCACAATATGGAGCCTCCTGACCTCTACTGCTGCACTGTACGGTTCACCAGCTGCACAGAAGAGAACAGGAAGGAGCTGCAGCAAGCGGTGTGGGGGTGGCAGAGTGTGCCATTGGCACTACACTACCCCCCACCCCCCCAGAGATATTTACTCCAACTGACTTCAAAAGAAAGCCTTTGAAAGGATCCCACCCACCCTGAGTATCACCTGTTCTCCACACCGCCCTATGAAAAAGATACAGAACATTTAGGACCTAATCAGATTTTAAAAAACAGCTTCCTTCTACAGGCAGTTAAATGCATAACCCTTCCTCCCCCAAGAACTGGAAGTTCATTACCCCCAGTCACTCTTATTTTGTTATCATTTTGCACCAGTATCTGCAGTACCTCACTCTTATGTTTGTTCATATGAATGTCTACATTTGTTCTTTCATTTCTATACTGAAAAAAAAACAATGATCAATCTATTTTATTCTTGGGTGAGTGTGTCAGTCAGCAGGGTATATTACAGGGTTAAGTGTCTCTCCGGGGGGCCTTACCCTCAGTGTGCTCCTCAGTTCCCCTTTGTTGGTCTTCCAGCTAAAAGAAATGAAAATCTTTACAGAGCCAGCCTTTGTCAGAGATGGACCATTAACAATAGTTGGGTCCATTATGTGTTGGATTCAGGAGAAGCATTTATTCTTGTGAGGACTAAAAAATGTCCCCACAAGGTAAAAAAGCTACAGGTTTTTATGATATGGTGGGGAAATCTGGTCCCCACAGTGCAATAATTACAAAAATGAACGGACAGATACACCCACATATGCACATTCACACATACATACACACACACACATACATACACACACACACATACACACACAGCGGACAGCAGTTTACTTGACAAAGATACATCTGCAGGGGACTTTCCAATGGTGGGTATGTCGTCTGAGAAACGGACATTTTCTGCTAAGTGGGAAGCATGTGGAGCCCATCGAGGACCTCAGAGACAGCGCCACCTGCAGGCACAGCCACCCCCCCGCAACATGGATGAGCCGCTGATGGAATGCTGGTGGGCCGTCGTTCGGACGTCAGGGTGCAGTCATGATGGGCAGGGGAGCTGGACCTTCTCCGACTCCCAGAGCCCTGCTCAGCCCTCTGCGCTGGCGACTCGCCGGGGCTGGAATGCTGCTGTCCCACCATGACCGGCAGGCATGGATGCAGGAACGAGCTCCTCCCTGTGTTCTTTTAACAAGCTGAAACTCCCCTGAATCCCTTTTAACAAAACAACCCCCCAGTCAGCACCAAATTAAATGTAAGGGGCTGTGTAGGTAGCGTTTAGGCTGTGTCCGTATTGTGTAAACTGTGTGCAGGCAATGTGTAGGTAGTGTGTAGGCGGTGCGAGACATGTCTGAGGTTCGAGAGTGTAACAGCAGCACAGAAATGCAACACGGGAACCCCCACCGACACACCAGGTCAGCTCCAAAACTGTGAATTACTGCATTTTATTTTTCAGTATCACTGTTACATCATTAAAGTCTCTCTTCCAAAAGACAACATTTGGTATCATATATTTATCAAAACTTTTTTGTTTTCATGTCTTGACTTTGTGGGAAACCTGGATTACAACGGTCCAATGATACAGCCTCATTTTTTAAGTGAAATTCCAAAGAACTCTGCTCTTAGGGCAAAATAATATTGTTTATATACAACTGTATAAAGGGCTCCAACCAAAAGTGGCATTGAAGGAACAGATTATATTATCTGCTATTCTATGTTTTATGCAAAACTACAGCAAATGCTTCTGCACCAACAGGCCGCAGCACTGACAGACTGCGGTACTGATGGTCTACAGCACTGACAGACTGCGGTACTGATGGTCTACAGCACTGACAGACTGCGGTACTGATGGGCTACAGCACTGACAGACTGCGGTACTGATGGGCTACAGCACTGACAGACTGTAGTAGTGACGGGCTACAGCACTGACAGACTGCGGTACTGATGGGCTACAGCACTGACAGACTGTGGTACTGATGGGCTACAGCACTGACAGACTGTAGTAGTGACGGGCTACAGCACTGACAGACTGCGGTACTGATGGGC
>JABFEA020000044.1:846557-857304 GCA_019775915.2 Cyphomyrus plagiostoma
CCACACCAAAGTCACACCAAGACCACGCTGAGGCCACACCAAGACCACACCAAAGTCACACCAAGACCACGCTGAGGCCACACCAAGACCACACCAAAGTCACACCAAGACCACGCTGAGGCCACATCAAGACCACACCAAAGTCATACCAAGATCACACTGAGGCCATACCAAGACCACACCAAAGCAACATGAGGCAACACTGAGGCCACACTGAGACCACACCAAAACCTCCCCATTCCACGTGTAAGTGAACTGGGGAGGGTGTCAGTTTTAACATGACCCCCCCCCATCCCACAGGTCACTAAGGGCACTTTTCCACTGCACAAAATATGGTACTTTCAGTACGGTATTTTGGTACTTTTGCTTTTCCATTGACTTCCGGTCGAGTACCAGAACCGAAAGTGTCATACCAGCTGGGGTACTTTTTTTGGTATTTCAGTACTTTGGGGTGGGTTTTGAAATATTTTTGTTGTTGATTATGCAAATAAAATTACGGCTATGCAAATAGCCTGCCGCTGAAACACAAAATTCAACCGCCGACTTTTGAAACACACAGTGAACAGCAAGAAACTAAATAAAAAGCAGTAGAAACAAAATTATAAAAAAAGTAAAATGGAAAGATGGACAAATGAGGAAACACAGGCTTTAATCGCCATATGGTCGGATGAACAGATCCAGCGGGTTTTGGACGGCATGACTCGAAATAAGAAAGTATTTGCTGTAACAGCAAGTGGCTGAGAAGAAATGGGGCACACACGAAACACCGAACAGTGCCACTTGAAAATCAAAAAATCAAAAAGCAGAACTACAGAAAAGTATGTGATGATGTCAGTCAGGGGCGGTCACTGATGATGTCATTTGGCGCTGGTACCAGCTTTTATGCCAGTGGAAAACAGACACAAAAGAAGTACCATACTTTTGGCACTTTATGGAAGTACTGAAAGTACCAAAAGTACGGTACCTGGTGCGGTGGAAAAACGCCCTAATAATATAATATAATGCCAAGCTCTGATTGGTCACTAAAGTGTCATGAGACACTGTCAAGCTCTGATTAGCCACTAGTGTGCCATTATACAATACCACCCTCTAATTGATCTGCCACTGTTAGAAGCTGCCAGTCAAACTCTTATGAGGATCCACCAGAACAAAGAGACGTGGTGCTACAAAGATGAGGATCCCAGAACAGGCAAGAACAGAGGAGACCCCCTGCAGCTCTGCCACACCAGGTGACCCTGTCCCTCATCCCCAGAAGTGATGACGAGATGCTGAGGCTGGCATTGCAGGTGTGTCCTGGCCTGCAACCTCAGGGGATCATGCTGGGTTCTGCTAGCGTCACTCCACAGCTGCGTACAGTTCTGAGTCTGTGTGTGTTTGTGTGTGTGTGTTGGGCAGAGATGTGGTTTTACATAGCTACTGTAGTGGGGGCTGTAACAGAAATAGCAGCCTGCTACTCCAGTGAGCATTTATAGAGAATCTAGTAGAGAAATGGGTGTAAGGAAGGAGGGAGGTAGCTGGAGGCAGCGGGAAGAGAGGGAGAGAAAAGGAGGCAGGGGGAAAAGAGAGGGAGAAAGGAAGTAGGGGAAGAAAGAGGGAGACAGGTAGAGAGAAGAGAGAGGGAGAAAGAGGTGGGGAAAAAGAGAGAGGGAGAGACTGCGGGATACAAGAGAGTAGGAGAAGCTGGGGGGAAGAGAGAGGAAGGGAGGATGAGGGACAAGAGAGGGGAGGAGAGGAAGAGGAGAAAATAGTGAGACAGGCAAGGAAAAGAGAGGAAGAGAGGGTAGGGAATAGAGAGAGGATGGGGAGAAGAATGAGTGAGAAGGAGGGGGAAGAGAGGGAGAGAGGATGGGAAGAAGACAGAGGTAAAGAGGTAGAGAAAAAAGAGAGGGAACAGGAGGTGGTGAACAGAGAGATGAAGAGATGGATAAATGCTGCAAAAGAGGGAAGGAGAGAGGGAGAAAAAGAGAGATGGAAAGAGACATGGGAAAAATGTAGAAGAGGTAGACAGAGGAGACAGAAAGAGGTCAGTCTGTCAGCAAAAGGAAGCGGTTCAAAAAGAAACTGAAATGGGGGGGGGGCAAAGATGCTGAGATAAAGAGAGTCATGTGGATGCCCCCCAGGAATAAATAAATAGACACACAGACTCCCTCTTGCACACAGAGACACACACACAGCTAGACATGCATACATGCACGCACACACACACACACACACACCTAGACATGCATACATGCACACACACACACACGCGCGCACACACACACACAATCACACATTTAGACACATGCACACACACAGACCTTAACCCCACACCCATTCCTAACCTTAACCATAAGTAACCAAATAAAATATGAGACTTTTGGCATTTTTAGTTTTTTTATTGCATTCACAAATCTTTGTGAGGACATGAAAAATTGTCCCAACAACATCAAAATAACAGGTTTTATTACATTGTGGGGGATATTTGGTCCCCCACAATGTAATACAACAAAATACACACACACACACACACACACACACATACACACAGATGAAGTCTTACCGGCATTCTTGACAGACGTCAACACGCATGGCAGACATTGGCATGCCCCGTATTCCGTTCTGTACATTCCTCCCCCGTCACCTTTAGCAGCAAGCTGAATGCCCCCCTTAGCGTCTGCCTGTGTCTGTATGATATTGCACAGCTCCTGCTCCAATGCTAACTTACATACCTTGTACCTGATCACCCACTGGGAGCTCAGTCTATCACCACTGGTACCCCTGACAGCTGTATGCCTGTGATCTGTGATCCTCCTCACCGGTCTGCTAAATAAATGAATCTCCTGGCTCTATCAGAGTCCTTTTCCACTGTTCCCAGTAAAACACAGCAGTGGTCGCTACAGCATCTGTTCAGAGCTGTTCCTCTTAGTGGCTGATTTATTCAGATACAAGTTCCACATTGCCGGTCAGGAGAAGGTTTTGTCTTGGTTTGACCCAAAACCAGTGCTGTGCAGGATGAACAAAGCAGTAGAACCTAAAGTGCACTATTCCTGAAAAGAAAAGGGCCTCGACTGGCCCCTGAGGGCCCACACTTGGGGGCGGGGACGGCCCAGCAGGCATGAGGCTCGCTCAGAGTTGGGCACTGCAGGGATGGGGGTCGAGATGTTTTCTAGGGGACTCCTTTAGATTTCAGATTCCATGGGAGACACACACAGTCACGGGGCAGCACAGCCAACTCACAGGAGCTCATTCTGCTAAGGACTCATCAAAAACAAGATCATTTAAACAGGAGAGGAAGGCAAACCGCGAGAGAGGGAGTGAAGGGGGTGCCCAAGCGCACTGCCAAGCCAGGCACGCCTTAACCAACAGGGAGGCTCCATGTCACGCGCCGTGTCGCTAACAGCTTGTTTCCTTCATTTCAGTGGCAAACGCTCGCATGCTCACTGCACCCAGACAGGAAGAGGCTCTCCTGCACTCCATCTGCTCAGTGAGGCCTGTCTTGCAGAGCTACAAACAGGGCCGGCACCCCTGCTCTTCCCTTAGATGTTTCAAAAATGAAATAGCTAGCAAACAGAATCAGATTCACATGGAGAGAGGCCTCCTTGCCACCCCTTTTCCAGATCCAGACAATCCAGTGGCCTGTACTATGAAGTGGGGTTACTGGCTTATCGGGGTAACTTGTCGGATTTAAGGTACCGCAGTTTAAATGGACTTCATATTCGTTCAGTTACATTGTGCTCCCATGAGCCAGTAACCCTGCTTCGTAGTGCAGGCCCCAGGCCAGGTCTACGGGTCCTGAGGGGCATGGTCTCCACCTACCTTTACAAGTGAAGCACCTGATATGAAAGTGCTTGGACTGCACCCTCAGCACCTCCCCCTTGCATGGCTCCCCGCACTTGTGACACTGGATCATTGGCTTCTCCATGGGTCTGTGGCTGTCCTGGGCCTGGGCCACTACAGCAGAGGAGGAAGGAAAGACCAGGCATGAGCAATCGACACACGCACACCACAAAGGCAGACATGAGTAATCAGCGTGTCTGACGGTGAGCAGCTGACACATGGAATCACTGGATGCGTGCGACTTTAGTACTGGGATACTCCGAATGGAGCAGTGAAGTAGACCTCCCTCCCCCTGGGCTCTGGTGCTTGGCTCCCACCCCTCCCCCTCTACATCACAGCCATTAATCTTTCATCGACCACCTCCTTCCTCCTCTGTGCACTGAGCCATCGATCGAACCGAAGGCTGTAATGCTGTCTTAAGCAGAGCGACTGAGAGCAGCGCAAAGAGGCCAAGGTCAGTGGTCATTGCTCCGCTCGAGGTCACTAATCCCACAGACCATATCCTCAGGGCAGTTAAACAAACACAGCCGACTGATGCAGTGAGACAATGGGACTGCCATGCGCTGAGATTTGCAGAAAATGTGCGTGCTTCCGTGTGCCGTGTTCTGCGTGCACATCCCATCCACGATGGTCGTTTGTCTTGTGGATGGGCTCCAGGTCTCCCAGCAACCCAGAACAAGTGGTTAGAAGATGGTCAGCTGTCACATCCACATTCAGCCAACTGGAAACACATTATGTGAGTGTCAGTGTACTTTTTAGAACGTAGCCCAGAAAGTAGACGGTAAGAGATGGGAGTAGAATACACTGAGGCCTGCTCTTCCAGTGCTTCCCTGTGTTGCAGTATCTCAGCAGACTGTCAGCATGTCCTTCAAGCGGCAACATGGTTCCTAGAAGGCTGTCTCCACCACCGGCTCCCAGTTTAGCCTGCCAGATAGGCCTCAATCTAATCTCTGCCTAAGCCTCAGCTGGAAGGAATGCGCTACCCCAGGAATAGGGTGTATATCAGGCCTCGATAAGCAAGAAAAGGCCCATAAATCTGCTCACGAGGTGCCTCACTGGGCTATCTCCTCAAAATGTCTGCCGGCTCACTTATCGGCAACTCCAGGATACAAGATTGAGGTAAAATTATTTTTCAAAATAGCAGGCCCACTTCCAAACCAAAGGCATTGTCGTTTATGACACCCCCCCCCCCCCCCAAGCAGCAGGAGAGGAAGGAGCTACTAGGGGTTATTTGTGGCATCTTCATATCTAGAGCACCAGTGAACTCCAGCCCCATAAACAAGCCCCTGTGGTTTTATAAGGCCCTCGCGCCCCCTTTGTTATTACATCTTGTTCCTCCTGCCTTCAAAGAAATTCACAGAAATCAACGCTTAAGCCAGTGACATGGTGCTCCATCAGCACAGGGTATGTGCAGCATGGAGGAGTCCCCAAGCACAAACACATCATGACACTAAACACTCCACAACAGGCAGAGTGCCACATATAGCTGCGTGCCGGGGAGACCGCTCCTCTCTCTGGCAGCGCTCCGAGACAAAGGTGCCAGCACTGTGACAAGGACACAAACAGCTGTCACCAGCAGGTTTCACACTCCCCTAGATTCCAGTCCCTTGGGTCAGTTGTGACCTAAGCTTTGGGATCCCAGTCTCTCATGGATCTCTCCCATGGTTGAGCCAGCGGTAGCCCTTCATGAGTTTCCCAAATATACCATTAAGACCTGCTCACTCTACATCGGCTAGGCAGACAGACCTACTATACTTTACATTGGCAAGGCAGACAGACCTACTATAATCTACATCGGCTAGGCAGACAGACCTACTATAATCTACATCGGCTAGGCAGACAGACCTACTATAATCTACATCAGCTAGGCAGACAGACCTACTATAATCTACATCGGCTAGGCAGACAGACCTACTATACTTTACATCCCTAGGCACACATACCTACTATAATCTACATCGGCTAGGCAGACAGACCTACTATAATCTACATCGGCTAGGCAGACAGACCTACTATACTTTACATTGGCAAGGCAGACAGACCTACTATACTTTACATCCCTAGGTAGACAGACCTACTCTACTCTACATCGGCTAGGCACACAGACCTACTACACTCTACATCAGCTTTGGCACTCAGACCTACTGCACTGTACAACAGCTAAGCACACAGACCTGCTATGCTCCATATCGGCTAGGCAGACAAACCCTTAAACACACTACATTGGTTAGGCACACAGACCTACTATACACTACACCGGCTAGGCACACAGACCTACTGTACTCGACAGTGGCTAGGCACACATCTGCTATACTCTACATCAGATAGGCAGACAGACCAACTACACTCCACATCAGCTAGGCATACAGACCTGCTATACTTGACATTAGCTTGGCACACAGACCTGCTATACTCTAAATCAGCTAGGTGCTGAGTCTAGCTATACTCTACATCAGTTAGATGGACAAACCAACTTTATTCCACATCAACTAGGCACATAGACCTGCTATATTGCACACCAGCAAGGTATACAGACCTGCTAAATTCCACACCCTATAGCCATACAGACCTGCTATATTCCACACCAGCTTGGGACACACAGACCAGCTGTACTGTACATCAGCTAGGTGTACATAACTGCTATATTCCACATCAGCTAGGCACACAGACCTGCTCACGCTACGTCAGCTAGGCACACAGACCTGCAATACTCCATATCAGCAAACATTGCAAATGCAAAAATCATGGGCCATTGAGGTGATTCATTAGACAAAAGAGTCTCCAATGTGGTACAGCACAGGTACCCAATAAAGTGAGAAATAAGTGCATGTCAGCTTGGTTCCATCCCCCCTCAAATAAAACTGTTCTGAGATTAAGTATAAATATCGGGTATTAAAGACCACAAATGGCACATAAGAAACACAACAAACTGTGACATACCCAAACATCTTACTCTCCTGTTGCCAATGAACATAATGGATATTCAACCAGGTGTTTTGTTTTAGCATTACACAGTTTTTCCCTTCTTTTGTGGCCCGTCTCAACTTTTATTTTTTCTTTTTAAAAGTGTTGCTAGCATCAAATTCAAATTGAGAATATATTTGTCATAAAACAGTAAAATTTCTCAGTTACATTTGATGATTGTTCTCTTCTCAATTGAATATATTTATATATATATATTTTTTTAAAAAACTGTATTCTGGTTTTATTTACATTTTACACAGCATTCAAAATTTTTGGAAACAGGCATGCTGAAATTAGCACTATGAGGAACATCTTCCAAAAATACTGCCAACTAAACAAAACTGAAAATAGACAAAGGCAGTTCCAGGAAGACGGACTGGAGACTGGGAATGTATCTCAGCTGTGGCTCAAGGACAGCTTGTATGGCGCCCTGATAAGCATGATCAGCAGGTCTCTGAGTGTGGACGGTCTGTGTGTCATGACCACTTATCATTATAAGCATTACTTACTTGGCCTGTCTCTAAGCATGGATGGTCAACATAGCATGACCTCACAGTCTGATTGTGTTTTGGCAAGAAAAACAGTGCATCTGTGCTCCAAAACCCTCAGAAATGCAACTGTGCAGCGCAGTGTGTACACAAATATACTCACATCAAACACTCAGACGAATACAACAGCAAGGGAATGAGTCCTTTAATCTGGCAGTTGTACACAGGCGCATGAATCCTCTTTCTGCCTTCTGCTCCACACAGATATAGGCACAGTTTGACTACTCTCAAGCACTGACAAACTGTGAATATTCACTCACAAATACACATACTGTGAATACTTACTCACTCACTGACACACAGTCAATACTCACTGACATTCAGTGAATACTCTCACACACTGACACACACAATGAGTACTCAATCACTGACACACACATACTGATCACTCTCACACATGAACCGTTTTTTTTTCCCAAACAAATCTTCAGCATGCAAATACAGGCACTTGCAGATTAGCAGTAGTTCATGGGCTTCCAGAGAGTCAGCTGTCAGTTTAAGCACACTCACTCCCTGCTCATGCACACAGGAGCAGCTTCTATGCAATTTAAACAAACTTCACTGTCAACATCCAGTGCAAAACATGAACACCCAGAAAGACACTGTCTCTGATAACTGCATTTAAAGCAAGGACACTCAGAAAGACGCTGTCTGTTAACTGCATTTAAAACATGAACCACCAGAATGACATCGTCTCTGTTAACTGGCAGAAAAACACACCCTCAATAAGCGAAGTGGTCAATGTGATATATGACATAGAGGCCCTCTAGATAACCCCATCTATGCAAGACCACTGCGCTGGGGCTGTTTCCTGTGGTATGACACTATACTGTCACAGCACCAATATCTAGTTCATTGCGTATTCATACTCATGTTCATCTCACTTTTGCTTGGGTGTCAGAATTTTCCTCGTTTTCACTTACGCTGAAGTGATACTCACATATCTCACAGTGATTCCACAACAGTAATAAGAAACAAAAAGTAGCTCTGAACACAGACAGGCCTTATGTCACTCTCTCACTTTGCACATTCTCCGCTGGGGCAGCACAGGGACTCATCCCTAAAGCCTCATCCCTAAACCTGCCTCTGGAAGGATCTGAACTACAAGATTTCATTGTTAATCCCAGTTCTGGGGCAGTAATAAAATCACTGACACCTCAGAATTAATAAAACACTGACACCAAAGATTTAGAGAGTTCAAGCAGTCCAGAAATCTCCACATGACTGTGGGCCCGCTGCCACCCTAAACCCTGAAGATGTGTGGTTTGAACTTTCAGGGACACCGTAGCTGGTCCGGGCACATGCAGCACTGCGTGGGCCGGGCTTTGGAGAGCTCCACCTGACACACCTGAGTCACCGTTCCTGCATCCTGCTGACTTGGATCATCTGCTCCTGCGAGCTGAAAAAGGAACAAGTACTCCAGGTGGAAAAGAATGGCCACTGAGTGGGCAGAGAACCATACACTGAGACTCTAAAGAACCTGGGGATGAGTGTCCAAAGAAATGGGCGATGAGCTACCAAAGAACTGAGCGATGAGTGACCAAAGATCTGGCCAGTGAGTGACCAAAGAACCAGGCAATGAGCAACCAAAAAACCAACCGATGAGCGAGCAAAAAACTAGGTGATGAGTGAGCAAAAAACTAGGTGATGAGCGAGCAAAGAACCGGGTGATGAGTGTCTAAAGAACCGGGCAATGAGTGGTCAAAGAACCGGGTGAAGAGCGACCAAAGAACCGGGCGATGAGTGTCTAAAGAACCTGGCGATGAGCGGTCAAAGAACCGGACACTGAGCACCCAAAGAACCAGACACTGTATGGCAAAAGAACCGGACACTGAGCGGCCAAAGAACCAGACACTGTATGTCAACAGAACCGGACCCTGAGCGACAAAAGTCCCGGACGCTGATTGACCAAGGAGACCAAAGAACCAGGTTCTAAGTGACCAAAGAACCAGGCACTGATGGAAACAAAGAACCGGGCGCTCCTCGGTGATTGTATATCAGCTTGAATCTGTATGACAGTACAGCTTGTTTCTTAGTGCGAGAGACCGACACACATGCACAGTGACAGAGACATACATTCAAAGACACACACTGACACAGACACACAGATACACATATACACACACAGACACACAGACCAGCAAGTATAGTTCAGCAGAGCTGGATCCAGGCTTTTAGGCAGTCAACAGAGCCATGCAGGTCCTGCTGGGTTTCCATGGTAACGGCGGGTGGCTGGCAGCGCCGATCATGGAGCCCCCCATCCTCACCCCCCACCCCCCCACTTTCCCCCTGGCTGGATGCTGCACTTCCCTCCCGCCAAGGCACTGTCCTCCTGGTGGCCTGCGGAGCAGAGCGGTGGAACTCTGGCACAGCATGCCGGGCAGTGCCTGTCTGACCTGGGGATGCCCCCCCCCCCCACCATGGTGGCAAGCCTGTGTGCTCTTCCTTCTCACACAACGCAGCACTTACATAACAGACAGCAGTGCGTTATGCAGCCAGCGACGCATGCCTCTCACACGCAGGGAACAGGATCGCTGTCACACTGCATGCCTCATCACACACACACAGGCACACACACACACACACACACAAACACAGGCACACAGATAAACACAGGCACACAGATAAACACAGACACACACATACACATTACCTCTCTCCTTCACCATGACCATGAGCTCCTGTCCCTCACTTCCCCTCAGTTTAGAAGTGTCTGCAGCGCTTGCCACCCTTTCCCGGTATTCCCAGAGAGGACAGGGATGTGAGTGTGCCGCTCTTCCTGGGAAAAAGCACTGGGTAGCGTGTGCTGGCTCTCTCTCTCTCTCTCTCTCGCTCTCTCTCTCCTCCCCTCCTCCCCCCCAGCTCACAGCTGCTCCCACCCACATTCAGATCCCCAGACTGACTCTCAGTCCCTCAAAGACGCCACCCTAAATTCCCTAAAAATAACCAGCTTCACATGTGAGCTCTGTCCCCTCCCCCCATGCCAGCTCATGTTTCCTGAAGGGATCGTCTGGAATCCTCTCTTGTCTAGGTGACTAGGGGTAGGCAATATGGCCAAAAAGTGAGGATATGACAGAGAGAGAGAGAGGCTGTGACACTGAGAGAGTGATGCTGTGACACATTGTGAGAGGGTGAGGCTATGACACACTGCAAGAGGGTGTGGCTTTGACACACTGCGAGAGAGTGAGGTTGTGACACACTGGGAAAGAGTGAAGCTGTGACACACTGGGAGAGTGTGAGGGAATGGCACACTCTGAGAGGATGGGGCAGTGACACACTGGGAGAGAGTGAGGCAGTGACACACTGGGAGAGAGTGAGGCAGTGACACACTGGGAGAGAGTGAGGGAATGGCACACTCTGAGAGGATGGGGCAGTGACACACTGGGAGAGAGTGAGGCAGTGACACACTGGGAGAG
>JABFEA020000044.1:861949-896207 GCA_019775915.2 Cyphomyrus plagiostoma
GCCTCTGTGTGTTTCTCTGTGCCCTGACCCTCTTGTACACACACAGCAGTCTGTGTGATTCTCTGTGCCCTGACCCTGTTATATATATACAGCAGCCTCTGTGTAATTCTCTGTGCCCTGACTCTCTTGTACACACACAGCAGTCTGTGTGATTCTATGTGCCCTGACCCTCTTGTACACACACAGCAGTTTGTGTGATTCTCTGTGCCCTGACCCTGTTATATATATACAGCAGCCTCTGTGTAATTCTCTGTGCCCTGACCCTCTTGTACACACACAGCAGTCTGTGTGATTCTATGTGCCCTGACCTTGTTATACACACACAACAGTCTCTTTGTGTCCTAACTATCTTATATACACAAAGTAGCTTCTGTGTGATTCTCTGTGCCCAGACCCTCTTATACACACAGCAGCCACTGTGGTGATTCTCTGTACTCTGACCCTGTTATACACACACACAGCAGCCTCTGTACATTCCTCAGGAATGCACAGGCTGTGCTCATAAATACACTGTGATTAGAAACAATGAGCTGAAAGCCCACATATCCTCTACAGACTGTGCTTGGCCTTTTACATTCACTGATTCTCCCAATAAAATACACCTGGAACATGCAGGTCAGGGAGCACAGAGATAGACAGGCATCCTGCTAAGCCATGCCAAGAGAGAGGGTGAACAGCTCTGGCAATGTAGGTCTACACGAGTCAAGCCTGCGCAGAGCAGCCCTGCTTACAAACACTGCTCTCTGTTCTTCTGCAGTGATCACCTGAAGAACACTGGCCTCCTCAAACTCATGAGGGCAGTAAAATCACACGGCATGCTGGCAATCAAGTGCAGGAAACGTTCCAGCACCTTCAAAAGTCAGAGTCAGTGAGGACATGGACATTGGAGCTCTGTTGAGGTATATCCCAAACAGCACTGGGGACAGGATCAAAAACATGTTCATTTCAGTTTTTGTCTTTTTGCCTGGGAAAGATCTGGAAATATCTAAGCAACAAATCTTACGAATGTGACCAAAGCTTGACAAGCCGGCTAGGTCATCTGCCATGGACCAAAGAAAGAGGGAAGAAGGTGGAAGTCTTTCTATGTGACCTGTCCCTTGGAGCGTGCTCTCAGACACCCTCCTGCAACGCAGGAAATACCCTCCTCACAGTATGCAGTGATGTTTCACTTTAATTTTACAGCACAGTTTTGCACACCCTTAAGTCTGATCCACTTCATCATCAGTTCCAGCTGAAAGGCTATAATTAGACTGCATTCTGTCTCTCAAAGATCACAGCGAGGAATGCAGCAGGCAGTATCTGCAATTCAGATGTGCTTCCACCAGGGGGACTCTGGGAATGAGTGTATGCATAGTGGGCCACAGCTTAAAACCCACTATATAATCAGGTCTGTCTGGCCCAGGATGATGTTGTCACAAACGTGTTGTTCAGGAAAGAGAACACTGACAAGACAGCAAGGCTGCGGGAAATGTCTGTGGATCTGTTTGAACTTTGGTATGGCCTTAAAAAGCGGTGATCTAAACCATCACCCCCCCATCTCCCAGTCCCCCCCCCCCCACCAACCAACAAAAGAGAACCTTCTGTAATATGCAGTCCATTTTGTCATTTTCACTGGATAATCCACAGTGTCGCCCTCAGCACGGCATACAGCTGGCTGATCAGATGACCAGCCTACGATATTGTGGTCTTCTCTGCAATCACAGCCCCCTACAGTATAAACTTCACCTCGCAATTCCTGATGCTTATAACATACAATTTATGGCACCATGATGACCTAGGAGGGGCTGCTTCGTAGGACAGCTTGATGAGTACTTAAACAAACCCAGCAGTATCATTACAGCATCTGCGAAAGTCCACAAACAGCAGCAGCCGGTTTACCCATAATACAAAGAGTATAACAACCCCACCTATTGGTCAGAGGGGCACACAGTCACAGAACCGAAATCCCAACAAGCTTCTACTTTCAACTTTATATTCTCAGAATGTGACGTCCCATGTCTGTCGCTAAATCGGTGGTACTTTTAATTTAAAGTGGCTGCAGTAAAATACCATTTGTATGTGAATGCTGGTGCGCTTTAGAGCACAGTGAACAGGTCATCTTGAAAAGCAGGCTGCTTACGCTGCCCTGCTGTGCAAAGGGAGAGATGACCTCCTTTAACGTGGTGACTTCCAAACACAGCATGCCTGCAGAAGTACCATATACAGTTCTGATTCCATGTCCCCATCCGTCCATGGGCCTGCAACGGCCTTTGTCATTCGGACATACATGAAAGGCAAATGCAGACAAACAGAGAAATCAGCTGACATTAGACTTTAGTGGGACCACGTCGAGGCCTGGTTAGAGCTAACAAACACGCAGTGGGAGAGAGGTCCACAAACATGTTCTACAAGAGTTTTCATGAAAAATGGTACAGCACTACCAACAGAAGCCTTGATTTGGTAGATGGTGTCCCATGGAAGACCACAGTTAACGAGCACACTGTCACGCTAACAAGCTGGTGGGCAAACCCCCTGCTCCGCTTCCTGCCCCATCACACAGCTCCAGCGTGTGACACCGCATCACACCGGCACACGGCTCCGTCCCACAGGGACACGGGTTACCGAGGAAACCCAGCGAAGGCGAGGTGCGCTGGGAGGGGTCTCTGTTACATAACGCAGCAGAAAGCACACTTTACGGGATGGGGGGAGCATGTAATGGGGGAGGAGTGTCCCCAAAAGGAGGGCCCAGCATGCAGGGGCTTTAATTAGACAGCCGGCAGGGTCCTGGCAGAAATGCTCACAAGCGACATGGAGGAAAGAACAGCAATGCGCCAGGGTAGAGCTGTGTTTCGGGAATGGGGCCGTCAGTCAGAGTGAAGGCAGGAAATGGACCCTCATGGCTCAAAGGCATTGACCGGAAGACAACAGCGTAAGCTGTCTGTGAGATGTGATGAAACGATGCTTTGTCAGTTGCATTGGTTATTGTACAGGTAGACTAGAATCCTTTAGTTTTCATAGATCCCATCCTCTCCCCACACACACACATACAGGCGACAGAGAAACCTGGAATATGGACATTATTCAAGTGCCGCTGGAGACTGAGGAACTTTTTCAAGGGTCCATCAAACAGGATTTGAACTGGTGACCTTCCAATCACAGGTATCACAGGCACAAAGGCTTAACCCGCCGAGTGGAAACAGTTCGAGCAAGGCGAGGTCGGCGGCCATGCGGAAGTCATCTCCAGAAGGTGGGACTGAGGCCAGCAGCTACTCTTCAGCACATTGCTGATGGCTGAGATTTGACTCGCTTTCTAAGCAGAACACAGTGGGAGGGTGAGCTTGGACTGGGGAGAGAACTGTGTGTTTCAGGGGGTTGGGAAACAAGGCCCAGGCCCCGCTACTGGGAAGCAGAGGTTACCATAACGAATAATGGGCTGATCTTCAGGGGTATAGTACAATGGCACAGAAGCGGGCATTTCACTATCAGAAACATATACAGTACTGCAACAGCTATTAGCAATTAGCTCAGCCAGAGCTGTGATTAACTCGAGGGTAGAATGTGTGTGTCTGTGTGTGTTATGTACTGTATATTTTACATTGTGGGGACCAAAATACCCCTTTTTCGATCTCCTCAAGGGAAAATTCAATTTTATAAAAATCAGTGACTGCAGTCAAAACATTAAAAATGCTAAAAGGCTTGTGTTTTATTTAGTTACCTATGGTTAATGGTAGGAATGGGTAGGGGTTCAGGTTGTGAGTGTCTCGCTCTCTATACAGAGACCCGGAGTTCTGAGAGCTTGGTCAGACACCATGCACAGACAGCAGGCACACATCAGCACGCAGCTCTGCCTGCTGTCTCTCCCTCCCGGCTCTCCATCTAAAACTGTTCATCTGGACAAATGTTCCAAATCAAACATCTTTTTTTTTTGAGAATTTTACACAGCAGAGTCCAATTCAAACCACAAAGCAGCATACAGGCTGCATATATCATAGCATGGAGTCAGAACCAGAAAGCAGACGGCTCCAGAGAACCTTCCATGACACCAAAGCTGGACACAGCCATGCACAATGCTGGGAACAAAGCCACGATCCTGGGTCTGACCGCACAGGGTGTGACCAGTTAGACAAAACACAGAATCCAAGGCAGAGGTTTGCAAAGATGACGCCTAATGTGAAAATGGATGCAGTGGCTATCCGTGCCATTTTAAGGGAGAAATGCTGGTTTGGAGGCTTGCTCAGGCCTGGATGTGCAGGAAACACACAGCTGATTTCTCAACGTCACGCGAACCCAAGTCTCTGCAGGATATCAGAGCCACTGCGGGTGCCAAACCAAGCAGGAAAGGGCACTTACACACCAGCTACCCAGAATAAAGAGTCTACGGATTGTCAATGGCAACCGGTGCAAGGGAAGAGCTGCACGCACCCCTGGGTGACTCAGGATGACGCGCCACGCGGCAGGGAGCTGTGCGCTGGCTGTTTCCGTTTCTCGGGTCCCCGGCCTCCGCGCCACGATGATGCCACCCTGAGGAATGTTTTCATAACAGCCTTGCTTGTTGTTCACGGCCATGCCTCTGCCATCTGCTTCACGCAGGAAGGGGAGCGCCGCGCTGAGCCACGCCAGGGCAACGCAGTAACGGCGCTGTGGCGTGCCGTCTGTCACAGCCTCTGTGCTGCCTGTACCTCTGCCCGGGAGCCCAGCTGTAGACACCCCCCCACACACACACACACATGTGAGGGACCGAGTGGGCGGCCACGCACGTCGCTGCGATCCTCCGGCAAGCCATCCATCTCAGCACCACGCTCACCCATGCGTGTAGCACTTCTCTGATTGGCCCGACATCTCCGCGCTCAGTTCAGTGCTGCAGGTAACGCTTCTCTGATTGGTCCCATATCTCCGCGCTCAGTTCAGTGTTGCAGGTAATGCTTCTCTGATTGGTCCCACATCTCCGCGCACAGTTCAGTGCTGCAGGTAACGCTTCTCTGATTGGGCCAGAGATCATTCCTAACTCGCCGACCTAAATTCCTGAATGCCGAACGTTCTTTGTTAGCGCTGTAATCATTCCAGCTGGAGCTCTCTCTCATTTTTATGTTCATCTGGTTTAAATAATAGCCCCCCGGCCCCCCCAGTAGAGGTGACTTAATTTCCCTTGGCCTGCCCTTCAGTGGCTGTAGTTGCTTAGCAACCATCAGGGCCCACATTAGCTGCTCAGATAGCCTCCCTGCTCCCTGCATAGCTTCCTCCCAGCTCAGACCCCAAGGGCTCATTGGTAACGGGAAGAGCAGTAAGGTCAGTCCGGGCCTATGGATGTGTGTGAGTGTGAGCGTGACTATGAGTGTGTCTGTGTCTGAGTTTGTCTGTCCATGTGTTTGAGTCTGTGTGTGTCTGTCCGTGCGTTTGTGTCTCAGTTTGTCTGTCCGTGCGTTTGTGTCTGTGTGTGTCTCTCCGTGCGTTTGTGTCTCAGTTTGTCTGTCCGTGCGTTTGTGTCTCAGTTTGTCTGTCCGTGCGTTTGTGTCTGTCTGTGTCTGTCCGTGTTTTTGTGTCTCAGTTTGTCTGTCCGTGTGTTTGTGTCTGTGTGTGTCTGTCCTTGCGTTTGTGTATGTCTGTGTCTGTCCGTGTGTTTGTGTCTGAGTTTGTCTGTCCATGTGTTTGAGTCTGTGTGTGTCTCTCCGTGCGTTTGTGTCTCAGTTTGTCTGTCCGTGTGTTTGTGTCTGTGTGTGTCTGTCCGTGCGTTTGTGTCTGAGTTTGTCTGTCCGTGTGTTTGTGTCTGTGTGTGTCTGTTCGTGTGTTTGTGTCTGTCCGTGTGTTTGTGTCTGTGTGTGTCTGTCCGTGTGTTTGTGTCTGTGTGTGTCTGTCCGTGTGTTTGTGTCTGTGTGTGTCTGTCCGTGTGTTTGCGTCTGTGTGTGTCTGTCCGTGCGTTTGTGTCTGTGTGTGTCTGTCCGTGTGTTTGTGTCTGTCCGTGTGTTTGTGTCTGTGTGTGTCTGTCCGTGCGTTTGTGTCTGTCCGTGCATTTGTGTCTGTGTGTGTCTGTCCGTGTGTTTGTGTCTGTGTGTTTGTGTCTGTGTGTGTCTGTCCGTGTGTTTGTGTCTGTGTGTGTCTGTCCATGTGTTTTTTCGTCAATGTCTGTGTGTGTCTGTTTATATGGGCTTTCCTGCATTTCTCGGTGTGTCAGTATGGCTGTGGCTCCTCACAGAAATCCACTCCAGCCTGAACTTGCTCTCCACCTCCCCAGCTTGAGCATCCCCAGCCCTGCATCCTCCCTGCCATTCTCTGTCATGACAGCGGCCTGCTTTCCAAAACCAGCTTCACAGCTTCTATCTTTGCACACAGTTACCCAAAGCTGCCTCTCTGGGTTGAAAATAAACCTGCAACAAGCTGTATCCAGTCAGAACACATGCTGCACCGGACAATGAAGCGTACAAGTGTAGGACTCAGACAGCAAGGTGTACAACCGGAGACCTGACATGATGGAAAGGCAATTGCAGACGCCAGATAAATATATATAACAGGGCTGAATCCCAGATCTTGTGCATCTTTCGTTTATCTCCCGCCTCTCGCTTCCTCTTTGATTTTCCTTCTCTTTGTACACAATCAGACCAAACAAAATCAGTGATTGTTCTGAGTGGGTTTTGCCTTGTTACCCAGTACTATTTCAGTTATTCTCATAGCAGCCTGATGGATCACTGATGGGAGCCGATCTCCTCGTACATCACAACCAGCTAAACAATTTCCCATAATGCATCTCACCTTCAAGGACACAAAGATAAATGGAGCCTGACACATCTAGCAACAGAAGAAGGTTTGGATTAAACAAATCGTGTGGGTGTCTCTCTAAGCAAAGGACCTATCAGCTCAGTTGATCTTTATTTAGCAACAGTAAAGTAAGTCTAAAAATGGAAAACAAAGGAAGGGAAATGAGAAACCTCTGGGGGTTCGAGGTCACCTGAGCGTCCCCCCGCCACCCCCCAACCCTGCTGCTGCCAGACAGAGCCGTGCGTGTGTGCTGGGGCAGACTGGATCTCTGTCAGCAGGTCACTGGTGACGTCTGAGGGGCGGACTGTGCAGCGCGCGAGTCGTGCTGAGCTAACAGTCACCGGCTGTGTCTTTAATAATAAACCCGGCGGCATTTAATGAGTCCATAAGGTCAGCAGCTGCACTTTAGCCTGGTCTGCCGGCCTGGTCCCTGCACTTAGCACTTTACAGAGCACTCACCATATTGCGGGATAGCAGGAAGACAGACGGGGGCAAGGAGTGGTGGGAGACCTTTACCAAGCATGTCTCGGCCTCAGGGTACACAGGGACAACAGCAAATGTCTGTACAGAGAGCAAAGGCAGCCTCTCTTTAGGGATCTGTGTGACTGCCAGTCATTGGCCGGAGCTTGGTGATAGCCAGGCAAGCCAGCCAATCAAAAGGAAGAGGAAGCACTTCACCACACCTGCCCTTCCCACCGAGGCTCCAGGGGGTACTTTCTGCAACACGGAGCAGCACACACAGAACGCCGACGCCCCCCAAACCCTGTGCCGAAGTGCAGCTGCCCCGGCTGAACGAGTCCCACAAAGAAATCACATTAAACGAAAGACGGCCATTTTTTCAAGCATTTTTAAGTTAGTAAACAGTTTTCACAGCCAATATAAATAAATCAAGAGCCCTTTATGTCATCCATTAGTAATGACATGAACAGTCTGAGACTCCGGACAATTAAAAGGGCTGTAAATTAGTAATTAAGCTAAACGAAACTCATTGCCGATTCAGTGTAGCTGGTTTAAATTTCACAGAGCTGGAGTAGCATGAGTAACGTGCCTGTCACAGGCTGGAGTCACGGGCCGGAGTCACGGGCCGGAGTCACGGGCTGGAGTCGGGGGCCAGAGTCACGGGCTGGAGTCAGGGGCCGGAGTCAGGGGCCGGAGTCAGGGGCCGGAGTCGGGGGCCGGAGTCAGGGGCCAGAGTCGGGGGCCAGAGTCAGGGGCTAAAGTGAAATATTCATCCAGGTGTGACTGGAGAGCTGGAGAAAGACACAGCTGGCAAGGTCTGTGGGGTGGTGGGGGGGGGGGGGGTAGGGCACACCCAACAACCAACCTCCGCCACCCCACCCCATGGCATGTGCCAGCCGGGGCATCAAACATGTAAATTACACAGCAGAACTGATGCTGCCTTGAGACTTTAATCGGGTTCCACTGCTGGATACTTTACTACCAATTCAGGCTAAACCAAATCCTCAAGTGTTCGGCAGAAGGTTCCTACGGGACCTGAACCAGTGCAGTGAATGAGTGGATATTCTCATCTACTGAAACACAAGAAAAGATCTGTTTATCAATCAGGCACAGACATCTCAGGAGAAGCTCAGCCAGCCCAGCGCTCAGCAAGCACGATCTGAACGGTCACCTGAGTGCAGGAGCTGCGGGCCAACAGAGCCACTTATTTCACAGATGTAGGATTCTAAAATCCAGGCGAAGCAGTAAGGTTAAATCTGAATCAGCAGTGAGCCAGCTCATCACTATAATGTGAAGGTAAGAGACAGTGCTATTAATAGTGTTATTAATCATGCAGATAAGTATAAATATGTCAGTTTTTACAGCAGGAGACCGTGCAGAGCTTCCTAACACTGCTATGCACTAACCCACCAACTCAAAACAGCAACGTGAAAAAAATGCATGACCTAGGTAGGCAGGGGCCACAGTGCACCATCCAAGGACACGCAGAGGCAGCTTCACGATGTCCCTGCACCAATCAGGACTCAACGGGTCACATGGCCAGGAGTCCCTGCACCAATCAGGACCCAACGGGTCACATGGCCGGTCAGGTGAGCAAAGGTGCAAGCGAGGAGCCTGGTGCTGTGTGTGTGTGGTCATATATATATAAATATGTATATATTGCATGGTGATATAGAGGCATGGTGATAAGTCCTGTTATCCTGACATTGTGGGGACCATTTTTTTGGGAAACTCAATTTTATAAAAAATCTCTGACACCAAACAAGTAGGGGTGGCGGCGGGGGACCAGAACCTATCTCGGGAACAATGGGCGCAGACAGGAACCAAACCTGGTCAATCGCCAACATCGCAGGTTGCACAAACACACAGGGTTTAAACTTGCCATTCGTACTGCCCTGCATGCATTTGGACCGTGGGAGGAAACCAGAGCCCCCAGCGGAAACCCACGGGTAGAGCGTGCGAACTCCACACAGAAAGGACCTGGGACCGAACCCAGGACCTTCTGGCTGTGAGGCAGCAGCACTAACCACTGCACCACCCATAACAAGAAACTAAAAATGCCAAAAAAAAATGCATCTTGTTTGATTGGCTAAGGGTGGGCTGGGTTGGGGTTAAGGCTGTTATATTAGGGTTTTACCCTAATGAATGGAGAGACCCCACAAATAACAATGTGTGTGTGTGTGTTTGTGTGTGCATTTGTGTGTGAGTGCACGCGTAAGTCTGCATGCGTGTGTGTGTGTGTGTGTGTGTGTGTGTGCATGTGTGTGTTAGGGAACACTGAAGCAGCACGTTCTGCTAACCAGCCAGGCCGCTGAGATCTGTTGATTCTACTTGCTAGTTATTTATTCAGTTTTTAAAATATCTGGTGGGGGACACCAAAGTGGCTTTTTGAGTGGGGCCCCTTTTTGATTGGGGCCCCTTTTTGACTGGGGCCACTTTTTGACGTGGGCCACTGGGCACCACCAAAACCGCACACAAACTCACTGTCCGCAAAGCTGGTCACACACCCACCATGCCTGTTGGTTGGGCTCGACCCCTCCCCCCCCCCCCCCCAGCTGCTGGGTGGGGCCACGGTGATACCAGAGTCAAAACTGCAAAAACCACCAGTGTGTAGCGGGGTGGGTGCGGTGCCCTGGGAATCGGGGGCCCCTGGAAGGACACGCCTCACAGGATTTCCCCGCAAAGACATTTATGGAGGCCAGTTTACAGTCACAACACGTCAGACTTGCCAGTGAAGAGGCAGCCACTCCCACCCACAGCAGCTGCGTCGCGGAGGGATCCGCAGAGTTTCCCTTTTTACACTACAGTTTTTACATTTGCTCTGACTTGTTTTCATAGAGTAGGACGATTTTCTGGACTGTGGTTCAAGTCAGATCTGATTATAGACATCCTGTCATGAAGTTTGCTTTAGTGGTTTGCCTTTGAACTGTGTGTGTAATTATAACTGACTCAAGGCTGCTTACGCATGTTACGCACGTTACACAGGTTACGCACGTTACACACATTACGCACATTATGCACGTTACGCGCATCATACAAATTTCACTGCAAAGCGGCGATGTAAAGGAAGTGGAACAGGCCTCAAACTTCTCCTAAAATGATAGAAAGGAAAAGCACTTTTCAGAAACCAGAAGACAGTTACACATGGCGGTGGATGCAAAGGATAGGGCTATGAGCACAGTGAGAAAAAACGTATGGTACCGGGAAGCCTCCATGTGACCCATCGGACCATGTGACCCCGCATATTCGGCCAATCAGTCACTGGGGCCAATAGTGAATAAACACTGTCGGCAGGAGGCCATTTATTGGAGGTTATGGTGCGTGTCGTTTAATTCCAGACATTAACTTTCTTTTGATCCACGCACACTTTCTGCCTGTTTTACAGCGTGTTTGGGGGGTCTTTCCTGTTCCTGTCATAGGCCACTCACTGCGTCTTCAGAACTTGTGTGTTTTGCTGCTGCCTCCAGATGCCACCCCCCAGTCAGACGGCCCCACAATTCAATGCGGGACAGGGCCAAGTCCAGCACCATCCCAGGGGAATTACACTCACTGAGCCCAAGCGAGGAACATGGACGAGCAGAGACTTCACCATTTACACCAGCCTACCAAATAGCTTAAATGAAAATCCCGACACCATGGCCATGTCTGGTGGGATCACGCCTGACAGCCAACACCGCTGGGTCCCACCAGACCCGGGCACAGCAGCTAATGGCCAGCATATTTGCAGGCTCCAGTGCTGCAGTTCATGGGCTGGATCAGTAGCTGCTTCTAGGTCACCAACAGACAGACCAGTGAGCAGGCAGATGGGCCTGAATAGGAGCACAGTGCCTGGCCAATGAGGGACATCTGCCTGCAAGAGGAGAGTGCCCTGATATGGGAGAGAAGGACAGGAGGACAGTAAGAAGGACAGGGAGGACAAGGCTCAGAATCTCACCTGCGTTTTTCTGCCTCTCTCATTGGTCCTTATTCCCCAAGGTCCGTATCTGTGCCATTCTCAGGCCAGGCCCAATGTGCATAGCTGCATTGCATCAAAAATTTGCAAAAAGCAGAGGGCACTGAAGCCCTGCCCCTGCATGCTACACAAGCAGGCAGAGGGGCAGTTAGTGGGCAGTGCATTTAGTAGGTACTGGTGTTAGCAGACAGTGCAGTTAGTGAGCACTGGTGTTACAGGGTACTGGATCTAACAGGTGCTGACATTAACAGACACTGGCATTACTGGGAACTGCAATTAGTGGGCACTGGAGTTACAACCCAGCAAACATTTGGACCTTTGATGACCGTTGAAATGACATCCGTCCGACACGTCCCGTCATGGTTGAAAAATAGTTCCGAAATGAAAGTTGAACGGACGTCTTTGACGTCAACTTGCCGTGCATTCGACGTCTTTTCGGCGTCTTTTCTAACCCTAACCCTATACATGCAACCCCAGACAACTGTAGACATGTACAAATGTACATGTACTGTAATGTACATGTAATGTACTGAATGCATTTTTAGGCAATGTTCTGTGTCGCATATTTTTACCGATTTATGCCGTCTTACCTCGACTGTTTTTGGCGGGGACACAACGTTGCCGTCGGACCAGTGTTTGCTGGGAAGACACTGACATTAGTGAGCAGTGGTGTTACAGGGCACCAGATTTAAGAGGTCCTGGCAGTAGTGGGCATTGGCATTTGTAGCCACTGGCATTAAAGTGTGCCAGCATTAGAAAGCACTGGAATCACTGCATCAAAGCGGCATGTATGTATGAGCACACCCAGATCAAGGCATGTGGTCAATGCAGCAGAAGGTGCTGCAGACAGGTAGGGAGCTTTATCTACTTTGGGAGATCTTCCAGTCAGCACCTCCATCTACAGTGATCAGCTACCCTACCTACCCGCGGGTGTGGTATGTTCCCTACCCGCGGGTGTGGTATGTTCCCTACCCGCGGGTGTGGTATGCTCCCTACCCGCGGGTGTGGTATGCTCCCTACCTGCAAGTGTGGTATGTTCCCTACCCGCGGGTGTGGTATGTTCCCTACCCGCGGGTGTGGTATGTTCCCTACCTGCAAGTGTGGTATGTTCCCTACCTGCGGGTGTGGTATGTTCCCTACCCGCGGGTGTGGTATGTTCCCATTCAAAGCCACAGGAGATTCCATCCCACAGTGCAGAACCCATACAGGACTAAGAAACGGTGGAAACACCTGGCCGCTTTTTCTGGATCTTCTGGAGCTTCCACTGAGCCAGTAGCCCACGTCATCCCACCGGCATTGCTGGAAGTTTCCATCCAGCAGCCTCTCGTGACTCATTACGCCTCCCAGAGCCAAACTCAGAGGGAAAACAGTGCCTTGTGGTCAGGCTGTGATGTCATTTCCGGAGCAGAGCTCCAAACACTGGGATAAGGCTCAGAGGAGCCTGCCAGCCTGCCTCGCCGCCTGCTGCACATGGGGGGCGCTCTCATGTCAAAAGCGGTGCTCCAAAGCAGGCTATGATTCCTGAAGGACAAAGGGGAGGTGCCTCTAGACACGCCTTAATGAAATAAGAACCCCTCCTGGCAAGAAATAAGCGATAAGCTCCTAACTACCTGGAAATAGGTAATGGGGGGTCTGTCTGTGCAAAGCTGCTCAGGTTAGACACTGTCACACATCTATTTCAAAAGACGGACTTTGGGTGCTTGACTGTTAAGGTGGCCCTAAGCAGAGGTCCCTGGGGCCCCGGACATCGATGCTGATTTTAAATATGGCCGTCTGACGTGGATTCAGACCTCACCTCACATACCACACAGCATGCTGGGAGACCCGCAGCTGGGGGATAGGACAGAGACAGGGGGCCACGAACTGGGGGAACAACTGCAGCCCCCCCCAGAAATGACTGCACTCCCAGACCAGACATTGTCACACTGGCTGAGTGGCATACTCCCAAAGGTAGCCCCCCCTCCTCCCCCAGGCTCTGGTGTATCTGACTGACGTGCCACAGAGCCACAGAGGAAGATAGCCATCCAGAGCAATAATAAAGGCCTGCTCCCCCAGGTCACAGGGCAGCAACGCAGGTAACATGGCAGTGCTCTTTATTTACATTGCATCGTGGCCAATCAAAGCCCCTGGGGCACAGGGGGGCATAGGTGAGCATGGGCAGCGCACCGGCAGAACATAGCTGGAGCATGGGCAGAGAATAGGCAGGGCATGGGTGTAACATGGGCGGAGCATGGGAGCGGCATGGGAGGGACATGGGCGGAGTATGGGAGTGGCATGGGCGGAGCATGGGATCAGCATGGGTGGAGCATGGGCAAAGCATGGTAGTGGCATGGATGGAGCATATGTGGGCAGGTGTTCTGCAACGCTTCCCAGGGTTAAAGCTGCACATGAACAAAAATGGCTCTATATAGCAGCATGCTAACCCACATTTACAGCTGCTAAAAAGCCGCATCCCCCAGCACATCTCTGGGGAAGGTGGTGAGCCACTCTCACTGTGACACAGCATTCCTGTAGCATTACAGAAAGGCTACAAAGAGCAAGGCCTTCTCCAAACGCAAAGGGTAACCCACAAACAGACAGCACGACAAACAGGAGCATTCAGCCAAAGCCTTTCCCCTTCACTTTGAATGAGGCAAGACATCAGCAAACAACTAGTTCAGATCCAGGCGTGATCTGATTGGCTGGAAGGTTCCAGCAGAGCTACTGCTAATGAGGTGTGAGAAAGGTCATGATGGCACAGGAGAGTGACCCTGTCACTGTCCCTCCCCATTCCTTCAGCCACTGACACCGGGAGAGACCGACACCAGGAGGATCAAAGGGAACACTGACACCGGGAGAGACCGACACCAGGAGGATCAAAGGGAACACTGACACCGGGGGCCCAAGGGCAAGAATGATACCAAGGGCCCAAAGGGCAAAGGGGACACTGACACCAGAGGCCCCAAAGGAAAGGCTAGCATTAGGGGCCCTAAAGGAAAGGCCGGCACCGGAGGCCCCAAAGGAAAGGCCAGCCCCGGGGGCCCCAATGGAAAGACTGGCACCGGGGGCCCCAAAGGAAAGACTGGCACCGGGGGCCCCAAAGGAAAGACTGGCACCGGGGGCCCCAAAGGAAAGACCGGCACCGGAGGCCCCAAAGGAAAGGACGCCACCGGGGGCCCCAAAGGAAAGACCGGCACCGGAGGCCCCAAAGGAATGGCCGCCACCGGGGGCCCCAAAGTAAAGGTCGCCACTGGGGGCCCCAAACCACAGCAGCCTGACAGCTTCACAAGGCAGAAAGACTACAGCTTTGTTTTGATGGGTATATATGGGCTGACTGAGAGCACATATGCTGGCATTTTCAGGTCAGACCTGCCATATCTTCTTCTCTCTCACCTGTCCTTCCTCTTTTTCTCAGGAACACACAAACAAGCCTGCTGTTTTAGTGGTCAGTCATATCTGCGTGACAAGGTGACAGATTTGGGGCAGTCACATACAGGCACAACAGCACTCATCAGGACTGGAGCAAAAGTGAGCTCTTCATTTCAGTGTATGAAGCATATAAAATGGGAAGCTTTTTCACACCGTGGATCAGTTCTGTTACCCAAAGCAGTTAGCAGTGGTGAGCTAACTAGACTTAGCCACCACAACTAACAGCCAGTATGGATCAGAGAGCTTCTTTATGGGAAAGCGAGAAGCAGCCATGTCTACCCATGCTCCCACCTTAGGGACGAGTACCAAAGTGGAGCTGTGTGCCAGGTGATACCTCAGCACCACATTAGTTCAAGTGGAATGGAACAGTGTGAAATGTTTTCCAGTGACTGGAGTGCCAATCCTACCACCAACCCCCAAATCTGACCCAGGAAATCAGGGGTCCTGCTTGTAGGACTGGATGTAAATTAACGTCAAACCCAGAATTTACACAATTGCAGGTTAAGAGCCTTGCGCAAGGGCCCAATGGAGTAGAATCACCCCTGGAATTCATGGGACTTGAACCAGCAACATTCCGATTGCTGGCACAGATCCCTAGCCTCAGAGCCTCCGCTCCGCCGCCTAGGGATGTAGCTCAATCCTTTTTAGACCAAGCATATTTTAAACATTTCCAGTAATTAAGTAATTAGAAATAAAATATTTCAGGTAGTATCAGGAAATGACCAGGAAATTCCACTTGAGACCAGTACAACATTAGCCTGGCATTAACGTGTCTACACCTCTAGGAGAATGTGCAATGAGATTCAACAATCGACAAAGGATAAGCAGTCAGTTTCACACTTACTGTAGTTTAAAGAGGAATGAAGTGCAGAAACTGCCTTGGTGCAAAACTCAAAACTTATTGTATGGTAAAATTTCAGATTTTATTACAACTTTTCAACTGAGATCCCTTTCCCCTTGTGTGACAGCGTTGAGATGTGATCCTGCTGCCTCCTGGTTCCACGTAAATCCCTTCCGTGCCTCAGGCGCACCTCACAAATGCCGAGTCGACATGTTATTCAACCGTCCGGATGAAAAGAAGAATGAGCAGGCGCTGCTGGCGGGGCACAAAAGCCGGTGTGAACGCATACACTAATCCTGTCAGGAGAGCCGGCCCGTATTTCCCAATGACCGCACGCAGAGGCGGCAATAGCACGGGCCAAACTGGGGAGCTCCATCGCAGAGGGAAAGCAGGAAAATGGGGCTATAAGAAGAGGAAGCCGCATAATGAACGGCTCTACGGCACGGGGATAAACCATAAACTAACTAGGGCGGTTTATATAACACATAGCAGTTATTCGCGTACCTCAAACAGCTGGAGCAACCTAGAACAAACCCGTGACGGCTACGCGTGACAGCTTCGAGTGACAGCTACGGGTGACAACCACGGGTGACGGAGAAGAAAATACGGACGAGCACAGGGGTCTCCTGGTGAGCACACTGAAGCCCATGAGGAGCAAACGCGGGCATACACACACACACACACACACACACGCACAAACGCGTGCACACACACGCGCCGTGCGCGCGCGCGCGCGCACACACACACACACACACAAACACACACACACACCAAAATCAGCGCCAAGGCAAAGGCCGTGCAACAGAACAGCGTCAATGCTCAAATAAACCAGAGTTATTTCTATCGGCTACCGCAGGCTCGAGCGTCGCACACCGCAATGCAAAGAATCAGAATGCCCATCGACACTCACCTCTCGCAGACATGTCTCAGACAGACGTTGCTTTTTCACCCCCTCAAAAAAAAAAGAACGTCGCCTAAAAATATTATCCTGATAGGTTTCCAAACAGTGCAACGAAGGACGCGTCGTCCGATCGCTGTAATGAATTAAAGCAGGACGGCACGTCTATGCTCAGTGATGAGGGAAAGGGGAGGACGAGGGGCATAGCGGAGCCGAGGGCTGGGCGTATTACGTAGAAGGCGGAGCAAAAAGAGACGCGGTAGGCAATGTCCTTTATGGGGCGGGGCTGTAAAAAACATAGGGGCGGGGCCTCGTCGGAGCAGCAGTTACGGGCGGTGTCCTTTATAGGCGGGGCTTAAATATATAGTGGGTGGTGCCTATCAAATAGCAGAGAAGGCGGCCGGCGAGGAGGGTTTGGGAGCGTATTTTGGGGGCGGGGCTTAAAGAGTTGTGGGGCGTTGCTTAATAAGAGGCGCAGTATATAGCCGGGAAGGTGGGTTTGGGAGGGGCTCGTACGTGGCCGAGGAAAAGAAACGCGAGGTGCGCGTGACTCTAAATTGAGAGGCTTAGAGAAACGTGACCGGTGCGTGTCCTGTGTGGGCGGAGCTGTTAGATGCACGCTGCTTCACATAATGTAATATATATTGCTACTTTGACAGCCGACTATTCGCTGAAAACGGCTGTTCTTCAGGTCATTGTATAGTTTGTTGATAATTAGTGTTTGATCAGATACATCTCCATTTAATAGCACACAAAAAGGGAAAGTAGTGCCATGACAGTACTGTAAATGAAACGTTCGTATTTATGGGGATTTATTTCTCTCAATATTGAGTATTCTTGCTCTAGGCCAGTCACCGTGTTTCCTGTGACGTGGCCAAATACAATGGCTCATTGGCTGATGTGCGTATCCCCATGGAATGCCATGGAAATAAACACACAGAAATACACACACCTAGAAAGATTAATGTTTTGCAGAGTGGGATCAAGAGATATGTGCTGCATTTAAAAGTTTCAAACATGTAACAAAGCGAATACCACGAGAAAACCATAAATCAAATAAGTCTTCCATGAAAAGATTTAGTGAGCTCTAGGCTAACAATATAAAGTACTTATAATTGTGACGCTCTGTCCTGATATAGATCTTAAGTCTATTGGCCACAACCGGCAAACCAGCCTTTCATTATTGTACTGAACCTTTTGCCCCTCAGATCTACAATCTGCTTGAAGCTAACCAGTTAAAGTCACACTCCACAATCCCACCTTGTCAGCGGAACAGGGAACTGGCTTGTTACACCTTATCTGTCGGTCAGAAGCCCAAAACATGCTGGACCATCTGAAGTGCAAAATGAAAAAGCATAAGTTGCACAATTGTCCAGTGATCCAATCTCTATTTGGGTTTGATGGTTTAAATCCCAATTGACCTGCTGGCTTTGCGGATTCAATCATTCTAATCTGAACCATTACACAACGGCACAATTTCTGTAAGATAATGTTCGAATTTATACCTTTAGTGAAGATTGATTTATTGTGCGTGCTGAACTAATCATCCCTCTTGGCTGACCATTATTAAAAATAAAGGTTTGACTGCAGCACCACCATCTGGCAAAACATGTAACGTTCTAAAAAAAAAAAGCAAGGCATTCTTAACACAAAAAACATAGAAAAAGACGTTGCAGTAAAAGCGCAGTAAGAGGAAACGGTTAGATGGGCAAGATATAAGCAAGTCTGTGCCTTGTGAGGGACTGGCTTCCTGTCCAGGGAGTGCTTTGCATATTGGATTAGGAAATATATATAAAAAAGTTCAATGCATTTGTTGCCAAAGTGTAGTACTTCCCTGAAATTCACCAGTTATCAAAACATGCAGATTGTGGGGGGGTGGGGGGGATGAATGAGGCCAAATTAAATATTGGGAGTACACGCTCCCCCCAGGTGTTCCTCTGCCCCTGCTTATACTGTATCATACTACGCTAATACAAATACCATGGGCTGATCATTTCATAGCAGTGTGTTTCACTGCGGATGAGATCTCGCCTTGCCCTTGTCGTTTCTCCCCGCCCATCTCCTGGGGAGGGTGATCGACAGGCACAGAGGCAGGCTGACAGGGCCTGACCACCTCTGCTGCTCACAGTTCACACTCTCTGTGGCCACCTCCTGTCTTTGGGTGAGACGACATTCAGTTTGCTGCTAGGTGGCTTTTTCAGTTGGTTACCTACAAAAGTGCATAATCATTGTGTTTGTTTTGGGGATCATCCATCCTTTTTGCACTGCAGCCACTATTAAGGGCCACGTTGCGCTGCCATAATGCCAAATAATGCTCATGCATTTCGTACCGTTAGAGAGCTGTGATCACTGGAGTGGAAAAAGAGAAGCTGCATCTGCAATAAGTGTCAATATCTCCTCTATCCGAGAGCCCCGTGAAGTCACTGCCTAAGCCTGATCAATGAAGTTACCTCATTACTGCAGTTGAGTCATCATTTATGACAGCCAAGATATAATATGAGATAATATGAGGCAGATATGTCCAATAAGGACTTTGTGCCTCCACATCGAAAGACAAAGTGTCATCTAACATGTGGCATGATATACAGCCGGGGAAAAAATGAAGGGACCACTGAACAATTTTTTGTTTACTGGTGTGTGTCTGTGAATAATAATAATATATTTCTGTTTAATATCCATCCACCCATTTTCCAAACTGCTTATCCTACTGGGGCATGGGGGGTCCGGAGCCCATCCCGGAAGCAATGGGCACGAGGCAGGGAACAACTCTGGATGGGGGACCAGCCCATTGCAGGGCACATTCACACATGCACACCTATGGGCAATTTTGGCAACTCCAATCAGCCTCAGCTTGTTTTTGGACTGTGGGGGGAAACCGGAGCACCCGGAGGAAACCCCACGACAACAGCACACAAACTACACACACACGTAACCCAGGCGAAGACCGGAACCCGGGTCTCAGAGGTGTGAGACAACAGTGCTAACAACTGCACCACCATGCTGCCCCACTGTTTTAATATAGTTTCATATATTTCTCATTAATGAAGTGCTTCTTCCTTCCTGTATGGGACTTCAGTCCTGCTTCTAGGAGCCTGATACAAACTGCCCAGTCCTAGCAATGCACCTCACACCTGTTTCATACACCTTTTGAAGGTCACTTGATGTCATCCTATGATTCATGAGAAACTGTCAGATAAGTTGATGATCATCTCTGGCATTAGACTGTTGCTTCCGCCCGTACCTGGCTGGATTCTGGTTGTTACCAGTTTCTCCTGCTTCACCTTGTTGTACTGCTATCTTAGAAACTTTGAAGCTGGAAGCAACCTGTGGCTCCCCATGACCTTCTGCCAGCAGAACCACAATAAATACAGATTTTAAAATGGAGATTTGTTTAAAAATATATAGTGGTCTCGTAATATTTTCCACTGCTGTACATTGAGATATTATGGTGCCCTAACTTGGCAGCTTCTGATTAAAAATGGACAGAGTTTGGGGAATTCACAGTGTGTTAATGGGCAGGGTTTGGGGAATACACAGTGTGCTACTGGACAGGATTTGGACAATTCACAGTATGTTATTGGATGGGGTTTGGGGAATCCACAGTGTGTTAATGGTCAGGGTTTGGGGAATACACAGTGTGCTATTTTTCACTCTGCATTTGGTTTTTACATTATAACAGTGAGGAATGCACAGTTCAGATATTCACATGTATGGCTCAATGAATTTAGTCTCTTTGCCTCTGATTGGAAGGTCATTGGTCTCCACCCTGGCCTCAGCAGAATTGTGACATCTCTGTTGGGCCAGCAAGCCTGCCCCTTAATTCTCCAAAATGCCTGTGATCGATTGCACTGAACTGTACGTGTGTGTGCGTATGTTTCCAAGGATAGAAGATGGGATCTACTACATCTACAGCAATCCAATGAACCCGTACTTATAAACGGAAAATTAAGCGTCATTTCAGATGAGCCTCGCAAGAAACTTTTAGCCGTTGCACCATCTTGCCGCTAGGCGGCGGTAGGGACGGCTCTCCGCGCCCCAGTCAGACTGGACTTGGAAGTGCCACGGTGTCCCTGTTAGCTGGCTAGCAGCTTAGCAGCCGCTACGATGTTTACGTAGTGCTGAGGGGCGCCCGAGTCGACCCGTCAGCTTTTACGCGCTCGTATTAGATCGTTGAGTTTTACTATTATTATTTTTAAGGGATAAGTGTACATTTATGAAAGCTTCAATCTGGATCGCGGCGGCAGCAACCGACGGAAGATAGAGGAGCTCTCTCGGTCTTCTCGGGAGAAGCTGCTTCAGTCCAAAAACAAAATGTTCTCCAAGTTCACCTCCATCCTCCAGCACGCAGTCGAGGCGGTAAGGAAACCCGCCACAGAGGGGAAGGAAGCGCCCAGCCACGGCTGTGGTGTCAGGCGAGACCGAGGACGAATGGGCCTCCCTAGCCGAAGATGCTACGCGGCCGGGTCGCCGGCTAACTGCCCTTAATCGGCGCTGTAGCCAGCGGATTGTTACTAAATACGGATCTACTTGGATAGTACATATTTCATAGGAGCCGCTGTTTGGATGTCAGCGGCTTTCCAGATAATTTTAAGGGTCGTCATCCGGGGCCGTCCTGACTCTCACTCTGTTACGGCGATCTGGGTTACGTTTACCCCGACCAGACGCGTAGGATGTCGGCGTCGGCCGGTACCGGTACTCGAGCCTGGTCGTCGAGCCTTCACTCTCACCTGCTCAGATCCGGTCGAAGTTAAAATGAAAGGTTTACATAAACAGGCCAGGGATGACCCGCTTCCTGTATTGGGACATTCCTGTAGGGGTAATATGCGGTTTGAGGTGCATGGTTCGGCTCCTCAAGTAAGGTCAGCACGGCACAAAGCACATTGCCCGTCATTTGTGCATTGCTGTCACTGAAAGCACCAGCCCCAGAAGATAGCGTGTATGTGTGCAGCTATGCATCCCAGTCCCTCAGGATGGAGAGGACATGAGGTGAGGGGATACACAGGGTGGAAGGTGACTGTTCTCCCTTTTGTGTTTGCAGCTTGCACCCTCTCTGCCTCTGCAGGAGGATTTTGTGTACCACTGGAAGGCCATCACTCATTATTACATAGAGACGTCAGGTAAGACCCCCCCCCCCCCCGGGCTGTGATTACAACATGGCTCTGGAGATGGTGACTGCATCGCACTGTGCTGGCGGGTCTTAGAGATGCCTCCAGGTATCCCTTGGGTTAATTTGGCCCTTCAGTCTTCCTGGTGCTGTTTGGGCAGATGACAAGGCCCCCGTGACGGACACCAACATCCCATCCCACCTGGAGCAGATGTTGGACATCCTCACCCAGGAGGAGGGCGAGCGGGAGTCTGGCGAGACTGGGCCCTGTATGGAGTACCTTCTACACCACAAGATTCTGGAGACGTTGTACACGCTGGGCAAGGCTGATGTGAGGAGCCGGCATGTGCCCTGTGCGCGCTCGGTGGGGGGGGTGAGCGGTATCCGCGCTGTCGGCCACACTGTGACCTGTGCCTCTGCCCCATCCAGTGCCCCCCAGGAATGAAGCAGCAGGTGCTGGGCTTCTACACCAAGCTACTGGGGCGGATTCGCCAGCCGCTCCTCCCTCACATCAACGTGCACAGGCCAGTGCAGGTGAGGCTGCCGTCTGCCTGAGGCCCCACACAGCGGCTTGGGCCCCCTTCCTTCTTCTGCTTCTGTTTTTGGTTAAATGAATTGTATTGTGTGTCTGCCCCCCCCGCCAACAGAAATTGGTGCGCCTGTGTGGAGAGGTGCTGGCAGCCCCCACTGAGAATGAGGAGATTCAGTTCCTCTGCATTGTCTGTGCTAAGCTGAAGCAGGACCCCTACCTGGTCAGCTTCTTCCTGGAGGTGGGCCGATGACCCCTTGAAGCTGCATTGAGATGCACGGCGTCCCCGGGGGCAGAGCCTGTCCCCAGGGCCGCTGCTTCATGCCGGTTCGCGTGTACGTCGGTAGTTTAACCTCATGTCCTTTATGTTGCATGTGAACCACAGAACAAGGCAAAGGTGGGAGCCACCCGGGCATCTGAGTGCGGGGGGCTGGGAGGGGACGCGGCCGGGGCCACCTCACCCGACACCGGCCAGGCACCTGCGATGGGGGAGCCGGGACTGGAAGCCAACGGGGCAGCTGCTGCTGAGCAGAGTGCCCAGGCCAACCAGAACCACAGCTACAACCTCGTCAACTCCTTGCTCAACCTCACCAAGAGCCCGGTAAGTGTCTCTGTACTGTACTGACTCTGTCCCCAGTGTCTCTAAAATGGCAGTTATATAGCCAGCAGTTCTGACTGCGTCATCAGGATGGTTCTATAGTTATATGGCTGGCAGTACTTACAGTGCATGGCTCTGCCTGGCAGGACGGCCGGATTGTGGTGAAGGCCTGCGAGGGTCTGATGCTGCTAGCCAGCCTTCCTGAGCCGGCAGCCGCCCGCTGCCTGACGGAGAGCACAGCCCTGTGTCAGCTGCTGGCCGAGCGCCTCTCCGCGTTCTACCGGGCGCTGCCCCCATCCATGGACCCGGTGGACATTGAGACCCTGGAGTCCGTCAACTGGGGGTAAGTGGATGCGTACTTGCTCTGGGGGGGGTGGGCTGATTCGGACTCTGCCCTGAGCTGTATCCCTCATTGGGAATTGGGGGTCTTGTGCTGGGTCTGAGGTGTGGCCCGTATCGCCCGACAGGCTGGATGCCTACAGCGTGAAGGAGGACGCCACGGCCTTCACAGGCAAGAGGCCGCTCATCTCCTTCCTGTCCTGGCTGGACTACTGTGATCAGCTGATCAAGGAGGCACAGACGGTACCAACACCATCACCATGCACCCGTATACAGCATCAGCACGCTAGACACACTAACACAGCAATGGCACACTCAACACACTGAACACCTACACACAGAAACGGCAGCCTCGTGCTGAATATACAGGCCACCCACACACAGAAACAAGCAGCACACTCAACACGGAGTACCGCACACCGAGGCAGGGGCAGCATGCTGCACACACGAAGTACCGCACACCGAGGCAGGGGCAGCATGCTGCACACACGGAGTACCGCACACCGAGGCAGGGGCAGCACGCTGCACACACGGAGTACCTGCATACTGAGGCAGGGGCAGCATACTGCACACACGAAGTACCGCACACCGAGGCAGGGGCAGCACGCTGCACACATGGAAGCAGCAACGGCATGTTGGAAACACTGCAAACCTACACACGGAGACAGCAGCAGCATGCTGGACACAGAGATGTCTTCTGAAGATGATCCTTATGCTAGTGTGGTGTCACTGAGGTGATTTCCCAGCATGCTCTGAAAGTAGACTGTTCTTTTGGGCAGACGGCAGCTGTGGTGTTGGCCCGGGCCGTCAGAGAGAAGTTTCTGGTGCCCACCCTGGAACCACAGCTCATGCAAACGTAACTATCCCACCATGATGTTTGCCATTGAACTTTGACGTCTTAGGAACATGCTTGAACTCGCTCGTTTATAACTTTGACCAATTTAAAATGTTTACCCTTGGACCTCCGACTCGTCTTACGTACAGGCCTGACGCTAATCCTCTGGCAGTCTGACCTTTGACATCGCTAATGTGACCCTTGACCCAACAGCTCAGAGATGGGGATCCTGACCTCCACAGCCCTGCTGACCCGAATTATAAGGCAGATCAGTTCGGAAGCACTGCTTCAGGAGACGGTGTACTTTCTGCTGGGGGGGGAGCGTGAGGCGGAGACCCCCGATGGGGCAGGCCGGCCCCCACTGCGTCACAGGCTCATTGAGCACTGCGACCACCTGTCTGATGAGGTCCGTCAGAAGCCAAGTAAAAGGGTCATAGTACTAAGCCTAATGCTGCATGTAGGCAGTATTTACATGGAACTGTTTCAACACCGCAAGTTAAAAAATCGAGACTCGGTCAACTAGCGTGGCGCCTCACCGTGTCCCGCTCTCTGTCGCCTCCCGCTGGACAGATCAGCATCATGACTTTGCGCATGTTCGAGCACCTGCTGCAGAAGCCCTGTGAGCACGTGGTGCACAGCCTGGTACTGAGGAACCTGGAGGAGCGGCGCTACCTGGAAAACAAGCCGCAGGAGGACAGGGAGGCGCTGGAGAACGGGCAGCCGCCCGATGCTGTGTAAGTCAGGCTAATGCCTCCAGCTGTTAGCAGGGATGCAGTCACAGCTGTCGCCTTCTGTGTAACACGCATCCTTATCCAAATACGCTAAATGCTAATGCGTATGTGCACAGATTGAGACACACAGATGCTAACATATACCAAAATATGCTAATACTTCTTTATGTGCTGATAGGCTAACATGTTTGTGCACAGTACAGCTGGGAAATATGGCATAAGATTTTCACCATATTGATGTTGATATTTATCATATTGCGAAATTCATATGTAGACAACAGTGAAATGTAGCAGGTGGTTTTTGAAATGATGTCAACAATAGACGCATATCTCGATCAAATTTATGTAAAAATAGTGTATTATAACTGTTTATTGTGCAAGACAAGTGTTTTGGGCAAGTATATCATGAGAGAATATTCAAATTAATGACAATATGAATGTTCATAATCACAGTACAGTGTTTTACTGATATCTCACCTCCGCCCTCCTGCATCGGCATGGTAACTTGCCGTTTTGGGATGGCGATTACAGGTAAGGCTGTGTCGGGTGAATGCGAACTGTGTTCATGCATTAAGTCACGAAATGCTGTGCTGTCATGCAGAGACCTGGAGGAGGACCCTTTGTTCACAGACCTCTCCCCAGACAACAGACTCTCCAGCCCGGACTGGCTCAGCTCCTCGCCGCCTCAGTCGCCAGACCACGCAAAGCCTGATGGGAAGACGGAGGTCCACAAGATAGTCAACAGGTCTGGGCAGGGTGCAGTATACGTGCTGTTCGGTTTATGAGAGCTTGTGAGTGACTTAGCTGCACAGCACCTCCAGTGGCCCTCATGTGGACCTAAGGTGGAGTTTTTTGAGAATGTCACCGGAGTTCATGTGCTGCTGAGCTGTGATGGCTGTAAGCTGGAGATAGTGCTGCTGTACGTGTGGCTGTGTCTAAGCTGTACTGAGCAGGCCCTTCCACACTCTTCTGTCCCCAGCTTCCTGTGCCTGGTGCCTGAAGAGGCCAAATCGTCCTACCAGGTGGAGGGCTCCGGTTACGACACGTACCTGAGAGATGCACATCGCCAGGTGAGGCACCACCCGCCGCTCTGAGCTACTGAGGCCACCGGCACAGCCGGGCGTGAGACTTTCAGAGCCCCTTGTTAGTGCTGGGGGGCGTGAGACGTTCAGAGCCCCTTGTTAGTGCTGGGGGGCGTGAGACGTTCAGAGCCCCTTGTCAGTGCTGGGGGGCGTGAGACGTTCAGAGCGTCAAACCGACCGTGTTCTGCACCCCCAGTTCAGGGACTACTGTGGCATCTGCATGCGCTGGGAGTGGTTGGGGGCGCCCAGGCCCCTGGAGAAGTGTGAGCAGGATGGGCCCTTCTTCGAGGGCCACTTCCTGAAGGTCCTCTTTGACCGCATGGGCCGTATCCTGGACCAGGTAGGCTGATCGTCGGTGGGCGGAGCGTCGGCTGGGTGGCCGGTGGCCGCCAGGGGGCGGAGGGTCACCTGCCTGATTTGTGTGTCTGCGCCCTCCCTTCCCTGCAGCCGTACGACGTGAACCTGCAGGTGACGTCCGTGCTGTCCAAGCTGGCGCTGCTGCCCCACCCTCACCTACACGAGTACCTACTGGACCCCTACATCAACCTGGCCCCCGCCTGCCGCTCCCTCTTCTCCGTCATAGTCCGGGTAAACGCCCTCTGTTTGGCGGGGGCACGGATTGAGAAAGTGAATCTGTCTCTCTGCCTCTGTGCCTGTCTACCTGTGTCTCCTTCATGTCTCTCTGCCTCTGTGCCTGTCTCTCTCTGCATGTCTTTCTACCTGTTTCTCTCTGCATATCTCTGCCTGTTCCTGTCTGCCTGCCTGTTTGCCTCTCTGTATGCCTGTCTGTCCCTCAATCTCTCTGCATGCCTTGTATGTATGTGTCTGTCTCTCTGCCGGTTTCTCTGCCTGCCTTCATCTCTGTGTCTGTCTCTCTCTCTTTGCCTGCCTGTCTCCATGTGTCTGTGTCTTTCTCTGCAGATCTCTGCTTGTCTCTATCTGTGTACCTGTCTCTCTGCCTGCCTGGCTCTCTGTATGTCTGTCAGTGCCTTTGTCTCTTCCTGTCTGTCTGTTTGTTTCTCTGTATGTCAGTATGTCTGTCTCTTTGTATGTATGCAAGCAGGTTTCTTCTCCCTTAATTGCTGAATTAGCTGAGTATCTGGTCCTGCCGGCTCAGGGCACCACATGAGGGACGGTGGGCATGTGGTGGCACGTCCCTGTCCTGCAGGGCTGCAGTTCCGTGTAACGAGAGCCCCCCGCTTCCCCCCATGGGGCTGTGTGTCTCCCGCTCCAGGTGGTGGGAGATCTGATGCTGAGGATCCACCGCATCCCCGACTTCACCCCCAAACTCCTGCTGGTCAGGAAGAGGCTGCTGGGTTTGGACCTGGAGCGGACGGGGTGAGTCCCTCGGCACTGCTTCTGGGTGCTCCGTGGCGGCGTTCAGTGTCCTCGTCTCATTTTAAAAGCGGGTTCTCCTCGGATGTGCTCACGTGTGCCCCCGTGTGTGTGTGGCCCCGCCCAGCATCGACCACATGACCCTGCTGGAGGGTGTGATCGTCCTAGAGGAGTTCTGCAAGGAGCTGGCTGCCGTCGCCTTTGTCAAGTTCCATGCTTCCACGTCGCCATGAGACTGTACCTGTGTTCTGCCTCAGTTTGGATGGGCCTGGGGGGGGTTGCGTGTCGACACACCATGATGTGGCGGAACCTCACCCACGCCGGAAAGAAGGCGGCGTCACGGCAGAAATGGTGTCGCGTGTGATTCTGCACTTTATGTGCATTGAACGGACACGTCAGAACTCTCATCTGTAAAAAGACGTTTGTTTGTTCGTTTGTTTGTTTGTTTTTAATGTCATTCTTAAGCCGCACATCTCAGCCAGCGTCTAAAACTCCATCGCCTTTCAGATAACGTGTTTCTGCCTTTTAATTTTCGTGGGAGAGAAGGTGATGAAAGTGTTTTTTGCTGTTGACCCCGTTCTGTCCGTCCCGCCCCTCACCGCCTCGTCTCCCGGGGCAGGCTGTGGCTCCACCCACTCGTAACGTTGGGTGGACACATGTCGGTGGGTCTGATCTTTCCGGCTCTCAGGTTTGCCTGTCATTCGCGGGGACGAGCATGGAAGCGGCAAGGGGTGTGTTTTGGGGAGGGGGGGGCATGTGGTGACATCATATCCTGATGGTCAATGCCGGTCCAGATATTGCAATCATGTCATGCTTTTAACAATGTTTTCTATAACGTGTATCTGATTGCCCACAGCCCCTCCATTCATTACTGCTGTGTCGTGTAGTACAGTTCTCCACCATGCGGGGGTGCTCATGTGCTGTGCCTTCAGTGGGCATAATGTGAGCATTACGTGTACATGTTTTATTATTGTCTTTTTCCAGAGCATGCTTTATTTATAAGGACAGACAGCAAGCATCATTCGCAACCTTGTGTTTCTGTAACAGTAAGCAAATATGCTGTTTTTTTTGTTTGTCAGTTACAGTTCTTGGGGTTTGAGTTTTCTGAGAATATTTTGTGGACTTTGCCCTGTGGAACCTCTACTTTTTTGCCAATAATAGTGTTTCGTTGTGGGGAGACATTGAGATGGCCAGCTGAAGTTCTGAGCTGGCCGTGTGCCTCACCTCCGAGCAGGGGGCACACTGTACCCACCTGGTGTGTCGGGGGTGTCTCTGTCCGCCCATTCCACTTTCAGCTGTCTTAATATTAACAGAGCTCCAGAGTTCGACATTTGCACAGACATGATCCCACGCAGACGCTGTACGGATTGCTGTACTTTGAGTCTCTTTTTCTACCTTTCCTTTGTGAACTGAGACCTAAAGGGTTGTGGGGCTGACTTCCTGTTCCTGCCTCTGTCCCATGGTCCATCCGTAAAGCTCGTGATTGTTTCTGCTCATGTCGTTTTTTATACTGACACTTCCTGCAAATCCTAAGTCGCGGGCCCAAGGGCAGCAGGAGCCAGGCTGTCGTCTCCGATGTCGCTGCGTTTACACGTCAAGCCTCCATGTCACCGGCCGCCTCAGCCCGCCGCAGTCAAACGCACGGCGTTTGCCGATGCCTGCTTCGGCTGCAGCCCCGATTCCCCCGAAGGCCACCTGCTGCGGGTTGGGAGCTCTCCCATTGGATGCGAGTCATACAAACGTCCCCGTTGCAGGAGCGCTCGTGCATCCTCTGCTTTCTCCATCGCCAGCCTTGGACCTTCATTGCAGTTCCTCCTCCGACTCACTGCTCTTGGGAGGCATTGCAGAGTTGGCTCTTCCCCTCTTCTGCCCATGCGACTGACAGGCTGAGTGTCACACTGAAACTGCACTGAGTCTGGCTTGGAGCAGCGGGCAGGAACATACACAGCCTTTTGCTTCTCATGGGGAAAGGGATGCAAAAGTAGGTTAGTGAGGAATGTCCATCTGAGGGGGGTAGATTCAGCTCCCTGTAAACATCCTGTTAGTGCTGCATGGAGAGACAGAGACCTTGACTGTCTCATAGACTGAAACTGCAGTACTGACCCCTGCTGGGCACAGATGGTGGTGCTTGCATACGTCCAGCATCACAGCTCTCTATTGTTTGTATCCCACCAAGTCTCCTGTCAATATACCCCATGTCCTGTGTCAGTGTGCTCCAGCGTGCCCCATCCTCACTGTCTTCTCACCCCCCACAGAGCACCCTGACTCCTGCACCTTACGTCGTCATTTTGCCTTGGCCAATGAAAACTGTGCTACCCTTGGTAAAATGTGCGTCCACACAGCCCTCCTCATAACGGATGGCGTTTGGGTTTTGCTCTTGTTAATTTTTCCCTGATGCATTAAAGCATTTAACAGTTTTGTGTTTGAATTTGTGTTATAATTCAGAAGCGGGGGGGGCTGGGGGGGGTAGAGAGTGGCCTTAGGGTGAGTGTTTGGTGGGGCTGACCTCTACTTCTAGTGAGAGCTGCTGCCCTCAGCCCAGACAGTCACGTGGGCTTTGAGGTGAACATGACCGGGCCAGGCTGAGCAAGGACACATGTGTCTGCTGAGCGAAGAGTCACGTCACAAGACACCTAGCATTTATTTTGATTGGTGGGACTCACACCACAGTGACTAGCCATTAGTCTCCAGCGATAACCTATTTTTAACCTTTTAATTCTTGCTATCAATTTCTTCCACGCTGTATCACCAGGTCAAATTCCTGTGTACTCCAAACTGCTGCTTGCTGGTTCACTAGACATCTAAAGAAGAATCCATGTGACCCAGACCGGGAAGATGGACTTGCTTACAGCGTGATCTCTCATATGAATTTACAGCTATTGTACTTCTATATTTTTCCATTTATCCTCCATAACTCTATTCAGTAAAAGGGCAGATATTCTGGAGCATTTCCCTGGAAACATCAGGTTTTTTGGATATGGGAGGGAAACCCGCAGAAAGATGAGAATTTACAAATACCATGTAGATAGGAATCAAACCAACAGCATTCCGTGCGTGAGCCTACAGCGCAACTCTCTGGGCAGAGATTAGCAAACTGTCAGAAATGACGAAATGTACGGATGAGAGCGGGTTTAACCACCGTGCGGGAGATTGTCGAAAATCGAAACACTATTATATTATTTATTTACTAATTGGACCAGGAGAACCATCTTCGATTTATAGAGGGGAATAAGCACCGAATAATTCTAAAGCGTTTGTAAAACAACACTAATAAGACAAATCAGAGAAAATACCTGTTGAATTATAAAATAAGCGTAATTTGACAAACTGTAAATCAATTTTAGAGTAATAAACTACAATACCCAGAATCCCCAACCACGATAATTTTCGTCATACACTAGCGCCGCTACTGCAAGCATGGCTGCGGTGGTGACGGGTACAGTGTCTCAAAGAGCTCCGCTGTCCAAGTTGCAGTCTTTAAATGGACTTTTTGCAGTTTATAAGAAACAAGGACCCACATCGGCTGACGTGTTAAATAGGTTGAAGGAGAAACTTCTAGAAGGTGAGTGATGTTCATTGTGAAAAGCCCGTGTGAAAGACAGCAGTGGGGTTTCAACTTGTCGATTCAGATGTATGCATGATGTATGTGTGTAGCGTCGCAGGATGGAGGAGGGAGAAAGGCATCCTTATCTGGAGTTTTATGTCACAGAGGTGGGTGAGAAGTATCAGAACCCCCGCAAGAGGAAGAAGGCACTGCTTAAAATTGGGCACGGTGGGACGCTGGACAGCGCTGCCTCTGGCGTTCTTGGTGAGTTCCGCTCTGGTCCGATGAGGTCATTATCTGACGTAGTTGTAGTTATGGGGAATGCACACTAGAACCTCCATGGTGGGTCATTGAAATCCTCAGATTGTCATTGTCAAAAGACCAAGCTGCTACTAGGCATCCAAATAATGTCTGGAAGAACATCCATCAGAAGCATGTGTGTCTATCGTTAGAGCTTGCTTGCTGTGAATTAGCCTGCGGACTTTGGGTGTAGCTGTCTCTGAGACTAATTCAGGTATTTCTTCACCTGGCAGATGCCTCTTAATTTACTGGAGTGGTTAATGAGATTTCTGTCCCTGAGAATTATGAGTCATTTTTTTCCATATAGTGGTTGGGATTGGCAACGGGACCAAAATGTTAACCACCATGCTGACGGGTTCCAAGGTGAGTAGAGCTTCACAACAACAGAACTGATCCGCTTTAGGATGACCGAATATGATAGACAGAATAAATACTTTATTAATTCCATATCAATAATTAATATACAATAAACAGTAGGAGTGTAACAGTACTAGGGTGACCAGATAATCCAACTGAGCTAGGACAGGAATTGTAAACTACCATTTCAATTAAACGGACTTGGATTTCACTTGGGCACTGAGCTCGTGCTGTGTGCTGATTGGTCAGTCTCCTATAATCATTCATGTGTCACTAATGCTAATGTGAAACAGCTGGATGAGTCTTTCGGTCAAGGAAGCAAACCAGTCACAGCACAAGGAGAGCTGAACTATTTAGCCGAACGCAAGAGCCTTTCAGTTTGAAAGTAGTTTGTAAAACCCGAAGTAGCTCAAAGTGGCCTCCCTGACATGGATTATCTGGTCACCCTAAACAGTACACGTGTTCATACCGAAAATTTTCGGTACTGGTCTTTTGGTTCGGTACGCAACGGAACGAAAGCAGCAATTGCGGAACCCTTGTGTGTTTCCCCCGAGCAACATTTGGAAAGGGGCGGGTGAAGCAGCGCCACTACGCATGCACGCGTACATTTTAACGTGAAGATGGAAGCTAATGTGAATACTAGTAGAGCACAGGTATTTTTTAAAATGCTACAACATAATGGATATTTGTTTTATGTTTTTTGAGACATTATTTTGTTGCACAGTTCTAATATGAAGCTGAAAGTTGCTAATGTGAATACAGTACAGATCAAGTACCGTTAATTTAAATGTGCACCTTAATGGACATTAATTTCATTTTTATTTACTTGTGAGAATGTTCATTTTGATTTACTTTTAAGTAACGTTATTTTTATCAGTAGGTTGCAGCAGTATTGACAGACAGTCGTACTTTGGTAAACCACTGTTTAATAAAGAATAACAGAAGCAAATTATGTTTTGTCTCTTTTACATCCCACTGTACTGAAAACGTGCCAAACCATGTCTTCCAACACCGAGGTCCATACTGAACCATGATTTTTGTGTACTGTTAACCCCTAATAAAGAGTAAGAGGGCAAAGGATCTCGGGGGAAGTATTGCATGGAATTCTGTAGTAACAGCTCCGAAGTAAAGAGTATTACAAAGACATTTGAATGCTGTGGTTACAGGGTTTGCTGCCGCTGAGCAAACTCCCTGGTCTGTCCACAGAAGTACAGTGCTGTAGGAGAGCTTGGGAAGGCCACAGACACGCTGGACGCCACAGGAACTGTCACCCAGGAGAACAGCTTCGGTGAGCCTATGTGCGGCTGGGTTCGTGAGCTGTTATGACAACAGTAACAACAGAGGGTGCACTTGCTGACCGATGGAGTGCCGTCTGGACTCTAACGAGATCCCAGAAGCAGAGTGGGCCGGTGATCTCAGGGAACCCCCCACCCACTCTCTGAATCTGTGCAGACCACATCACCAGAGAAGACATGGAAGAGAAGCTGAAGAAGTTCACCGGAGAGATCATGCAGGTCCCACCGCTGTAAGTGCACGGGGCAGGGCGGGGTCCAAGGGCGGGGTCCAGTGAGCCCCTGTGACTGTGTCCCATATCCTTTCAGATATTCGGCCCTAAAGAGGAACGGACAGCGACTCTCTGTCCTGCTAAAGCAGGGTCAGAAGGTGGAGGCAAAGCCAGCTCGGCCCGTGACCGTGTACAACCTGAGCCTGAAGGAGTTCAGCCCCCCCCTCTTTACCCTGGGTTAGCATCACCCTGTGCTGCATGTCAGCGTGTGCGTGTGTGTGGATTGTGTTCGTATTACATCGTGGAGACCAAAGGTTATTTTGATGTTGTGGGGACAATTTTTCAGGTCCCCACAAAGACCTGTGAATGTAATCAGAAAACCAAGAATACCAAAAGTCTCATATTTTGCTTGGTTACTTATGGCTGAGGTTAGGGCTGGGTGAGGGTTAAGCTCGTTATGTTGGGATTAGAGTTTTCCAGATAGAAATGAATGGAGAGTCCTCGCAAAGAATTTAGTGATTGTCATTGTTGACACACCACAGCACATAGTGCACAACAACAAAATATGTTCTCTGCATTTAACCCATATGTGACATTGCAGGGGGCAGCTAATTCGGCACCCGGGGAGCTGTGCTTGGGGGTGGTACCTTCCTCAGGGATTTGAACCTGCAATCTGTCATTTACAAGTGCTCATCCCCGATCATTAAGCCACCACTGCCTATCGCAAACCTGTTTTTCTGTGTGTATCTGTTTGCCTTTGTGCACCTGTGTGTCTGAGGGTTATATTATATTATTACAGATTATTAGATGGGGCGGCGTGTGGCTCAGTGGGACTGGATACTGTGCCTGTGATTGGAAGGTTGTTGCTTCAAATCCCCCGAAGTTCTTAACTCTGAATTGCGAAAGAGACTGGCTGACTCTCTCTTCTCAAAAATAAATTAGTATAATACTCTCCCCCACCCTTTTTACCTGCCCCCCACTCTGTTTGTGCCCTCCGCCCCCGTCACCTTGTTTACCCGCTCCCACCCCCAAATCCTGTTTATGTACTCCCCCCTCTGTTACTCTGCCATACACCCCCCTCCCCTTTCCTGCAGCTACAGTATTAATAGCCTCTGGTCTTTAGCCATAGCACCCTGCTGGTATGTTGCTGTCCCTGTGGCCTGATTCCAGGTCTACAGCAGCTGCTTGATATGTCCATGTGACCTCTCTTCTCAGCCAATCAGAAGCTGTGAAGCCTTTACTATTTTGTACTGATTATCTGCTGAACATACACTTTGTTTTTGTTTTTACCCCTTTGTACGAAAGTGTGTTCCTACTGAAGTTGCTCTGAATGTTTCAAGAGTCCAACAGAAGTATCCAGTTAAATTGTAATTATTTATTCATAATATAATTAGTTGTGATTTGCCTTAATAGTTTAACTGAAACACCTATTTCTCTCTGCAGACATTGAATGTGGTGGTGGTTTCTATGTCAGGAGTTTGGTGGATGATCTTGGTAAAGGTATGCACTGCATTCGGCTTCTGTTTGATTAGATGGTAGCCTGCTAAGCCAGCCGCACAACTACACTGGGCCTGGGCCTTGGCTTATCCGCTAAGCCAGCCGCACAACTACACTGGGCCTGGGCCTGGGCCTTGGTTTATCCGCTAAGCCAGCCGCACAACTACACTGGGCCTGGGCCTTGGCTTATCCGCTAAGCCAGCCGCACAACTACAC
>JABFEA020000044.1:901357-922432 GCA_019775915.2 Cyphomyrus plagiostoma
TTGGTTGATTAGATAATTGCATTAATGAGAAATTGAACAGGTGTTCCTAATAATCCTTTAGGTGAGTGTATAAAGCCTGCTCTTGTTTGGAGAAACGAGACAGTGAGATTCCTATCTCAGAAATTCAAAAGGTGAGAGTCTAACACTGAATATTTCCTCTGGCCTACCAACCCAACCCAATGATTCAGTCCATAAACATACCTAGAGTCGATATAATGTTTTTTTTCTCAGGCTTCTTGGATAATCTTGGATGTGAGTAGTTCTTCACTAACTTCCTCTATGAGTAGATAGACCCTGCCAGTCACGGCAATGTAGCACTCGCGTTCTGGGAGAAGCAGAGCATGAAAGTCAGAGGCTGTGTTCATTGCCGCCCCCTACTGGTCCAGCATGTGGCACGTGATGCGCGGACAGCCTCTCCCAGTCACAGTAGTGTAGTGCTCACATTCTGGGAGAAACAAAGCGTGAAAGTCGGAGGCTGTGCTCATCGCCGCCCCCTGCTGGTGCAGCATGTGGCACGCGATGCTCAGACAGCACAAAGCAGGCTCCCTGCTCCCGTGTTTGTTTACTCCACCTGTACGAGGGAGCTGGGCGACACTAAGCAGCTCAAAGAGGGAGTCTGCCTAACACTCAGAGGCTGCTTTTGATAAGAAGGAGCGGTGATCATCTAGAAATGGCAGCGTGTTAATGGAAAGGCAGCAAGGAAACTCTGCTTAAAAAAGCTGAACCCATCCTCTGGTTAATAGCAATCTAGGAGTATGAGTCATAGACCCGGTCAATCAGGGAGTACAAATACGACACTGCACAGAGCTCCATCACAGCATCCCCCAGTGATGTCAGACTATGATATTTTTCAGAAAATAGAGAGTTCATTGACATTCACGGACACCGCAGACACACATATCCAATGCCTAACGCTGTGGTCTGTGAAAGCTTCCCAGTCTGCTGGACAAAAGCCCCACCCAGCTAAAAGCATTTCATTTACAGACAAGAGCATAGCCTTGGTTCACGGAACGACCTCCAATCTGCAAGGCGACGATCGATTTTCAGCACTTGAAAAGCAGTGAATTTGAATGGGACAGACCAAGAATATGAGCACGAATGCAAACCGAAGTAGGGAGCAAAACAAAGAATGCTGCCAGTGACATCATCCCCTGTCATCTATCCGCAGAACACCCAGGATCGCCAGGCTCGTCATATTTGCCGTCATGGTAGTTTATTTAATAAATGAAATATGGATGTTTGTCCCTGGAATGCACAGTGGTAGGAGGATGTGGCACAGGTGTGGACGATATCTGAATAGTTACACCTGTGTAAGTGTGTATGCCGTCTCCAGACAGATATTTCAGTTGAAGCACTCTACCAAGTGCCATTTGGCACCAAAAATACTCACATCTAACAGATGCGATGGAGACACTAAGTGATGTGATGATCCCAAGGGCCACAGTAATAGATGTGGTGAACCTGAGAGACAAATTATGGGATGTGAGTAAACACAAGTAACACAGGGTAAACACAAGGACATACTATGAGATAAGTTGGTCCTAAGGGAAACACTAATGGAGCAGGTGATCCTGAGTGACAGACTATAAGTATGAGGTGATCCTGAGAGACACACTAAGAGATTAGGTGATCCTGAGAGACTCACTAAGGGATGAGATGGTCCTGAGGGACTCACTAAGGGATGAGATGGTCCTGAGGGACACACTAAGGGATGAGATGGTCCTGAGGGACACACTAAGGGATGAGGTGATCCTGAGACACACACTAAGAGATTAGGTGATCCTGAGAGACTCACTAAGGGATGAGATGGTCCTGAGGGACTCACTAAGGGATGAGATGGTCCTGAGGGACACACTAAGGGATGAGATGGTCCTGAGGGACACACTAAGGGATGAGGTGATCCTGAGACACACACTAAGAGATTATGTGATCCTGAGAGACTCACTAAGAGATTAGGTGATCCTGAGGGACACACTAAGGGATGAGATGGTGCTGAGGGACACACTAAGATTTGAGATTATCCCGAGGGACACATTAAAGGATGAGGTTTTCCTGAACAACACACTAATGGATTAGATCAGGTGCCTTACACTCCAGTCCTGGGGGGCCGGAGCCCTGTGTAGTTTAGTTCTTTACCTGTTCCACCACAAATGATTCAACTCAAGCTGTGTGATAATTAGCACAAGTTGAATTAGGTATGTTAAATGTGGGTAAACACAAAAAACTGTGCAGGGGTCTGGCCCTCCAGGACTGGAGTTTGAGACCCCTGAATTAGACGGTCCTGAATGACACGCTAAGGGATGAGGTGATTGTGAGGGACACAATAAAGGATGAGAAATCCTGACGGGGCACACTAAGGGATGAGGGATCTGAACTGACACACTAAGAGATGAGATGGTCCTAAGGGGCAGACTAAGGGATGAGGTGATCTTAAGGTGCACTGTAAGGGATGAGATGTTTATAAAGGAATATTTGAAGGTCACAATCAGACAGGGAGCACAGACATTCATCTGTCACATCCGTATTCCACCCCTGCCCCCCTGGAGATGGGACGTGCAGACCCCACCACCCGCCCCCCATTGTGGAACTGCAGCGCCATTGTCTGTAGAGGACTCCCAGCGAGAGATCCTATTGTCGCATCATTGAGCAGAGAGACATGCCTCACGCCTCATTCAGACAATGCTGTAGCTACACTGAGTGCCTGGGGTCTGTAGGGCCGTCTGTCCGAGGGCACAAGGTGCCCATTATGACTGGAAGTGTTGGCTTGTCACTGGAACCCACATAAAAACCCACAGGTGCATTGACTGTGAACACAGAGCCACATGTAGAGAGACGCTTGAAGAACTTATAGGGATGTAAACTGAATGTTACCACGGAGCCACGCATAGAGAGACGCTTTAAAAATCCGCAGGGATGTAGACTGACCATGACCACGAAGCCATGCATAGAGAGACGCTTTAAAAACCCGCAGGGATGTAGACTGACCATGACTATAGAGCCATGCGTAGAGAGACGCTTTAAAATCCCGCAGGAATATAGAATGACCATGACCATGGAGCCACAAGTAGCAAGATGCTTTAAAAACCCATGGGGATGTAGACTGACAGTGACCATGGAGCCACGTGTAGGAAGGTGGTTTTAAAACCCATGGTGATGTAGACTGATTGTGACCACAGAGTGACACGTAAAGAGGCATTTTCGGTGACTGAGTGCTGCCAACTGAGGTCCATGTAATTTCAGTTTGTCTCAGACAGAGGGCGCCAGCAGTGAAGCATCCTAGGGCGTTACATTGGGCTTTGCTTAGAACTGGCCTGACATGACCCTTGTGTGTGGTGACCCTAAAGGAATGTAGACCTAACACATATGAACAATGAAGGGCTGAGCGCAGGGTGCAGGTGCACGACCCCAGAGGTACGATAGCGCCAGTGTGGTGGCTGTTAGCCAGAGGACACTTCCCCCGACCCCGGGGTCGTCACCGCATCCAGGTGCTGCTGTAGTTTCTTAATGAGTCCCGTCACACTTGACAGAGGGCATCTGGAACCTCCATGGACTCAGCTGTTATAGGATGATCTCGTGGGGATTTCAAAGGCCCAGAATTATGGGGGAATGTACTGAAGCTAAGCTTGGCGGAGGCTTAATGAGTGACCGGGACCCAGGGCTGTAAGTATGAAATAAAAGCCATTCTGTAGTCGGTGCATCCCTGGCCCTCTTCAGACAGACCTTTTTATGCACACCCAGGTGTGGGTGAAGCACGGGGTTGGAGCGCAGACTCAGAAATGTTTCTGCCACCCTAGGAGCATTTTCAGGCAGTTAAAAATCGCTTTAAACACAACAGCTGGTAGTAACAAATGCACGCACTACTTTGTGACGCTTGTGAAAACATTGCGCGGCTTCAGTGGTTTGTTGGTTTGCGGTACAGTACAGCTCTGTATGTCCTTATATTTATTATTACTATGTTATAAATATTATTAACGTGTCCTGTATTAGTATTTTTCTGACCAAGAAATTCAATTTTAGACAGACTTATGGAACTGATCTTTTGTAACCTGGGGACTGCCTGTATTTCACTGAAGACGGGATTCAAACAGACAACCTTCTGATGACAAGTCCCGAGGCCTAACCTGCTGAGCCTCATTCAGCCCCCAGTGCCTCTGCCTGAAGACGTCTATCTCGCTTGAACAGAAACACTCTCACTTTATATGAATATCTTCTGGTCAGTGAGAAACAGATAAGCTGCTTGGTGAAAGTGGGACCCAGAGGTAGTAGAGAGCCAGTGCAGAAACCCCTGGGGTGCGGGGCATGGGGTCACGAGGCACCCTCCCGCCAGGGGCATCTGTCAGCAGGTGCGGGGAATGAGTGTGGACAGGGATCAAAGCTGAACGGAGAACAGGAGCCTGGGTAAGAGTGATGGGCTGGGATAAAATGTGTGTTAGGGCAAGGGGACACTAACCTTCCAACACCTCCATGGGGAGGTTTAGAGGGGTGGTTAGCTGGCAGATCCAGAGACGTAAAATTTCAAGATTCAACCAGGTAGACCAATTTAAATACATGACTGAGCTCAGACCGTACCTATTTGATAGACGTCACTATTTTGAGTCATACTATAATTCATCATACAAGTTACATCATGTTTACTACACTTAATCACATGATTCATTAGTGTCTCCTTAAGTGTAAATTTATTTCCACTCACAGAGACAACTGAACACAATCTGTCTCTTAACCACACAAGGTCATGTGACAAGTCACTTAACCACACAAGGTCATGTGACCTGTCATGTCTAGCTTGCCTTGGCAGAAACCTCAGAGACACTCTCCATGGTGCTAACTCACTTTCAGGTATTGATGTCTCCAGCTGGACTGGTAAATATTAAATGCTGTGATGATGCAGCTTGACCCCCCTGACCAGAGTCCAGAGGAAGTGTGTGAAGTGTTAATATGTTAAGCTGTAAGCTTCAGCATTAGGGCACCTTGCTACACCTGAATGCACAGTCACTTGCACCTCATGTCACTTTGGTGTCTGACAGAGACACCAGGCGTGTTGCTTCTGTGTACCACCCCTTTAAGCTGTTCTCTGTGCCATCCCTTTAAGTGCAGAGTTGTGCAGTCTGCCCCCGTAACAGAGGGCTGTACAGCCCTGCTGGAGCAGAGATAAGTGCAGGCTGTGCATTCTGCTTGCATGATCTGTTGCCCAGTTAAACACATAACTGCGCAGTCTGTCTCCCTGTAGCAGAGTGATGCGTAGGCCTGCCAGACTGCAGACAAGCGCATCCTACTTGCACGATCTAGCGTCCGATTTAAGTGCAGAGCTGCATAGTATGCCTCCCCACGGCGGAATGTTGCGCAGTCCTGGCGCAGTGCAGACAGGCGCAGGCGATATTATCCGCTGTCCCATTTAATTGCAGGGCTGCGCGGTCTGCCACCTCGTAGTGGAATGCTGCAGCCCTTGCGCAGCACAGACAGGCGCAGACTGCTCATCCTGTATGCACACGTCGCTGTCCCTTTAAGCGGAGACCTGCGCACTGCACATGCTCAGCAGCAGCAGCGACAGCGAAGCCGCGGATCGGCCACTTCGGGATGGACTGAAAAGCCGAGAGGCTCGAGCGAAACGCAGAGAGAAGCGTCTGTCGACGGATGGGCTGAGGATACCGAGCGGGCCGAGTGGTTGGTCAGGCTCGCTGTCTCCGGGGCAGCGGCGGTCCCCTTCTGACCTTCTCCCAAACGGATCTCCTACCGCTCGAGCAGCTTGCGATCGCAAATCCGCAGTCGCCGAGGCTGCTCATATCAAAATAAAATTATTTATTAAGCAGGAATAACTATTTGGGGATTTAAAATGGCTGCTGGAGCGCATCTGCTGGGGCCGTGAGAGCGGATCGGAGAATCGGTGGAGCGGCGCCGGGGCTTCCGAACTCACGCCGCGAACAATGCGTCTTTGCGCAGGCAGCCCCCGCCGCTGAATCGGGCAGACCCCCGGCCGCATATTTCAGTCCCTTTTTTGTCGCTGTTTTCCGCAGGATTCATTTGGAAGAAAAGAGACGATTAATTTAGCCCATCTGCGGGAATCTGGGGGGGAAAAAACAAAAAACTTCCACTTGGTTTTTCCCTGGTTACTTTAATGGCGGACAAGGAGGCAACTGTAACCATTAAAGGAAACTATTATTGCACGGATACCTCTTTAGGATGAACTGTGTATATGATTAAAATCCGAAGAGCTGGACGCCTGTAACACACAGAGGAGACTGGGCCGTAGCAACGCTGTTGTGGGTAAAATGGGCCGCACGCCAGAGGGGGGCGCTCTGCTCCCCAAACGCAGGCGGCTCCGAGACGCCGGCCGCTGCCTGCTATTCTACACCGTGCTCTACCTGTTGGTCCACGCCGAGGGCTCCCTGCCCAAAGCCTGTGAGAAGAGCTGCTACTCCGGACGATGTATGAACGGGACATGCGTCTGCGACCAGGGCTGGGTTGGGGAGCAGTGCCAGCACTGCCAGGGGCGCTTCAAGTGAGTGTCTGGGTGCAGGGGCCCAGGGGGGCTTCAGGTCTGGGGGCTTCAGCTGGCCCAGCGACCGAAAAGGGCCCCGGTCAGGTGGGAAGGGGAGGTGTGTGTGTTTTCCCCCCAGATACTGTCATTTTCAGAGTGTGGTCCCCAGCACGACATTTAGTTGCAGTTGACCCTGAATCAGTCTCAGATGTGCCGTAGGCCCTCACTTGGCTCTGCCTCGTAGTGTGATCGGTGGCTTTTTGTGGCTCCATTCAGATGTTTGTGTTTCCTGTGCCGCCCAGCTTTGGAGATGCTGGGGAGATGCCGGTTATGTCCTTGCAGTGTGACCAGGGGTCTGTGGGTAGTGGGGTCTCCCGTTGACCAGCACAGGAGCTTGGTGTTCTTGTATTATAGGGGTCAAAACCTCTGAGTCATCGCAAACAACAAGCACAAACTGAATGCCCCAAATTGGCAGTTTAGAGGAAGCTGAACTGGAGAAGTTATTTCTGTTTATTTTCAGCTTTCGGAGCTGTATTTTGGAGTAAAAACCGTGCAGGCCGCTTGTTACAGCATGTACAGCGCAGAGCTAAATCTGTATGCTGGTAACTAAATGTAAAGTGATAGTTGGCACTTGGGAAGTTCATTGGTGTCGTTTATCGGTAAGTAATTTCATTATGAGAGCCCCTCCCTGAGGGCATTGGGGGTCCTTTGGGGTGGGAGGTGTTCATGTTTGTTGGGTTTAGTCTGTAGAGAGGCAACGGTGTGTGCATCTGCTCTGTTGGGCAGCACTGGGCTGGTGTTGATTGGGCCTTGAGTTACAGACACAATTAATCTGGAGGGAGGGTGTGTATGAGACAGCCTGCGTGTGCTTGTGCTGGCCGTCAGGGAAGTGGCGCTTCATGCGTGTTGCCTGTGTGTGCTAGCAGTCAGGGAAGTGGGGCTTCGTGCGTGTGCCCTCTGGGAGCCCTGCATGTGCCCTGTGTGTGCTGGCTGTCAGGGAAGTGGCGCTCCATGCATTTGCCCTGCCTGTACTGGCCATCAGGGAAGTGGCACTCCATTTGTGTGCCCTGTGTGTGCTGGCTGTCAGGGAAGTAGCGCTTCATACGTGTGCCTTGTGTGTGCCCTGCGTGTGCTGGATGCCAGCACTCCGTGTGTGTGCCCTGCATGTGCAGGCAGTCAGGGAAATGGCACACCGTATGCGTACCCTGTGTGTGCTCCATATGCGCCATGTCTGTCCTGGCCACCAGGGAAGTGGCGTTCTGTGTGTGCCCTGCATGGGCTGGTTGCCAGGGAAGTGGCACTCCATGCGTGTGCTCTACATGTGCCCGGCATGTACTCCATGCGTGTGCCCTATGTAAGCCCTGCACGTGCACTGACTGCTTTTCACGTGTGAAGCCATGATGAATTATGTTGCTGACTCTGTTCTCTCTGCTGTTTTCACCCATTAAAGTTAAAGGCAGTTGTAAGTGCTTCGGTTCTCCACGTCTGTTCCACTGTGTCTTCCTGCTCCAGGCTGTAGACGTGGACAGGAGCCACCTGGGGGTGTGTGAGGGAATGACTGTGAACCCCAGTGGACACCTCGCTTGGTGCACCGTTTGCGTTCCCTCTGCGGTCTCTGTTTCTCGCACTGACCTTTACTGATGCTGTCAAGCTGGACCGCAGCTCCTCCAAACTTGCCTTGACTCCTGCAGTTCCCAGTCTGTTCCTGCCTAACTACAGCCACCAGAGCTCACTGCCGCATACCTTCTTCTGTTTTCCGGTTTTCTTTCAGTTTATTTCAGTGTGACCATGGCACAAACACTCCAGATGGCCCACCCACCAACAAACCCACAAAGTGTCTTTTGCTAATAAAGTTATGTAGGTTTCCTGTAGTTTGGCTCATTGGTGTTTTACAGACCGGTTCGTTTCTGCTTGTCATTCTTTATGTGCACGGAAGCTAAGATGTGTGAAGCTCGTTGTAAATTGAGATATTAAATATGGTAAAACTGTACTCTCTCAGTGTACATATGAACCACTGAGGTGGCCAGATGGCGAGTGCTAGTCTTTCCTCATCTCCCACGTCTGCGTGTGACCCCCCCCCCCCCCCACCTAGAACTGGTGACTTTACCTTACAGGCTTTGTGTAGGAGTTTCCCCTCTCTTCGCCGTGTACCATTTGTTCGATTCCCCCTCTGCTCCCAGTGCCGTTTAACCACCACAAAGAACACATAGGGCAGGGCAGTGGGCAGTGGGCATCGACCGCATGTCCTTCTGCAGGAGGCGCTTTCTCTGAATGGTTCAGGAGGTGGTGCCATTAGATCTGCCTGCTTGTGGCGAGGGGGAGCGCTGGGGATGCTCCCCTGCAGGGCCATGCACCTCTGCAGGCCAGCGCCCCCTGGTGGTCCTCTCGGTTTTTGACCATCCCTTGCATGCCTTGCTGCTTTGCTTCTAGCCGTTTGGGAAGCTGTTTGTGGCACTTGTGAAGCAGTTTTTTTTGGATTTAGGTACCATGCTGGGAAATGCTGCTGGGGGGGGGGGGGTCTTCATATGAGCTGGACTTCATCTCCCATCAGCCTGTTCTCCAAAGCATCTTTATTGACAGTAAAAATGGCGCCCCCTGTTTTGTTGACTGACTGGGGCTACTCTCTGTGCCTCTCTCACCTATGATGTCTAATATTGCTCTGACCTGGCTTCTCACTGCATGGTTGCATACTGTTTACAGTAGGCGCCTAACTCGTGTATAACCATCTCGAGTAAATTTGGACTTCCCTAAACAAATATCCCTGACAAAGAGTTTACGGACGCGCTAATGCTAAAAGGTAGCATGCGCCTGTAAGTTAATGTACATTTTAATTTCATTTATTTAATATGGGCTCTTTAGTATGTATATACTATTAATATAGTATAGTGTTAGTGCAGTATATTATATATTTGGCTTAGTTGTCTTTTGCTATAAGGTGTCTTGAACAGTATGAGGATGGGAGTCCGATGTGTGTAAGGGTTTGTGGGACGGAGCCCTGTCGGTGTTATTCCACATGTCGTAGTCTGGTTCATCTGCCGATGGCTGTCTGCCCTCCATTGACATGGTGATATTAAAACAGTGGATGAATTATCATTGGCCACCTGGGTGTAGTGTAGCGTTATGTCTGAATCAGCGCTTGTTGCATCCTTCCCCAGATCGAAACACTGCTGTGCGTTGCAGTGGTTCACCATCCTGTTTGGTCTCTAAACTGGCGCTTTGAGCTTTTTCTCATAAGCTGGGTGAGCATGTTTTCTGTTCTGGGCCCAGTTCCCACATTCCAGGGCCTTTTTAATGGGGCAAAGTCCTTTGAGGTCCAGTCCAGTAAACCTCAGTTCTGGTAGGGATGCTGGTTTGGGATTTGGGTCTGTTGTGTTTGTTTTTTAGACACACACACACACACAGACACTCTCTCTCTCTCTCTCTCTCTCTCACTCACTCACTGTTTCCTAGGTGTGATTTAAGGTGTAGTAACACAACCACAACAAATCCATCTACTGCCTGACAGTGGTATTGCATTGGATCCTGTCCCACTTTATCTTCACATAAGTCACCCAGGAACTGAACTGGCTTTGTTAAGTCTGAGCAGGAATGAGAAAAGCACCCTCTGTGTCTGTCTGTCCTCTTAGACATGCCGACCGCACACTCTGTGTTTACATCTGAGTGCTGATCATCCAGCTTGGAATTCAGAAAAGGTCACCTGCCCTAGCAAGGTCTCTTTGGTTTTTGTAACCTGTTGGGACTCTATTTGCTGTTCATATTTGACATATTTCATAATATTGTACTTGAGAATGTAACTTTTAATGTTTGAAATGTAAATATTTTTGTGGGATACTCCAGGGAGTTAAATTCAAAGTGTCTTGCCAAGATTACAAAACTTGAATATGAAATTGTGATTTCTGCCTGTTGTGTTGCTGAGTCTCCATCTGAATGTCAGAATAAGATACTACAATGCAATGTAGGGAGAGGTGCATCTTTTACATGTGTATTTTTAATCTGCCTGCCTTGACAGGGATAGGGTGAGGTTCATAGGCTTTGTGTCCTGGTGACAGTTTGGTGGAGGAATGTCCAGCCCTGATCTCCCCACCTCAGTTACCTGTCAGGGGAGTTTTAGCGCCCCCTGCTGTAAGCCACTCTGTATCTGCTGTTGCCTACCTGCCTCGCCAACCGTCTGCTGCAGTAATGAGCATCTGCTGTACCTGTGAAGTATGTCTCTAATGATGACCTGCTCTTTCCTCCAGCCATCACTCTTCCGCACCTGTCGGGCTCCCATAATTCCCCTGGCTCGCAGTGTCCTCGGACAAGGACACGCTTATAAATGGCAGAGTATAGCAGCTCTGTAAAGCTCCCTGCTCGGACCCGGTTTGGGTCGCATCTGTTTCTGCTGCAGCTGTTTTATGCACCACAGGTGGACCTGCTGCCAGGTGGAGGCCTGGCCAGCAGGAGGTGCTGCCGCATGGCCCGCCCCCCTCGATCAGCGCGTCACCACTTTTTAGTCTGTCCCGTCAGTCTCTGCTTGTAGCTCATCTCATCGGTTGTCGTGTCTCAGTACTGTCGGTTGTCGTGTCTCAGTACTGTCGGTTGCTGTGTCTCAGTACTGTCGGTTGTCGTGTCTCAGTACTGTCGGTTGCTGTGTCTCAGTACTGTCGGTTGCTGTGTCTCAGTACTGTCGGTTATCGTGTCTCAGTACTGTCGGTTGTCGTGTCTCAGTACTGTCGGTTGTCGTGTCTCAGTACTGTCGGTTGTCGTGTCTCAGTACTGTCGGTTGCTGTGTCGCAATTTTGCGGCCCGTCTCATTGGTCGCTACCTTGCTGCCCATCCCGTCAGTCACCGTGTTGCAGTATCACGGTCCGTCCTGTCTGTCGCCACCTTGCCACTCTTCCCGTCGGTCGGCACCTTGCGACCCATCTTGTCGGTCGGCACCTAGAAGCTCGTCCTAGCGGTTGCCACCTTCCCGCTTGTCCTGTCAGTTGCCACCTTCCCGCTTGTCCTGTCAGTTGCCACCTTCCCGCTTGTCCTGTCAGTTGCCACCTTGTGGCCCGTATTGTTGGTCAGCACCTAACGGCTCGTCCCATCGGTTACCACCTTCCAGCTTGTCGTCAGTTGCCACCTTGCGGCCTATCTTGTCGGTCGGCACCTAGTGGCTCATCATGTTGGATGCCACCTTAAAGCTTGTATTGCTGCCTTGCGGCCTGTCTCATCGCTTGCTGCCCCCTGCTGTTTCTCAGCCGCTGTGTGCTGATTTTTTTTCTTCCTGTTCACCTAAGAGAGCCATATTTATGTTGCCACGGCTACGGAGAGGTGAAAGGTCTGCCACTATGGCAGTCTGGGGGACAGTGTGGCGGGATGGGGTAGGTATGGCCATGCTGGCGTGCCATACTCTGTAAATGCGCTCCATCTCTCCAAACTGGCTCCCCCAGTGGTGGGTTAGTGTAGGTATAGCCATGCTGGTGTGCCATACTCTGATAATGTGCTCCATCTTTACAGACTGGTTCCCCCAGTGGCAGCTAGTGGATCTGCAACGGGGCCTCATCTCTGTCCCAGCTGCAGCGTTTTTCGGGACAGGCAGAGATGGTGACAGTTCCAGTTGCGCTGGCAGTTTGTCTTCAGTTTACGTTACTAGGGGGTGTTATGTGTGAGGCATAACATGCATGAATACAGACTCACTCTAGGCTCACTTGACCGCTACAGCCACACCCTTGCATTCTGACCCCTCACCCCCACCTGTGTGCTGCTCTCTCCACCACTCAGAGCTCTGCGTCTCCTCTCGAAGCTCCGCCTTGCCGTTCACCTCATGAATATGTATGGAGCCCTGGTAGGCTGCCCCCTTATTGGAGGCCACAGCATTGCCATGCATATCGATAGGGCTTTGGAGGAGGATCAAAGACACAATGGGCTCCCAGCTCATGGGTATTCATTAGCCCTCAGCCCAGGCAGATGCGTGTCAGCCTTCCTCCCATTCCCATGTGCAGTAGTAGTGTCCTTATCTCCCCCCAGGAAAGCACCATCCATTCCAGTCCATCCTCTGCCTGTGTGCTGTGCCTCACAGTCTGTACTTCATTTACGTCATTGTGCCCAATTACATGGCTTTTTAATGTCCATGTGTTTCTCATGCTCACTCTGACTGTGACGCCGAAGCCCATTCCCTCCCTGCTGGGTGCGTGCAAGAATGTAAACATTTAAAAGTCAGCTGGGAGCTGTTCTGTTGTCTGAAGCTAGCTAGTGACTTGGTGTTTGCAAGATGAATGCTGATTGGAGGAAGTTGTTAGAATGCATGAAACTGATTGGTTGGAGAGTTTGTGGCCTGAAGCTGATTGGAGATAGTCAGTTGGCTGACTGAAGCCGATTGGCTGTTCTGTGCTGCCTCCCGCTGGATACACTGTTCCCACGCTCACGGGGGTTGGTTATCCAATCGGCACCATTGCGCTGTTGTTAGCCTGTCAGCTCTTTGTTTTCATGGCGAGGGAGTGTATTGACCTGCATTATTGTTTTTTCATCCCCTGACCCAACGCCAATGTTTCAGGACTTAAAAGCTCAGATCATCCCCTCCCCCTGCTGAATGACAGACTTGCCCGTGATATTCTCTGTATTTTCAGTGAGGCGTGTGCGCTATGCAGTCTTCGCTCCCCTCCTAGAACATTCTGCTGCCTTGTCTGCTGTAGGAGCCTCCCTCTCCTGAGGGTGTGATCGTGCTCTGGATCCTCAGCCAAAGCCACGAGCTTTAACTCCGTTGCATGACAGAAAGGTTGTTAGCACCGGCCGCGTGCATCGTTTGAGGAATTCTCTGAGAAGTCAGATTGCGGCTCAGTTTCTGTTGCTGAATATGGACACAGGCTTATAAATTGCCGTAAAACAGAATGTTAAACGGGGGGACGCCACAGGTTCTGCCTCTCTGCCATCGTTCCTGTATCCATTGGCATTATCATCTGAAATCTATGTTTGCATATAATATGCACAAAAGAAGAAAAAAATCCTCTTACATCTGAACCCTTTATCAAAGTTTTATAACGATTAGGAAAATCGAACAAACCGGCTTAAATGTCCTGAAGAGCGACAGCCATCTTTAATGTATGTCCAGGAGTTGCCCTGCCATCTTGGTGTGTAGCTGGGATGGAGATTTAAACCCAGCAGACCCCGCCACATTTCTCTGTCTTCCACCCGCTTCCTGTGGCCTGAGTGGGCCCTCAGCCCCGTATGTCATCTTCACTGTTCTGCTACGTTCACAAATGTAGCGAAGAGGTCCTTAGGAATTTGTCCTTTGTAAGATCTGACTGTTGTTCTTTGAAGTTTTGTTTGTAATTAGGACCTGGTGGGACCCAGCAGCTATGGACTGAGGACCTGAAGTCCAGTGTGTGTGTGTCTGATACCGAACAGCCCCAGTGTGAGATGGCATCACATGGTGCGTCATGGGCCGCTCACTGTCAGCGTCACTGGATGACACAGTGCGTCCAGCATGGGCTCATGGAAAACAGAAAGTGAAAGGAGGCCGTAGAGAAGGACTTCATGGATAATGGCTGCCGGCTTTCTTTCCGTTGAAAAATAGGGCAAGGAAATATGTCCCAGAGGAGAAGGGTTGGGGGTGGACAAACACCGAATTGCTACTGATCTCTGTTACCCACTTAGGCTGCTGATCTCTGTTACCCACTTAGGCCGCTGATCTCTGTTACCCACTTAGAGCATGGTTGGCCTTGGCCTCTGCCAGCCTGACTACAGGGCACGTTTTAGTGTTACCCCATGGATGAGTATTTACTATTGGCTACAGCTGGATTCCCCAGGCCCCTATTGGCTGCAGCTGGATTCCTCAGGGCCCCTATTGGCTGCAGCAGTGTTGCCTAGACTGGCTATGGTTTCAGGGTCAGCGGTGGGAGCTTGGAATAAACCTGGACAGTGTTCCATTCTTTGGGTGTTTTGAGTAGCTCAACGGTGGCTTGTGAAAAACAACTGCATAAGAATAGATTGATGAACTTTAGTAATGCCTAAGGCATAAAAGATGGAGCTTTTGGCGGAAGTAGTAATGCCATGGAGATGTAAGATTCCTGCTGGAAGGGGGCACAGTAGTTACATAAAGGTGTAGTTTTTAGTTGGGTTTCAGATTTCAGGAAGCTGGCAGTCCGGTCCTGGGGGGGGGCTTCATTGCGCTGTTAGTTTCCCAAAAAATCCCAAGTGTGGTTGGGTTGAGCCCATCAGCCCATCATTGGGGTCTGTGGCTGCACCTCCAGGCCGTCACCTGCTGTCTCTGTGATCCTCGGCTCGTTTGGACGGGTCCGACTGCTGAGGCGACAGTGCCGGGAGTCCGATGGCACCCAGGAGCGTTCAAAAGTCCGTGTTTCGGATCAGGCAACGGGACTGTCCGCCTGGGGGGGTGGGACACAGCCTTGGATTAGGGTGGGGGCTTCACTCCATGAGGAAGAGGCTGTTTTCCATTATGTTTGGCACCAGGCTCTCTCCGGTCCTCTGTGTACTGCTGGCACAGTGCGACCACAGAGCTCATGAGGATCGCTTCCCGCTTTCATCTCCCGCCCTTGCCGCGTAATCCAAACCGCAGCCGACTGGCCCTCAGGTACTCATGGGTAATCTGATCTTCCCTGCACTGCCTGTTCTGGGCCACAGCAATGGGGGGGTGTTTGTGAGTAACAGTATAACAGTGTGATGCTGTGTTCCGATCGCAAAGCCCTTCCTTGAGGAAGGCGAGGTGGGGGTCGCAGGGGTCACTGGCAGCGGGCTAAGGGTGGCGTGAGGACAGCGGGTTTCAGCAAGAGAGACGCTTAACACAGATGTGTGGAGGGCCTGTGCTTATATACTGCAGGTCTGACTGATCAGCATAAACGCACATCTGTCAGAGTGCTAATGTGTATCACGCTATAAACTAAAGTGGGTGAACAGAACAGGCATAGGAAAAGGGGGGATGGAGAAGGGACAGACTGAGGAGGGAAGGGAATGGGGACGGACTGAGGGGGGAAGGGAACGGGGACGGACTGAGGGGGGAAGGCAACGGGGATGGACCGAGGGGGGAAGGGAACGGGGACGGACCGAGGGGGGAAGGGAACGGGGACGGACTGATGGGGGAATGGAATGGGGAACCTGAGTAAATGTTTTGTCAGAATGTTTGAGACATGGTTCTGAAACTAGATTTTTGCAGTCATTGTGGAAACATGCATCGGGATGTCTGCATCTGTGGTTCTGCAGTTGGATTATATGCCTTCTGTGGTCCTTGAAGATGTCCATGGCGATTTGTGATATGTATGCGTATGTTGCTGTTTAGGACTCATCCAGCATCCACAGTATTTATTAACATATGTCTGCCATTGGATTCCCAGGCACTAAGGTACCGGTGAGCCTGATCTTGTGGAGCTCACTGCTATCTGATACCTGCAGCTTCTCTGGATATCGGTGTCCCTTTTCAGCATGATCACCAGATTGTTGGATGAGTCTGGTATATGCAGGATGAAATGTAATGAGTTGGAACAGGCCCGGTCCAGCACCGAGGGATCCTGGGATTGCTGGGGGGGGGTTCATGCTATCAACAAGGCACACAGGGAGCTCTGACCCAGCCTCAGAAACCCTTGGAGGTGTGATGTCTTGGAGATCAGACAGCAGCGTGTGCCTTTTTTCGTGAGAGTGGCTACACACAAGTCATTAAGCAGATATCCTTTGTCTGGCAGTAGCTCCTGCAGAATAATTGGCTGTTTAGGCCTCTCTGTACCTGGGGGCCTTTTGATCAGCTCAGTCTGCTCACACCTGAGGAGGTGGCAGCCAGGTGCCACCCCTGCTTAATGAGGAGACTCTTTGAAGGGGAACGGCGGCCCCTCAAAGTGCATCTAGCAGGATGGAGCTGTATGTTTGTGCCTTTCATCCCCAGAGGGTCTCTCGGGCTTGTGGGGCAGACCAGCTTGGGAGTAAACGGGGCTGCTTTCAAGATGTACGGTGCGCGAGGTGCAGTGAGGATCAACCAGGAAAGAGCAGGGAAAGTGACACGCTGCATTACATTTAACTTCCCTTCACCCCTGAAATCCACATGCACCTTCATGCACAGAAGGATCCTATAGAACTAATGCTAATGGCAGGAAGGTGAGGACATGCTAATACAAGCAGGTAGAGGCAGTGATTCAAGGCAGTGAAATCTTGCACAGACTATGCACGTTTATCTAATTAAGGTCATCTCACAGGAGAACCCATAGCCCCAAACATTGACCCATCTCTTTCTGAGGCATTCCGATTTGGTTCCATATCCATTATTCTTCACCCTGAGATCATTTAATGGTGTAATCCCCTTCAATTTCAGAGTTAGGTAATATGAAACAGAGCCAAGAAGAGGGGCCCTGTTTCTCAAGTTCAGTCCTGAAGCCTGTGGTGTCTGACTGCAGAGGCGAGCTGTGCTATATCCAAGGACATCAGGAATTAGGAATTACCAGTAACAGCAATTCGGGAGGGGCTTTGGCATTTAATATTCCACCTGGAGAAGCTTTTGCACTTTTTAACACAGACTACCCCAGGCACCCTTCTTCAAGGAGCGATGACGAAGGAAGAGTTTGACTTCCAAATCCGTATGAATGCATTCGCCCCCCGTCCCTTTGCGGCGTCACCCTGGCAAACTGGGAGTAATGGCAGCGTTCAGGGATGATGTCATCTCCAAACATGCCACAAACATAGGCGTATTCGTTCGGCGGTGAGGAATGATATTTAGAGGCCCGATTACATCACAGCGTCGGCTCGTTCCTGGAATCTACATGCAGCCAAGTAGAGAGTTTAAGCAAAGGCATGGACAGAGTGACGAACAAACTCCAGCATAGAACTTTATTCACTGATGAAAATGAATGAGCTCACAGTATTCATGTTGCACTATAAAAAACGTTTCTGCCCATTGTAACGACATAAAAGCTGCCACCAGTGCACCATATGGGATCTGGAGTGAGTTCAAGGTGAGAGCAGGGGTCAGTCAGTCGGAAGCAGATCTGCACGAATGTGACATCAGCAGCTGCTAAAAAGCCTAGCTGAGATGGAGAGAGGAGAGAGAGAGCGGGGACACTCTGTGGCCCATTTCCTGCAACATGGCCCAGAAACACTGGAAATCCGAAAACAGTGAATACATAGAAACAGGTGGAAAACAATGCCTCAGTTTATGATTTATTACTTTTTGGGAATGATTAAATGGGAAGCTGCACCCCTGACAGTCTGAGCCAGCGCCCGGGTGCGTCCTTGCCCCCTCCGGTGCCCAGCAGTGCCTTCTCCGCTGTCTGCCATCCTGGCCGATGACTGGCTGTCCTGGCTTCTGAGAGTAATGACTTTGGGTTTGTTCTGTAGACATTGATTGTGCTTTGTGGTGCTGCTTTTCGATTCCGTGGTTCTGCACCTGTAAGTTGATCCTGCCGATTGGTCTGGCCTTGGTTTCTTTCTCCGAATTTCCCTGGATCTGCCCACAGACTCATGCCTCGTGTTGCGGTTTCACCTCAGTGTCAAGGTGAACCTTGCGGCTAAGTGATGTTGCAGGTGTTTGCTCCTGACCTGGCAGGCCCTTCGTGGTCAGGCTCTCCTGGGCGCACCCTCTCTGGGGCCACGCTGTGGTTTGCCCTCAGCATTAATGTTTGGCTTGTTCCAGTCACTTGGCGAATGCTGCTGTCTAGAGCAAACGATGAGAACCAGAGATCTCTGTAGAGCAGCTGGCACAGGCACGACTCATTCGCGTTGTTTGAGCGTTATGTGGTCAGTGACACGTGCACACATGAGCTGAGTGTCCCACCTCTCTGTAATTAAGGCTGTGGGGGAATGTGCCTCTTTACAGCATCTAACACACTGGGGTTGTGCGTGGCGCCTTGCTGGGGCCCAAGGTCTTTGTGAGTGCGTTTATACCATGGGCCCCTGCCTCTGGGATCCCCTTTGCCACTATGCTAAAGGTAGCAAAATCGGCTGTTATGTCTCTCTGTCGCTCAGTTTGTGCTAAAAGTGGTAATTGACCCACTTCATACACATAACAGTGAGATTGATGAACGTGCCGGTTCTCATCGGTGATTTAATGGCTTCAGTGTGCTCTCTGCTCAGCACGGGGCCAATAAGATGCCAACCTTCATGCGACGCTGAGCTGTGCTGGACTGATGCGGCTCATCTGGGCTGAGGGCCAAGGCATGTGCATTCGGCCTGTCTCTGCACGTCTGCAGGGTAGGGTGCTCGCTGACCAAGTATTATCTCCCTGATTTTAGTATCCAGCGTCTTGTGTTTCCGTGCACTGCCAGGTGAGCTTACGAGTTCCCCCTGCAATCTGTATTTCAGGTCGCTCCTGTTATATATGTGGATCCACCCTTGACCCTGTATCGGTATTGCGTGTCTGTCTTATGTTGCTATGACAACCTGGTGCTTACATGGATTCCCCGGGTGGCTCATGAGCCTGTATGGTACCGAGTGTCCTTGGAAACGTGTGCGAGACTGATTGTCCTAATATTCTGACTTTATTTTCCTAGAGACCATTGTCTGCTGTCCATAACGGTTCACTGTGTGTCTCCTCCAGTCATATACTGGTAATTTCTCTGTGTTTCAGGTTAACAGAACCATCGGGGTCCCTTACAGATGGACCCATCAACTACAAGTACAAGACAAAATGCACCTGGCTCATCGAAGGATAGTGAGTACTTTGTTCCCATAGAGAACAGCATGCTAGCAGTATGGAGTCTGGCTGTCCACTAGTGCCCTCTACTGGCAAGTAATCATAACACCTCCTTTAGTTAGAGATTGACATCTTGTTTTTAACAGATAATCCTGGCTACAGAGATCTGGGGGAAACGCTCCGCCGATTTTAGGTAGACAGCCAGGCATATCAATGTAACCTTTCAGTGTATTTGGGTGCACACCTGTCTGAAATTCTGACCACACTGAGCATGACTACCAGGAAGGAGGTGGGAGTCATGACAAAGGGACAAATAGTCCCACGGATCAGAAACTGCGCTCCGCCACTGATGTTGTTGTTATTCCTACAGCCCAAACACTGTCCTGAGGCTGCGATTTAACCATTTTGCAACGGAATGCAGCTGGGACCACATGTATGTCTACGATGGAGACTCTGTGTATGCCCCCCTGATCGCTGTTTTCAGGTGAATGCTCCTGCATTAGCGGCCCCTCTCTCGGGTACTGCCTGTGTTTAGCTGGCTGTGAGTTAGCGGCTCCTCTCTGTGGTACAGCCTGTGTTTGCCAGCCTGTGCAGTACCATCTGGGAGGTGTGGGTGTGGGGATCAGAGTGTGTGTGTGTGTGTGTGTGTGTGTGTGTGTGTGTGTGCACAGTGAGCCCCATCCATTCACCTGTCCCCTTCTGTGTGCTGCTGTTGATGCATACCCTCCTTCTCCAGCAGATAAGGCTGCTCTTTCTTCTCTGCTGTTCCATTCCCGTTCACAGAGAGCTTCATCATTTATTTTTAGCGTAGCGAGTGGGAGAGTGTCTGACTGCACAGATGAAAGCAGAGGTGCTGTCGCCGTGTGTGTGTGTGTGTGTGTGTGTGTGTGTGTGTGCACGCATGCATGCACACGCCTGTGTGTCTGCACACTTTTCAGGCTTTACACATCAAAAGACCCCAGAAATGTTCTGGTCTATGGGAAAATTGATCAGAAATGATGTTTGCCTGCCTTTGCTGCATCGCTGCTGGGTGTGTTTCTAAGGTAACGGTGGCTACAAGCCTCACGCCAGTAGGCAATGAGGAGTGACTTCATGGCTCGAGTCAGGTTGGGGGAGTGACCTCTTTGCCCCCATTCCTGCAGCGGCCTCATCGTCCCAGAGGTTCGAGGGAATGAGACAGTGCCAGAGGTGGTCACCATGTCTGGGTACGCGCTCTTGCACTTCTTCAGTGATGCGGCATACAACCTCACAGGTTTCAACATCTTCTACTCGTGAGTACCTGACTCCCCGGTCAGCCCCCCGTATCCGTGATGCCGCTGTGCTCAATGCTGGTGAGGGCGGCACTGGCTGGTGCCCACCTGCAGGTGATGCGGGCATTGTCTTGCCGCAGCATGTTTTGGTCTCCTTTTGCTTGCGCACTGGCGCCCTCGTGTGGTGTCTGTTTATTAATGACCGTGGAAAGCCAATGTTTGTGAGATGGAGGGTTGCATGTCACTGTGCTAAATATCAGTGGGGGTTTAGTTCTTGGGAGACTGTGCTGTTTATCTCGGTGTGTTACGTGTGGCCCTGTTGTCATCTGAGAATGAAAGACCGAGGTCAGAAAAAGGTCAGATAAACAGAAGAGTGAGTGCAGGAGGGTGAGATCCATGGGGGTGGGGAGGTTCCCTTATTAAACGTCTACGGCCTACATATGGCCAATTTGGGCAGGGTGGGAATTCTGGGATCCACTTGGTGAAAATTCATGTGGTGTCTGGGCTTACTGCTTTGCTTTGTGTGAAACGCTGCCTACCTAGACATAATAATAGAGGAAGGCTTGTTCTGACCTGTATAGAAGAGATCTAAGTGGATGGAATATCAGTGCAGTACTGCATGTGTCACAGTAAAAGACGTCCCTGGATCTGCAGGCCCCGGAGCAGAGCACCTAAGTAATTTTCTAAACCGCTTATCCTACTGGGTCGCGGGGGGTCCGGAGCCTATCCCGGAAGCAACGGGCACGAGGCAGGGA
>JABFEA020000044.1:945057-970067 GCA_019775915.2 Cyphomyrus plagiostoma
CCCCCCCCCCCCCCCCCCCCCCCCGCCCCCCCCCCCCCCCCGGGCGGGGCGGGGCGCCCGCGGCGGGTTATATTTCTGGGGTCTGCTGCCTCCCTGGATACGTTCAGTTTATGCAGTTCAATGAACGTGCAGCTGTTAGGAGTTCATAGTCCTCTCGGTGAGCATATGTGTGAGCATGTGTGTCAGTGCAGTGTTTGTGGGTATGAAGGAATGTGTGTAATGTGTGTGTCTGTGTCTGTAGGTCTGTGAGTGTGTATCCGTGTGTGTCTGTGTGTGTCTGTGTGTGTGTGCGTGTGTATGTGTCTCTGTGTGTCTGCGTGTGTCTGTGTGTGAGTGTGTGTGCGTGGGTGTGTGCGTCTGTGTGTGTCTCTGTATGTGTGTCTATATGTGTGTGCGTGTGTCTGTGTGTGTGTGTCTCTGTATGTGTGTCTGTATGTGTGTGTGTGTGCGAGTGTGTGTGTGTGTGTGTGTGTGTGTGTGCGAGTGTCTGTGTGTGTGCGTGTGTATGTGTCTCTGTATGTGTGCGCGTGTCTGTGCGTGTGTGCGTGTCTCTGTATGTGTGTCTGTGTGTGCGTGCGTGTCTCTTCGCCACTACACATCCCAGCTAAGAGCGGCAATAAGCCTGGCACACTGGGACCTCTCGTGGTGCTGACCTCTCGATGACCTGGGGCTAATTAGGGGGGTGCATGTGGGCCTGTGGTCACTCCTTCCCAGGTGCAGATGCCTGCTTGGCACGAGTGGCCCGGATCTCCTGCTCCTCGTTCCCGGTATTTCCTTGCTCCCATTTAATTATCGCTGGTATCCTCATCAGTGAGGTGCTCCTGTCCAGGAGGAGGCGCTCTTGCTCATCTGCGATTTGCGCACCAATGTCTGACTTTCTGCCAGCCGCCACCCCCCCCCGCCCCCCTTTTATTTGCTCTTCGTTCATTAGTGGAATGAAGTCGCCCGTGGTTCTGTGGGACGCCAGTTGCCATGGCAGCGGTTGCCGTGCCCACCAGGGCCTTCTCTGCGCTCTGCGGCCAGCGTGTTGCTCTGCTGTTTTTTTTGGCACCAGGGTGAAAGTTACCTTGGGAACCGTATGGTTTGATGGGCTGCGGGTTTAGAGCTTTCCAGAATATTCACTCTGGCGTCAGATCGGCTGATGCAGGAGTGGACACGGTTCTGGCGGTACGCTGGGACCTGGACCCCCCTGAAAGTACGGCCGGTTACCACCCTTCCTGGCACAGTGCCACCTAGTGGCTGCATGAGGGCAGCGCTCTGCCAGCCTCCGGGCCTGGCAGCGGGAGGTGGTACTGTAGGAAAGCGCACTTATCCGGGTCGCTTTGCCTGTGCTTTCAGGTCCACTTTAGCAGACGGCCGACACAAACAAAACAGAAGCACTCATTGTACATCTCTGTCAGCATCTTCGCTGAAAGCCTTTTATTTAATCGGCAGCTAAGAACAGGTTTGCTTCAGCATCAAACTAAATGGAGGGCGAGTTCTTCATCATCCCCTCAGCGGCGGCACTGGGGAGCAGGCGATTTAGGGGGGGGGGGGGCGTGTGGGCGGTGACGGCAGCCCAGGCGCCGTAATTGTGCATCCTCTTTGTGATGCGCTGATCAGCTGTGCACCATTCCCCATAGTGCTCCGCCAAGGTCAGCGAGCGGATGTGTTTTGTATAAATTGCACATTTAGGGAGGGTGGCTCCTGTTGTATGTTTCTCCCTTTTATTCTCCGTCTGATTGCTCCCTATCTTCTGATGGTTCGGCCTTGAAATGACCGGTTCTGGCTTTGCCGGGGGGGTGGGATGTGTATGCATCTGTCTCCGTGAGTGCGTCTGTTTGCGTGTGCGCGTGCGTCTGTCTGGGTGTCTAGCTGTGCGTGTACGTGTCTCTCTATTGCATCTACGCGTCTGTCTGTGCGTGCACGTGTCTGTGTGCGTGCGCTCGCGTCTATCTGCATGTGTCCGTGTGTGCTAGGGTATCTGCCTGTGCACACGTTAGACGCACACGCACGCAGACAGATGTACAGTCTGCGCACTGTTTGTGCATGCATGCGTCTTTCCCTCCAATGTGATAAAAACCTGTTTTTCGATGCTGTGTGACCCATATTTTCGGTCCCCGTGAATTGAAACTCAGTTGTATAAAAATCTGTGAATGCAATCAAAAGAACTAAGATTAGCCAAAAGTCTCATATTTTGTTTGATTAATTGTGGTTAAGATTAAGTCTGGATAGGGGTTAAGGTCGTCATGTTGGAATTAGTTTTCCCCATATAAATGAATGGAGAGTCCCCAAAAAGATATAATTACAAACGTGTGTGTGTGTGTGTGTGTGTGTGTGTGTGTGTGTGTGTGTGCGTGCATGCGCGCAAATCCTCATACCTTGTGCCAGGTGTAGAAAATCACTCTGGGTTTTATCAGGCTTCAAAGCACAAACTACTGCTTCATAATGATAAGGTTCATTTAAGGCTTCTGTCATGTGAGACTGTACAGAACATTCTGTCTGTCTGTCTCTCTGTTTGTCTGTCTCTATTTGTATCTCTTCTCTGTGACTCTACTTGATTGACTGTTTATCTCTCTCTGACTCTGCCTCTGTTTCTCTCTCTCTCTCTCTCTCTCTCTCTGTCTCTGTCTGTCTATCTCTCTGTGTTTCTGTCTGACTGCCTTACACATGCTCACCAGTATTAAACTCTCTTCCACAGCCCAGAACTGCTCAGGGCTTCGCACCTGCAGCCTGTGCCTGGAGCAGCCGGCTTGTGGCTGGTGTGGCGACCCCAGCCATACGGGGCGGGGCCAGTGTGTGGAGGGTTCATACAGAGGCCCCGTTAAGAGCCCGTCCAGGCAGAGCCAGGAGATGGTGCTGGAGCCTGGTCTGTGTCCCCGAGACAGGGGCTACGACTGGGCCTTTATCAACTGCCCTGGTGGGTCACCATGTTAACACAGACACACACACACACACAGACACGGACACACGCAGACACACACACACACAGACACACACACACACAGACACACACAGACACACACACACACACCGTTGGACACACGGACAGACACACACACTCACAGATGCAGGCTCACACCGTTACATCCTTCTTAACTCTAGCTTATACTTCACTTTTCTATCTGCACTTTTGGTCCATGGATGGTCATGGAAGATTGTGTTCATACTACATTTGGCTGTGGATATTGCTGCATTGGTGCATGCATATTCCACCAGACCAGGAGAGGGCAGTGTAAAGAAGTGGGTAATCATTTTAAAATAGTAAGGCTTGGGTGGTATTCAGGTAATATGGCATGACATGTTATTTTTAAATCCGGACGACAGAATTAGCCAAGGACACCCCCTGCTCATCCTAGCTACTACAACAAGAAATATTCTTCCTCTACTGTTTTGTCATTTATTGCTGGTCTCTGAAAGTCGACACTGCCACCTACTGGAAATCCATCCACAGATGCATAAAATCTTGGCTGCAGGCAGGGGTTCACGTGGGATTTAGCAGGTGGGGAAACTCAAAGATCCAGCATAACAGTGCAGCAGGAGAAAATGACTCCCAATAATTCCAGAATAATTCTCATGCTAACCCAGGCTGTGTCTGTACTGCTGTGTTTTCATCTGAAAACAAAAGCAATCTCAGTCCTCACAGGCATTTTACACACCGAAATGGGCTACTGAGCTACACTGGGCATGCACATCGACGCAGGGGAGCATGCGCTGATTTCAGCGCATTGCCGCACCCACATGACAAACCACCTCAGAGATGAGAACCTGGGTGCAGCCAATGATACCTCAGCACCACACTATTCCAAATGAAACGGTGTGAGTTTTTCTTCCAGTGGCTGGAGTGCCGATCCCACCACCAACCCCCAAACTTCCCTGTCAGTTGGAGGACCTCCTTGCAGGGCTGGACGTAGATTAGCCTCATACCCAGGACAAAGCAATTGCAAATTAAGGGTCTTGCTCAAGGGTCCAACAAAGTAGGGTCACTCAGGGCATTAACAGGATTGAAACCAGCATCCTTCCGATTGCTGGGGTAGCTCCCCAGCCTCAGAGCCACCACAGGTCAGCAACAGGGAAAGCAGCTCCTTCATATCCGCCATATTGCAATCTGTTTTCTTCCATGTAGGGTGACCAGGTGACCAGTCAGACAATGACAGGGTGTAACTAGCGAGATCAAATTACGGATGGGTCATGTGATGTGTGTGAACCAATTAGGTTGCTTTTAGAGTTGGTTGCACACTGCAGTGTGATTGTAGCTTAAGACTAGCGGTGGCGCCAGTGGTGGAGCTAAAATCCCCCCCCGCCCTCTCTGACAGTCAGCACAGACAGTTCAGGGGGGGAGGGCCCTTGTAGGGAATTCCTGTTACTGTATCATTAGCTAGCAAGACAGCCAAGTTGCATGTAAAACAGCTTCTGTGTTTGGTGGTATTTGTTGAGCTCTGTTTAAACTTTGCATTTGAAATTTCCTGCCACTCATTTTATGTTCCCCTTCTGTAGCTACTACTGTGACCTCGAGTTTATCTGCATGCACGGACACGGCTGGAACGGGAGTGGAAAATGGGTTGTGCTGAGTGTAGGGGCGGGGCTGTGAGTGGCATTACTTCCTGATTTGTTGACAGAGAATTTATAAATGGAAGGTTCCGGAACATCGTTCTGGATCGTACTGGTCTGCTTTAACCCCTAGGTACGTGCGTGCACACTGTCCACAGCCTTCCGACACAAACCCCTGATGGCGAAACTTACGTCATCTCACCCTATGTGTGACTGAAAGTGCATACAGAAAAGTGAAGTATGAATTGGCTTCCACAGTCTCACACACACACACACACACACACATAAATAGATACAAGCAGACATGCACCCTTCAGTTACTGGTTTTCTGTCTTTCTGATTAGCTGCTGTTTGTCTCTCCCAGCATGCCAGTGCAATGGGCACAGCACATGCGTGAACAGCAGCGTGTGTGAGCAGTGCCACAACCTGACCACAGGGCCCCAGTGCCAGACCTGCATGCCTGGTTACTACGGCGACCCCACCAACGGCGGCAAGTGCCAAGGTTAGTGTGAGGGTCAGGGAGGCCGCTAAACAGGGATGTGCGGGTGGCCCGTGGCTGTATCGTGGGCAATGGAGTCCAGTTGTGTCATCCAAGAAGGAGGAGGTGCAGCTCTCCCGACCTCCTATCATCCAGAAATCCCAGGAGAACTAGCCAGCTCACCTAGACCTCCTATCGTCCAGAAATCCCAGGAGAACTAGCCAGCTCACCTATACCTCCTATCGTCCAGAAATCCCAGGAGAACTAGCCGGCTCACCCCGAACTCCTATACAGAAGTCCTAGGAGAAACAGCGAGTTGACCTAGAACTCTTATCCATAAATCCCAGGAGATCAAGCCAGCTCACCCTGAACTCCTGTCATCCAGATATCCCAGGAGAACACGTCGGCTCACCCCAAGCTCCTACCCATATCTATAATTACAGGCGCGCAGTGGACTTTAGCATCCATAGCATCACTATGGATGGTAAAACCTGCTTCAAAGAGCTACACTTTCCCTGGGAGCTGCCTTCCTGTTTTCCATGCCCTGCAGGTTCATGCAAAGCGGAGGGCGGTGGGCCAGCACACCCCCAACAGCACCCTTCCACACATCCTCCATGCATGTTCTCTGCCACGTTAAATCACTCTTAGTCATTCTCTTATCGCCCAGTCCTGACAAAAGGCTCCGTGTCAGTAACTCCAGAGTGACAGTTTTAACAGATGAGCTCTCGCGTTCCAGCCCTGGCGTGCCCACCCTCGCCCCGGGCTGCCTTGGCTTGCCACGCCGACGGCCCACGCGTGTCGACGACGGCTTTCCGTGATGCCGTCTCTCTGCTTTCCCATAGTGCAGTTCATCCCTGCGGGGGCTGTCCTTCAGCCGCAGTGCTGTTAACTCGGTTGAGCGTGCGTGCTTGGGGCTGTCGCCGTTTGGCTCAGTCGGGAGCGGGAGCATTAGTGGGCTTGATAGGTCTATTTTAACCTGACTGTGGAACGTTGGTGAGCGTGTAGACGGAGGTGAAGCGGTGCTCGGATGCAGCCCAGCACAGTCAGACTTCACCCTTCATTTTCTTTCCCCTTCTTGTCTGTCAGTCTTGCCCTTGAGATTTATTCGTCTTAGACATCCGAGTGGAAAATATGTTGTGAATATGGAACAGGATGAGTGCGTTTGCAGGACATCTGCACGGACACTCATTACTCTGTCACGTCTGGCAGCGGACATTTATCTTGCCGTCTACCACCACACTCGCCTGTTCCCCGTCTTCCTGTTTACCTGGACTGTTATCCTGCTATTTAGGTATTAAATGCTGATCTCCATTGGTAATGGTGACAGAACCACAAGGAAAGGCGGGACTAGGTTTCTGACGGAACATAAATGTTAGCAAATATAGTAGGTTCACTTTAGGGTCACATTCATTGGTCAGTGCCTTGATCTGTTTCAGCTCAGCTCTCTCAGTCAAACCCTCTGTTCATCGTGTTCAGCTCTATTTGTCAGTATTCATTTCACGTTTATATTGGTTCTCTTGGTCAATACTTGCTTCATATCCCAATTGGCTCTCTTGGTCAGTACTCACTTCATGTCCCAATCAGTTCTCTTCGTCAGTACTCACTTCACTTCCCTGTTCAGTACTCAGGTGGGCCTCGGCAGCTTATGTGCCCCCCCCCCCCCCCACTGTGATGCAGTGCCCCCACACTGTTGTCCATCTCGCTTGTGTCTTGCTGTCTGCTCAGGCCTGCCAGCCCAGCGGGGAGTCAGTAGTAAAGTCCCTCCATTAAGGAGTTTTTTTCCTGGAGTGATACTTTATTCTGCTGCTACTCGGCAGATCTGGTCGATATTAAAACTTAAAAATAATTCATGACTTTTCTCGTAGCTGTCAAAACCGCAGCCCCTGTTCTGGGTTTGGTTACCAGCCTGAGCCAGGTCACAAGCACTGGGATGGCTTGGGGGGGTCCTGACTGGGATTGGAAGTGACTAGGGGGGGTAGAGAGATGGGGGGGGGGAGGTATACAAATAGACTGTGGATGCGCTGTGACATGGGAGGAGGCAAAGTTAGTGTGGGGTTGCTGCCATTCCCTGGAGCGGTACGTGGGTACGCGTAAACGGATAATGTCTGTTCGAGTCGTGAAGTAAAACATAAAAACATGGTAATGTTTAATAAAACCCTTCCTTACATGATCCGCAGCAGCTGTGAGTGCTCGATAAAGGCGGGCGGCCCCGCCTCGCCACACAGTGCTCTCCTCCCGCTGTCGTCGCCGGTGGATGTCCCTTTAACTCGCGCTCATTTCACTGGCTCTTAAGCCGTGAAATTTATGAAAACCGGCAAGCTGATTGCTTTACGGGTCGGTCGGTCGGTCGGCGAATCAACATGCAAGGCCGGGGTTGGGTATGCCTCAGTGCCGCCCTCTGGTGGCTGGGATTACTGTGGGTGTGCAGTGAATCCTTTAGCCATTTTCAGTGCAACTGATAATGCGTCGTATTCATGGGCGATCGTGGGTGTCCTATCTCCTGTATCTGCCAATAGGGGGTGCTGCGCTCCACAAACATGGTCAAAACTGTCTTGATGGAATTTCTGGGAGCTGGAATGTCTCTGAACTCTAATAGAATTGATTCAAGGTGACAGAGGTGAACTGAGATTATAGTGAGAGGGTTTGATGGGACCCCAGTAAGAGGCAGGCTAAGAGCCCCAGAGATCATTTAGAAATGCTAATATCCTGAGAGCCAGATTAACCTCTATGAGAATAATACACTGTAGCAGCTGCATAGCAGAGATGAAACAATTTGATGGTGATAACTGTAAGATGTTAACACCTTTTTTTTATTTTTAATCTCTTGAATCTTTAAACAGCTAAAAGCTGCTCAAAGTTAAAAAGATATTATCGTGTGGATTGTGAGCAAGTATGGAAGTTGTCCTGATGGGTCCAGATTTGTGTGAAGCGTCTCCATAAGTGGAACCCGCCGTGGGACCCCCTAGCAACATGGTTAGGCAATGACCCCACATCATGCTGGCGCGGCTCAGCCTGTGGGGCGAAGGTCACTGGTTTGTACACTGTGCTGCTGCTTTTTTCCGGCGAGTGCCCCCGCTGTGCGATTATGTCTCCGGGGCAGCCCGGCTGGGAGTGCTGCAGTGCTAAGATTTTTGCTGTGTGAGGATTCTTCTCTCGCTGGATTCTGTTAAGCCAAGGGTTCCTCTCTCCTGGGACACCGACATTCTCCACTAGGCCCAGGATTCCTCTCCTGCTGGACGCTAAGATCTTTTGCTAGGCCGAAAATTCCTTTCTTCTGGGACACCAACATGCTCCATTAGGCACAGGATTGCTGAACCTTAACGTCTTCTGCTAGGTCTGCTAGGTTAATGTCTTCTGCTAGGTCTCCCTTGTAGGACACCAGCCTCATCCACTAGGCCAAAGATTCCTCTCTCGCCATATACTAACATCCTCCGCTAGGCCCAGGGTTTCTCTCTCAGCAGACCCTAACGTCATCCGCTAGGCCCAGGATTCCTCTCTTAGCAGACCCTAACATCATCCGCTAGGCCCAGGATTCCTCTCACCAGATGGCAGTATCTTCCTTTAGGACCAGGATTCTTCTCTCACCAAAGATTAATGGTCACATCCAGATAACATTCTGTAATCAGCCACTGTTTATTATGGGTTCTGCCAGAAGCTGCATTTGTTGTTCATTTGAGATGTTCTCTTGGAACTGTAGCTGGGAGGATGTGTTCTTGGATCGGATGCTTTTGTTTTCTGACCCCTCCTTCCCTCTCTGCAGCCTGCAAATGTAATGGCCACGCCAATGTGTGCCAGGTGCTGACTGGGAAGTGTTACTGCACCACCAAAGGAATTAAAGGGGACCAGTGCCAACTGTAAGTAGCAGCTACCCCTAGTCCGTTGGCTCAGTCCAGTCCACCTTTATGATATCACTTCCTGTTACTATTAAAGCGTTGCTAGTTAATCTGATAGACAATGTTTTGAATTAATACATATCTGTCAGAAGTGCATCCCTATGTCTCCCTCTCTCTGCCTGTCTTTGTCTCTCTCTTCCTTTCACCCCGACTCTGTCTTCCTCTCTCATTCTCTCCCTGCCTCTCCCTTTCTCTGTGTCCCTGTCTTGCTGTCTCTCCCTCCCTCTCTTTCTGTTTTCCTGTCTCTCTTCTGCTTTTTCTGCCTCTCTCCTTTTTGTCCTGTCTATGTCTTGCTGTCCCTGTTTCTCATTGTCTCTCTCCCCAACTCTCCCTTCCCTCCTTCTCTTTGTGTTCCTGTCTCCTTTTCTTTCCCATTTTTTCTGTCTGTCTTCCTGTCTGCCTTCCTTCCCTCTTTCTTCCTGTCATTCCTTTCTTTTTTCCTCTCACCCTGTCTCTCCCCCTTCCTCCTTTTTCTTCCTGTCTCTTTCTCCCTGTTCCTAATTTTTCTTTTTTCTTTTTCTTTCTTTCTTTCTTTCTTTCTTTCTTTCTTTCTTTCTTTCTTTCTTTCTTTCTTTCTTTCTTCCTGCCTTCCTGCCTGCCTGCTTGTCAAGTTCGCAATCATCTTCTGACTACTTGCTCTTCCTTCAAAGCAGCTACTGTTGGTTTAAGCTGACATAGACTGACCCATCCCTTGGCTGTTTTGAGGGGGGGGGGGGGGGTACTGCAATGTCACCTGCGCCGTGTTCACACGTCACTTTCCCCAGGCTCTTTTTCCAGCTCGTTTACCAACCTCTCCCTCGTGACGCGAGCTGTACGGTTTTTATTTCCAGTGAGGTGAAAATCCCAGCGTGTGTCTTGCTAAAGGCGCGCAGATGGTGCCGGGCCTGCTGAAGGCATCTCCATTAGGCCTTCGGAGAGGGGCTGCATTAGCCTGGGGGGCGGGGGGGGGGGGGGGTGTTTGTGTGCCACATTTTGAGTGTCAGATGAATGGACCGCAGGTCATGAGCTGTGAGGGGTTGGGGGGACTCATGGGTTTAAAAGCCCCCAGTCACACTTGCCTTGCCCCACTCTGCCCTATCTAAGAGGCCTGTAGGTTATGGGACTGCCATGTGTGACTGCAGTGGCCATGCCAAGGCGAGCTGGTGGTTAGGCGACGGAGGTGGTGGCACTTGATCACGGAGCTGTTGGGGGGGGCACATTCAGCAATAATCACGCACAGATGAAGTGACACTGCCAGCAAGGAGGTCACAGAAATAAATGGGGTTTGTGGAGTGTGTGTGTGTGTGTGTGTGTGTGTGTGTGTGTGGTGATGGTGGTCTGGGAAAACGGAGACCACGGAGAGACCCCTCTCCACCTGTCATTTCATTCTGCTGCGAAGTGACATTGTGGGACAGTCTGTTTTAAACAACATCCTGTTTACCTGGACACACCCCCTGTTTGTTCTCTGGTTTTCGGTCTGTGCAGTCTGTGTGGTCTGTGTGCTTGCCTGTGGTGTGTATGGTTTATAAGCTCCCAGTGGTCTGTGTGATCTGTGCACTCAGTATGCTCTGTGTGCTTCCCGTGGTGTATGTGGTCTGTGAACTCCCCGTGGTCTGTGCACTCTGCATGCTCTGTGTGCTCCCCGTAGTGTATGTGGTCTGTGAACTCCCAGTAGTCTGTGCACTCTGCATGCTCTGTGTGCTCTCCGTGGTGTATGTGGTCTGTGAACTCCCGGTGGTCTGTGCACTCTGCATGCTCTGTGTGCTCCCCGTGGTGTATGTAGTCTGTGAACTCCCGGTGGTCTGTGCACTCTGCATGCTCTGTGTGCTCCCCGTGGTGTATGTGGTCTGTGAACTCCCGGTGGTCTGTGCACTCTGCATGCTCTGTGTGCTCCTCGTGGTGTATGTGGTCTGTGAACTCCCGGTGGTCTGTGCACTCTGCATGCTCTGTGTGCTCCCCATGGTGTATGTGGTCTGTGAACTCCCGGTGGTCTGTGCACTCTGCATGCTCTGTGTGCTCCCCGTGGTGTGCACTTCACCCACTTGATGGGATCCCCCGAGAACATACGCTTAGGCCAGGTTGCAGAAGATTGGTTTGCCTCTATTTCTGTGCTGCCCTGGGGGGTGTGGCGGTGGGGGGATTCAAAGGATCAAATAAGAGGGAGCTGTTGATTTATATTTACTACTATCTGCAATTATTGTTTGTTTGCATTTGAGGCTAATTGGGTTTCTGTGTTTCCTGTGATTAGTTTTTGCTTAAAGCAGAATGGTGAATGTCGGGGATGGGCTTTCATCTCACAGTCCCCACATGTGATCCTGATTATACCCATCTGAACTGCCTGGCAGGCTGTCAGCAGGGGGGACTCTGTGTTTTACCTGATGTCATTCCCCACTTACCACTCATTGCCACTGATAGTCCATACCTGCCTACTGCATGTCCCCACTCAAGGCCCATTACTGTTCACTGCCCATTGCTGTTCACTGCCCATTGCTGTTCACTGCCCATTACTGTTCACTGCCCATTGCTGTTCACTGCCCATTACTGTTCACTGCCCGTTACTGTTCACTGCCCGTTACTATTCACTGCCCATTACTGTTCACTAACCGGTACCACTTACTGCCCGTTACTGTTCATTGCCCATTACTGTTCATTGCCCATTACTGTTCACTGCCCGTTACTGTTCACTGCCCGTTACTGTTCACTGCCCATTACTGTTCACTGCCCGTTACTGTTCATTGCCCATTACTGTTCACTGCCCGTTACTGTTCATTGCCCGTTACTGTTCACTGCCCGTTACTGTTCACTGCCCGTTACTGTTCACTGCCCATTAGTGTTCACTGCCCGTTACTGTTCACTGCCCATTAGTGTTCACTAACCGGTACCACTTACTGCCCATTACTGTTCACTGCCCGTTACTGTTCACTGCCCGTTACCGTTCACTGCCCGTTACCTTTCACTGCCCGTTACCATTTACTGCCCGTTACCTTTCCCTGCCAGTTACTATTCACTGCCCATTACTGTTCAGTGTCTATTACTGTTTGTTGCCTGTTTCCTCTTCCCGCCCGTTACCGCTCATGGTCAGTCACTAGGGTTGTGTATAAGCTTGCTTTTCCATCTGCTGGACTGGAGGAGTGTACGCGTGTCTTGGCTCAGGGTCACAGTTTTCTGTCATTGAAAATGCTGGATTCAGTACTCCAGAGTGCCAGTGTGACCTCAGTGGGTGTGGTCAGTTAAGGATCATCCATATCATCCCCAGAGGGTTTTAGCTGCTCCTGTCTGGAACACAGCATCTGTGGTGTTGATCGTCGATGGTTTTTACTTCACATGGACCAGCCTGTCATTTTCACACACTTTATTCTGGTTATTTTGTAATCTGCGTGAGTCCTTTTCTCCAAACAGATCTGCGTCCTCATTTCTGTTCCTTTGTGTGTGTGTGTGTGTGTGTGCGTGCGCAGTAATTTGGTGGTTGTTTAATTTCAGTCAAACTCAAATCCTGTTAACCTTTTTCTTCTTTGTTAAATTGCAGTTGTGACTCTGAGAACCGTTACCTTGGCAACCCTCTGAGGGGAACCTGCTACTGTAAGTATGCCCCCCCCCACACCCCCATCCCCATAACACCTCCTCTATTCACTCTGGCTAAGCTCATAACCCCCCCATCATCTCCCCCCTTGCACCCGTCTCCCGCCTGGTGTCCTTGCGCCCCACTCTCTCCTCCCCGTGCCTACTCCCCACGTACACACCCCCATCTTCTCCCCCCTTGTACTCTTGTCCTACTCGTTCCCCTCACATCTTCCTCCTGCCCTGTCCACTTGTGCCCGCTGCCCTTTCACCCGCCTCTTGTCTTCTCCCCAAGTACCCATTACCCTCGTACTCTCCTCCTGCTCGCTCCCCATGTGCCCATTCCGCTCCTGCCCACTACCCTCATGCCCGCTCCCGTCGTGCCCGCCTCACATCACCTCCCCTGGTACCCGTCTCACACCCGCTCCCCTCGTGCCAGCCTGCCTCCTGCCCACTCCCCTCATGCTTGACCCCCTCATTCCCACCTCCTGTCTGCTTCTCTTGTACCTGCCACCTGCCCTCTCCCCTCATGCCGGCTCCCCTCGTATCCGCCGCCCGACCTGCTCCCCATGTACCCACCTCCCGCCTGTCAGCACACTGGGCTGTGCCCTGCAGTTTTATGCGGAGGGTGGCACGGCAGCAGTCACTGAGCCTGACCTACATAAGCTCTGACAGCTCTGTGGAGTTCGACTACAAAGCTTTGGAGTTGATTTAGCATGAGGGAACGTAAACGGATGGGTTTATTTTTGGAGGCCAACAGCTCTGTGCTTAATGACCTCTGCATACAGGACCGGGGGTTGGGGCAGGCAGTGCATTAACACACAAGCGCACACCTACCCCAGTGTGCGTACAGGGACCTCATCATTTTACTGCAATTAATAACCTGTAATGCTCTCAGTTTTTACACTTGGAAAGTAGCAGTTCCAGCCTACTTGTTTTTCGCGGTTTTCGGGTTGTTCTGCCCATTTTCTCCATGTTCAGCCTCAGAATATACGCTTGTGCCTGGACAGCAGGCGGCATAGCAGATAAGGTGCAGAGGAGGGGTCTCTGTGAGGCAGGGAGTGCGGCTCTTAGCGCGTCAGGCTAATGGCCTCTCCCTCCATCCGACTGCCAGGTGCCCCGGCCGTCGGCTCTGTAATTGCCCTCGCTGTTCACTGTTAAACCCCCGAGTGAGGTGCCTATTCTGAATTGCGTTAATAAATATCCAGCCACCTTTTCTGTGGACAGCAGGGTTTCCGGCAGTAAACAGAGTATTAGAGAAATGATCATTTAGCACCAAAATGCTGAATCATGTCACCTGCTGCCAGCTGAGTGGACCAATCGGAGGACTCCGCTGGCCGGAGGGTGAGGCTGTTCTCCAGTTGCGTTGAGCTGGATCTTGAGCTGCGGGTGTCTGAGACTTGCATGGGCATGGATAAATGGGGGTGTGTGGCTCAGTGGGTTGGGTCACCCTGCCTGCAGTCGGAAGGTTGCTACTTTGAATCCCAATGTCGGCATAGTGATTTCAACCGTTGGGTCCTTGAACAAGGCCATTAAGCCTGATTGACTTGGTTTTGTATGTCACTTTGGATAAAAGCACCTGCTAAAATAATTAAAAATCATAATTAAAATAGGGCTCTGGAATGATTCCTTCTGAGTTGTCTGTGTGTGACACTCCACTCGCGAGGCGCCTGCATCCTATCCTGCAGAATCTTCTTTTGGTCGCTGCTTTAAGGCTGAATTTTAAAGATTTTTTCATCGGAGAGGAACCAGGCCACTGGCTGCTTGGGCGGGGATCCACCGCAGCCTCCATTTTTATACCTCCTGCCAAAATCAATCGATGATTTATCAGCTGAAGTTCTTAATGAAAATGCTTGTTAATTGGACGGCCCCCTGCTGCGGTTAATTTTTAATGAATGTTAATTCTTTGCTTAGCCAGTGGTTTTACTCCAGCGCGTTTTTTCCTTTGTTCTGCACCTGGATATTTTTATCCAAGTGATTCAAGTACCTTCCTCGAGGGTGCAACAGCTCAGTCCTCATGGGATTTGAACCAGAAACCTTCTGGTCACTTTCAGGGGTGGGCTGGGCTGGGATGGGGGGATTCTAGATGACTTACTTGTGTTTGGAGGTTGGAAAGGAAATTATTTGTGAGTTGTTCGGGGTTTGAAGTCCCTGGGGGCGATATACACGCTCTGGGATTTCCACGGGCGGTAAATACCCATACGCCAAAAGGACAAACGTGGCTTCCGGAAGGTTCCGGAGTCCAAAGGGTGGGGGTCCAGCTCGGGGTCTGCACCTGCATCCCGGGGGACACCGAAGGTTATATTTGAGTCGTTATAGAAAAGATTATTCAGCGCAAAGCTTTCATGGTGAAAATGCCCCAGGAGGGGTGGGGGTCAGCACTGACTGGGGGGGTCAGGCTGTGATCTGATTCTCCCAGATGGACGATGGTGTTTTTTTCCCCCCTCTGTCCGAGAAATGTGTCAACTGGACGATTTGTTAGGACACGCAAGGGTAGGGGAGCCTGGGGGGAGCGGAGCGGTGGGAACGTGGGGTGGAAAGGCAGCCTAATGGGCACATGCTGCTCTCCAAGCCTCGCGATTTGCCGAAGCCTTCAGCCTAAGTGGCGCTAAAAGCCGGAAGCGGCCATTTGGTCGAGGACTCGGGTGCACAGTGTGGCTAATTGAGTGGGGTCCTTCAGTCAGCAGGTGCCCAGTATTGTCAGAAAAGCCCAGCATGCCGACAGCAAATGCTGAGTTGTCCCGACGGTGCAGATCTTATGTCGAGAACCTCGTCTGTGGGGAAACTACTTCGAAGGGCGCTGGGGGGCCCTTCTTGGGAAGCTCAATGCGTGCTGGGGGGCCCTTCTTGAGTCTCAATGCGTGTATAAATAGGCTGAGCGCCCAACCTCTGCCTGATTCATTCTTTGCACTGTTAATGAAACACTTTCCCGTTCAGCAAACTATAGTGATTTCAGGTGCTAATTAGATCTTCTGAATATCAGTACTGAACTGCAGGATGTGCAGGAGTCTTAGTATAGCTACGCAGCCCTGTGCTGTTCTACACTCAGCAACGCGGCCCTGTGCTGTTCTACACCCAGCTACACGGCCCTGTGCTGTTTTACACCCAGCTACGTGGCCCTGTGCTCTTTTACACCCAGCTACGCCGCCCTGTGCTCTTTTACACCCAGCTACTCCGCCCTGTGCTGTTCTACACCCAGCTACGCGGCCCTGTGCTGTTTTACACTCAGCTACGCCGCCCTGTGCTGTTTTACACCCAGCTACTCCGCCCTGTGCTGTTCTACACCCAGCTACGCGGCCCTGTGCTGTTTTACACTCAGCTACGCCGCCCTGTGCTGTTCTACACCCAGCTACGCGGCCCTGTGCTGTTTTACACTCAGCTACGCCGCCCTGTGCTCTTTTACACCCAGCTACGCCGCCCTGTGCTGTTTCACACCCAGCTACGCCGCCCTGTGCTGTTCTACACCCAGCTACGCGGCCCTGTGCTGTTTTACACTCAGCTACGCGGCCCTGTGCTGTTCTACACCCAGCTACGCGGCCCTGTGCTGTTCTACACCCAGCTACGTGGCCCTGTGCTGTTCTATACCCAGCTACGCGGCCCTGTGCTGTTCTACACCCAGCTACGTGGCCCTGTGCTGTTCTATACCCAGCTAGGTGGCCCTGTGCTGTTCTACACCCAGCTACGCGGCCCTGTGCTGTTCTACACCCAGCCACGCGGCACTGTGCTGTTCTACACTCAGCCACGCGGCCCTGTGCTGTTCTACACCCAGCTACGCGGCCCTGTGCTGTTTTACACTCAGCTACGTGGCCCTGTGGTATATCTGTGACCCTGATCCATTTCCTGTCTGGCCCACAGATAACCTGCTCATTGACTACCAGTTCACCTTCAGTCTTCTCCAGGAGGACGACCACCACTACACGGCCATTAACTTCATGGCCACACCTGAGCAGGTTTGATTGTGCTACCGTCCGTCTCCAGTCTCCGTGGTCTTTTGCCCATTTGGTGCCCTTACATTTATGCAGACTTATGCCACGCTTATCCTGCCACTTTTTATACCATGCTTATTGTTCTGGATCACCCCTGACTGCTGAATGGCTGATTGCAGGTTGAGCCAGAGCACCTGAAATCTGCTGTTTTCTCTTTTCTCGTGGTTCTGTGAACATGACCACTTATTTGTGGTTCCATTTTTCCTTCTCCCAGACCAACAAGAACTTGGACATGTCCATCAACGCATCCAACAACTTCAACCTCAACATCACCTGGTCCGTGGGCTCCACAGGTAAGCCTGTGATATCACAGTCCTGAGAGCAGCAGGGTGGAGATCAGTTATCTGTGTCATGCCGTTAATGGAGGTGTCATTAAAACATTGATTGACGTCCTCCTTATGTAAAGATTTTCCAGGAGAATAAAAATCTGCACAAAAGGATATCCAGGCACTACAAAACGCGATGATTCCAATTAAGATAGATGGCCATGCACCTTGGGGCCTGCTTCTGTTTCCACGCTGACCAATCATGTTTGTTACTCGAAGCTTGATCTTAAATTCCGAATGGCAGGAGGGGGCCGCTTCACCTTCCATGACGACTTCTTTAATGAAACTCGTAAAGCTGCTCTAATTAAACGCCCAAATCGGAAGCATTCATGATTAATGCTAAAGGTTATGGCTGGTTGGCTATACTCATCTTTGATCTTGAGACAAAATGCCACTGGACACTGTCAATTCTATATTCTATAAGTGTGGAAATTATGGAGGCAGCTACAGCCCGTACTGCTCACCCTCGTACCCTCGACTCCAGCCTGTACTGCTTACCCTCGTACCCTCGACTCCAGCCCGTACTGCTCACCCTCGTACCCTCGACTCCAGCCCGTACTGCTCACCCTTGTACCCCCGACTCCAGCCCATACTGCTCACCCTCGTACCCTCGACTCCAGCCCGTACTGCTCACCCTCATACCCCCGACTCCAGCCCGTACTGCTCACCCTCGTACCCCCGACTCCAACCTGTACTGCTTACCCTCGTACCCCCGACTCCAGCCCGTACTGCTCACCCTCGTACCCCCGACTCCAGCCCGTACTGCTCACCCTCGTACCCCGACTCCAGCCCGTACTGCTCACCCTCGTACCCTCGACTCCAGCCCGTACTGCTCACCCTCGTACCCTCGACTCCAGCCCGTACTGCTCACCCTCGTACCCTCGACTCAAGCCTGTACAGCTTACCCTCATACCCCAGACTCCAGCCCGTACTGCTCACCCTTGCACCCACGACTCCAGCCCGTACTGCTCACCCTCGTACCCCCGACTCCAGCCCGTACTGCTCACCCTCGTACCCTCGACTCCAGCCAGTACTGCTCACCCTCGTACCCTCGACTCAAGCCCGTACTGCTCACCCTCGTATCCCCTAATCCAGTCCGTACTCCTCACCCTCATACCCCTTGGAATCAAACTAAAGTAAACTAAGGCCATCTCTGACCTGACGGCTGTGTTCTGCTTTGCAGCTGGGACCATCTCTGGGGAGGAGGTAGCCATTGTGTCCAAGACGAACATCAAAGACTACAGAGACAGCTTCTCCTGCGACAAGTTCAGCTTCCGCAGTAACCCGAACATCACCTTTTACGTCTACGTCAGCAACTTTTCATGGCCTATCAAGATCCAGGTGAGGAACACCGTTCTGCTGCATATGTGCGCAGCACAGGCCTGTTTTCATCTTGCAGGTTTCTTGGCTCTGAAACGGTTAAACGACCAAGCTGTGTTCGGAAATGCATTTAAAACAAAATGTGGTTGGTGGTTTTGTAATGTAACCATCAATTATTAAAATCCTTCCACAGCGCAGTTCTGCAAAATATTCATGGTTTAACCTTATGATCCATAAAATTGAAGCCGTCTTAAGTGGCACTATATTAAGTTGATGGACAGGTGGCTCGTTGCGGTGAAACAGCAGTTTGAAAGCGATAGTGGCTGAATGGATGCATGATGAACGCCATTGTGTGAAATTCATACCACAGCGCATTAGTCCTGCGATCTCCGGCACTTTGCGCCGCCGCATCCTGCCTGCATCACGCCATTCTTCCACCATGCGACCCAGCCTGGCTTCCTCAGGACGCGTGCGCCTCCCCCCATAACGGCGCCACTGCCCGGTCTGACCCCAGGGGTCTGGGTCCCACATGCAAGCAGCTGATTGGCTCCGTGCCCTGGCGGCTCTGTCACCATTATTCTCATGGTCACGCCCTGCTTCAGGGCTGACTGCCGGCTGGCACGGACCCCTGATCGCTTATTCATGTAATGATGGAGCATCTTGGGATGTCAGCCTTACTCTGCAGCTCGTACCTGTGGCTCGGGCACCCTCTAGCCCCCTCTACTGGCCTCTCACCTCTGGGAATTCCTCTATATTGTCAGCAGCCCACACACACTGACACACAGCTCTCAAAACCCCGCATCAGCAGAACTTCCTCTTGGTTCTGCCTTTGGTTCGAACCTCATTTGCTCACCTGTGACATGATGTGGGCACTGTTTGTCAAAAATGTATTTTACTGGACTGCGACCTGCAGCTCTGAGCTCCTCTGTCTGTCTGTCTGTGTTATACAGTGTGTGCGCATTACACTATGTATATGAGCAAGATATACAGTGTGTGTGGTTTACAGTGTGGTATGTACCTTGTGTGTGTGTGTATGGTATACAGTGTGTGTGTTTGTGTGTGTGGTATTCATTGTGTGTGTATGTGGTACACTGTGTATGTGAAGATTTACAGTGTATGATATATACAGTGTCTTGGACAGTGTGTGTGTGTGTGTGTGTGTGTGAGTGTGAGAGAGAGTGACATGTACATTGTGTGTGGCATACAGTGTGGTATGTAGTGTGTGTTGTATACAATGTGTGTGATATGCAGTGTGTATGATATACAGTGTGTGGTATACAGTGAGTGTGTGGTGCCCTTCCTCATGAATATGCTAATGCCCTGCTTAATGAGGGACCCTCTCAGGACATTCCCAGAATGCACTGCTGCCCAGGCTCACAAGGCTCTTGCATAAACCTGCCAAAGCTGGGGGCTGACTGCCCATTGGGTGTATCCCAGCCAGGTGACAGCCCACCCTCCACCTGTCAAGTGTTTTCCCACCCTTGCTGGAGTGCCCATTGCCCCGGTACAACTAGAGTCTACCTATATTAGCTGCTTAGCCGCCTGCAAGCGAGGCGCTCTTGGTCCATTGGCTCATCTTACCTGCAGTGCTGTATATTAACCCCCCCACCACGCTTCTGTAATGGCTCCCTGTGGAAGTTTGCGGTTTTTCAAACAGCTCCCAGCTTCCTGCACCGTCTGCCAGTATTGTTTACAGGAGAATCACAGCAGCTCCCCAACCCCGGGGGGCCCTGGTTTGCGGTCTCCGGCCTTTCCAGCCTCCACCCTCCCCTCCTCCATGTCACCCATCCTGCATGCAGTCCCAGAGCCACACCCATGAGCCCCCTTCCTATCCTGTGCTGTTCAGCATGTCTTGCCATGTTCATTGTGCTGTAGCTCGTCTGTGTGAGGTTTCAGGCACAAACACCGTGAGACAGCCACAAACACAGGGAGACAGACACAAACACAGGGAGACAGACACAAACACAGGGAGACAGACACAAACACAGGGAGACAGACACAAACACACACACAGGCACAAACACAGGGAGACAGACACAAACACACACACAGGCACAAACACAGGGAGACAGACACAAACACACACACAGGCACAAACACAGGGAGACAGGCACAAACACAGGGAGACAGACACAAACACCGTGAGACAGCCACAAACGCCGTGAGACAGACACAAACACAGGGAGACAAACACACACACAGGCACAAACACAGTGAGACAGGCACAAACACAGGGAGACAGACACAAGCACACAAACAGGCACAAACACAGTGAGACAGGCACAAACACAGGGAGACAGACACAAGCGCGCACACAGGCACAAACACAGGGAGACAGACACAAACAGTGAGACAGACACACGGAAGCACAGAGAAACACACTGACTCATATATAAACACACACACACAAACATGGCCATGCACACACAATGCTTGAGGGCATCTTTCATTGACTCTCGTCTTACAGCAATTAATGATTCTAAGCTACACTTCAGCAATGCTCAGAAACAGATGAAAATTGATTTTTTTTTAAACGTGCTCTCTTGTCCTTTTTAAATGTGCGTCTAGCTTTACAGAAGCACGTCTGTTTTCCAAAGCCACCTCACGCTAAATGTGGAGCTGAAGGTGTCTCTCTGCTTAATCACGCCGCTGAGTCCGAATTGGTCTTCATTTTAACTTAATGAATTTGAGGGGTCACTACAAGCCAGCGGAGTGTATTCCTGCACCTAGATATTCTCTGTTTATCTGGTTTTAATAATTGCGGCATCGTCTTACTCTCAGCTCAGACCCCTAACCCCTACAAGCAGTGGGTTGTCCACCTCATCCCATGCCCCCCCCCTCAACACCGAGGACATTATGGGGTCCACTGCTATGTGGACTGAGAAACGTAAAAAAATGTTATAGGCCCAGTCGAGTGTCTTTTGTGTATTTTTGGGGTGTTTCTCAACACCAAGAACGCAAAGATCGTACTTGTGGTCTTGGCAAGAGCGGTCTGGCTCGCCTGCTTCCCAAGGATGACCTTGGGCTACAATAAATCATGGGATTTGTCTTATTTGGCAAGGATGCAATCAATTTATTCGTGATATCTGGGATGGCAAGAATGACATCTGGTGATTTTTACAGTCCTCTATACTTCCGTCGTATTGGAACTGGTCTTCGGTCACAAAGGGAGTACACGAGAACACAAGTACGGTCGAGTATACTTATACTGAGGTACATCCCAGGACTCATCTAAGTAAGTTTATGTCAGAGAGGAGAGCATGATGGGAAATGTGACAACAAAATAATTTATACGTAGCTGTAATTGTACAAATGGCAAATAAAGTATCCTCTCCCTACTTCTGTCCTCCCAGATCGCCTTCTCCCAACACAACAGCATCATGGACCTGGTACAGTTCTTCGTCACGTTCTTCAGGTGAGTCTGTCTTTTGGGTAGCACGTTGTAGGTGGGCGAGGGCTGCACATGACCTCTTCCTTCCTGTGGGTGGAGCTGGAGTGCCATTGTGTCGGCGGACTTTGGCGTAGGGTGTGACAGTGCACAGTGTCATAGTGTCTTAAAAGTGCAGTGCATCTTGTGGGTGGGGGGGCGGGGGCACATGTGCCTTTGCCACCTCGTCTCCATCGCTCTGTCGAGGGTCCCATCGCCTGTGCGTCCCGCTCAGGCTTCTGTGGTGACCTCTGGCATTACCAGGGGCTCCAGTCAGCAGGGGGAGGGAGTATGAATATGTATGAAAATTCAGCTTTATCCCTGCTGCACTTTAAAATGCAGAGCTGGGTGCCGCCCGGCAAGGCAGGTCCTGCCCACGGCTCACCAGCATCAGCTCTCTGTTGCTGACCTGTGGAATTTCTCTGCATGATTCTATCGCCGGCCAGTCTGGGGTTGAGGTAAATTCAGGGGTCCTGTTTGACAGGTGTATTGTTTCCATGGTTACCCTTATCAGCCCTGGGGGTTGGCTTCCTTGCTTGTTGCTATCGCTGGTTACTCCATTGCGAATGCAGCCTGGATCCTCCCCAGTGATGAATGTCTGTGGTCGCCATGGTGCTGGGTGTAATAAGCTAATTCACTGATACTTGGCTGCACCTGCTTGGTATGGCAGATATCACCGATCATCCAATCAGCTGCAATGTAAACTACCATGTACTTATAATGCAGATAAAAATACTTCAAGCCTACAATAGAGTCATAATGTGGTCTCCTCCCGGGTGGGCGTGTCACTGTGTGTGCTCCTCCCCTGTGTGCGTGTTCCTGTGTGTCCTCCTCCCCTGTGGGTGTATCACTGTGTGTCCTCCTCCCCTGTGGGCGTGCCACTGTGGGTGCTCATCCCCTGTGGGCGTGTCACTGTGTGTGCTCCTCCAATGTGTGCGTGTCACTGTGTGTGCTCCTCCCCTGTGGGCGTGTCACTGTGTGCTCCTCCCCTGTGGGCGTGTCACTGTGTGTGCCCCTCCCCTTTGGGTGCATCAAAATGTGTGCTCCTCCCTTGTGGGCGTAACACTATATGGCCTCCTCCCCTACTTGCGTGACACACTGGTGGCTCCTCTCTGGGCCTGAAACTTCTACCATTCATAGCACTCTGGTCCCCCCACACATACAAAGTGGCCTACCTACTTAGTCCCTGCCGGTCCCCTTTCATGACACTTGCAGTTCAGACACGTGGGCGCCACTGAAATGACATGGGGGTGGCGGTGGGTCTGGCCCTGGGCAGTGGTGGCCGCATTATCTCCCAATATGACAGGTAGTCATGGTGCTCTGTGCCCCCCACCCCTCCGGCACCGTGACACCAGCTGTGAAAAGGGGAGACATCAAAGCCCAGGCCAGTCAAAGTGCGACCGTAGGAAACATCAGCATCACTCCGGTGAGGTCAGGAGGAAGCTGCGTGCCGCCGTGTTCTCGGGAAGCATGCTCTTTAAGAGAGGAGTAAAACACAGTAAGAAATGCTGAAAGACGCCTTTTCAATTTGCCCTGAAAATGCCTTTGTGGCTTTACAAGCTGGCTGTAACTTTTGTAGGTGACGTTCTCTTCCAGAATCCACTTACCTCAAATCAAATGGCCGTCAATAGCGCGGCTGGTCTGTTTTACACTGTGTTTTGCGTCGCTGCCGTTCTGTTCCATCCTCTGCTGGAGGATCAGGATCTAGGTGTCTGCATTCTTGGGTTTCGGTGCTGAGACGGGCACTGACAGCAAACATCCCCCAATTCACACCTGTCCGTTACCCACTGCATATTGCCTGATTCTGTTAGTTCCGGCCTGGTGCTTTGTCCGTCAGCACCTCCCTTTACATCACAAATCCCATTTTTGTGTTTTACCATCACAGGACACGCAGCAGCGTTTTGGCAGTGTATCCGCTCACCTCACCCCGTCCGTCGTGTTCTCATCCCGCTCGTGGTTCCTCTCCGCCTCTCTCTCTGCTGCCATGGAGCAATGAGACCAATGACAGTGACAGACATGTCAGAATGTGCCGGAAGGAAGGCCAGCCGGTGTGAGCGGACGGCCGTGCTTCCTTAAGCTCTCTTGCTGTCGCATTTGTCTCTGGCATAATGCAGTGCTTGTCTTGTGTTCAGCGTAAGGAAATACTGCAGTCGGGTGCTGAAATCAAACCACATCACTTTGTGAGCTGTGATGGATCACGGCGGTTTGGGCTGCACCTATCTCCCACCTGTGTCTGCATGCATTTGGGGAGGTCTCTGAATATTAACTGCTATGGATTTTAACCTGCAGCCACAGCGGAATTTGCTGTTATTGTTCCCCTCATCTTCGTGACTGAGCAAAATGCATAGAATTAGTGTAGCGGGTGCACAGAGCAAAAGGAGGAGAAGCCCATCTAGGAGGAGAAACCTGGAATGCAGAAGCTCTTCAAGGAGAAGAGAAACTCGCCAATTAGGAGAAGCCCGTCAAGGATGAGAAGCTCGTCAAGGAGGCGAAACCTGTCAGTGAGCTGCTCATCAAAGAGGAGATACTCATTAAGTAAGAGAAGTCTAATAAGGGTGAGCAGTTCATCAAGGAGAAACCTGGTATAAGCTCCTCAAGTAGGAGAAACCCATTAAGAGTGAGCAGCCCATGAAGGAGGAGAATCTTGTTAAGAAGAAGTACATTGATGGGGAGCAGATCATCAAAGAAGGAGAATCCTGTTATGGGGAACAGCATGTCAAGGAGAAGAAGCTCACCAATGGGGAGAAGACTCAAGGATGAGAAACCCATTAATTAGGAGAAGCTCACCAATGGGGAGAAGCTCTATAACAATGAGGATCTGATTACACTGAGGAGAAAAGCTATCAGTGTTTCTGATTAAGGCCACTTAGATGCCACATACTAATATATAAACGCCCTTGGGGAGGACCTGAAGTCTGGGGGGGTCAGACACGTTCATGGGTTGGAATGTGATAATCTGTGAAGCTCTTACAGAGGTGTCTGCAGCACCACCATTCCGGACCCCCTGGTGACACATACTGTAAATATTTACACACCAGTGCACATCTGCTGCTTGCACCGCTCCGTTATCTTCTCCATGGGAAGCCGCTGGTGTGTTTCACGCCTGTGAGGTGTGAGGTGGGTGACAGGCTCAGCCGACGCTGGTCTGTTGTAGTCCGTGCTTATGTCATCCTGTGTGAGGCTCCCCAGTTTCGTCCTGTCCGGCCAACACTTTTTGACTAACTGCATCTTGTCCCGCCCCTTTTCTAGCTGCTTCCTATCCCTCCCATTTATTTTGACTGACTGCTTCCTGTCCCGCCCCTTCCCAGCTGCATCCTGTCCCTCTGACACCTTTTGAATGATTGTAGCCTGTCCTGCCCCACCCAGTCGCTTCCTGTCTTGTCCCTCCCCGCCCAGCCGCTTCCTGTCCCGCCCCGCCCAGCCGCTTCCTGTCCCTCCCCGCCCAGCCGCTTCCTGTCCCACCCCACCCAATTGCTTCCTGTCCCGTCCCTCCCAGCCGCTTCCTGTCCCGCC
>JABFEA020000044.1:1010564-1021935 GCA_019775915.2 Cyphomyrus plagiostoma
TTGTTGGTGGTTATTTTTTTTTACTTGTGCCTAAATAACATTTTTTCCTGTTTGAAAATAATAGCGACACCACCTTTTCATGCTTCCCCCCCCCCCCCACACTCCCCTATTTCACGCTAATGCTGCTGCTCTGGGGCAGAGACTCAATGCGGCCTCATGTCAGAAAGCATGACAATGTGGGTTAACAAACTGCATGGGGGGGGCAGGGGGGGAGGCTTCTTTGTACAGGCGATCTGGCCCAGCGCCCCCCAGCAGCTAGGAGAGTGGCAGCAATAGCGCCATCACCAGGAGCAACAGCAGGAGTCCCCCCATGTGCAGGCCGGCGTGGGGGGCGGAGCGGCTCCGGAAGATGGCATCCACAATGTCACCATCCTGCAAGCAAACGCGTCAGTCACCCATGGGCTCATCAGGGACACCAGGCCACCAGGGGAAGGCTGAGGAGTGTGTGTGTGCATGTGTGCGTGCGTGTGTGTCTGCGTGTGTACGTGTGTGTGTGTGTCTGCGTGCGTGTACGTGTATGTGTGTCTGCGTGTGTGTGTACGTGTGTGTGTGTCTGCATCTGTACGTGTATGTGTGTCTGCGTGCATGTACATGTGTGTGTGTCTGCGTGTGTGCATCTACGTGTGTGTGTCTGTCTGTGTGCGTGTGCGTCTGCGTGCGTGTATGTGTGCCTGCGTGTGAATAACCACTAAGAGACGTGATAGGTCCAGCGTGCAGGGAGCGCTCTGTAGGAAAGCGCCTTCCTCACTGCTGCGTTATTCGGTGTCAGGTTTAAAGGGGTGAAATTGGTTTTCTCTGAATTAGCCTGGCTTGTGGCTGCGGTGTACTTTGAAAATGGCTTTTAATATCGACGAGGGCGACGGCGCGCCTGTCGGAGGCTGGGGGTTGTGGGCGCAGGGCCCCCGGGATGGGCGTATAAATGTCACCCCGCAGACTGACGCTGAGTTATCATGTACACTGACATTTAACACACTTTCAATCGCCGCAGATAAGGTGGAAATCAAGTGTGGCCCCACAAACACAGAAAAGCACAAACGCCATTTTAAATAATGTCTGCCTGCCCATTTGTCTGTCGCTCTGTATGTCTTTCTATCCATCCTTGTAGCTGTTATGCCTGTCTGTCTGTCTTTCCATCCGTGTCTGTTTCTTTCCCTGTGTTTGCCAATCTTTTTCTGTCTCTCTCCCTGTCTATTTTTGCTAGTTTTTATCTGTCTGTCTGTCTCTCGCTTTCTGTCTGTTTGCCAGTCTTTATGTCTGTCTCTCTCCTTTTCTCTGTATCCCCATGTTGCTCTGTATCTCCCCAGTTTGTCTCAATTTCTCTCCGTCTTTCTCTCCCTCTACCTGTCTCTGTCTGTCCATATCTCTGTATCACGTGATATCTCTATCTGTCTGTCTTTCTGACGCTCCTTGTCTTGGCCTGTCTATCTTTGCCTGTCTGCCTGTGTCTGTCCACACATCAGTCTAATAAGCACTTCCGTCTCCCTGTGGGGTGAGGGAGCTCTCCAGGTCACATGTCTATTCCCAGCATGCTGTCTCTCTGGGTCACATGATTGTCCCCAGCATGCCATCTCTCCTCAGACGTTTGCGATCAATGGTTCTCTGCACACTCTGGCCTCTTCCCACGTGTCATGGCCAGTTCCGGCAGGTGGTGTCAGTACAGAGCCCGGGGGGGCTTTGAGCTTAGCACACAAATGCCTGGGCCTTTTTGAACACATTGAAAGTGGCCCAATTGATTTTTGGGGAAAAACACCATGTGACTGAGAGCTTCCCAACAGGGTGGCTGTGCAGCCGATCTGGGGCTTGGAAATGTGTGTTGAGCAGAGCTGGGGGGGGGGGGCATGTCAAAGCAGACTATGCCAGGGTGGGTAGGGACTCACCATGCACAGCACTGGGTCAGTGGTGTTGTTCGACCTCAGCTTCTGGGCCTATGGGAGACGAGAGAGGCAGGTCAAACCAGCTGCTTTCATCCAATAGCGATAACCAAGCATTTTCAGCCGGTACATCTGCCCTAACAGCTATATCTGACGGCAAAGCAGATCTCGTGCCCTTATGCTGTGGGAGGGACTAGCTGGCAAGGGTGTGAGTGCCGGCTGTCAAGAGGGCTTCAAGTAGTCGTGTATCTGCAGTAACGGTTGCATCACTTCCTGGGTGGCCCAGGTGGTCTATGGGTGGGGTCTGGGCCGCACCCCCGCACCAGTTCTATCTCCAGGACCTTCCAGGAGGGTGCTGTTAAATCTAACAAGGAAGACACGCCGGCTTTCCTGCCCGCCGCCTCATACACAGTGTGTGACAGGATGAGAGATGACAGGCCACTCCGTCAGGGCTGTGGACGGGCCCTCATGATGAAGCACCTTTACCTGAGCCCAGCGCTCGATCGCAGCGCACACGCGCACGTAGAGGGGGAATAACAAGAAACTTCTGGAAAATAAGATAGAAGCGCGTGATTAATCACGCAGCAGGAGGTCCGCGCGACACAGAAAGTCAGACCGCATAAATCATATTAACACTATTAAACTAACGTGATAAATAGCGGCATTAAAAATATGGATGTGCATCTGATAGCATCGCGTTTTAAAAACAAACATTTAAGGTGGTTTTCCGCTTAAAAAGCGGAGGGGCGGCTTTTCCAGATAAAGTGGGATCCTGAAGGTCAGCAGAGCGGTGGGGCATCGCCCCCACCCCAGAACCAATACCATCCACCCACAGAAGCACAGCGCCCCCTCCAGCTTGCAGCCGAAAGTGGGGATTTGCAGGAGATGCAAGAGATCATAAGGCTAACAGGTTTTCTTCGGATGTGTGGGGAAAAAAACTTCTCACTGTGAACATAACTGCTGGACATAAATTACACGCCAAAGCATAGAAATTAACAAGAATTCGAAGAAGAGCGGCATTTCTTAGCTGTTATTTCAGCATGAAGATGGAAAAAAAGACTGCAGGACCAGCTCTTCTAGTTTTCTGGTCAGTCAAAGGTATGAAATATTACGGTGTAATTCCTTTAGCTTCATTAACCAGATCCACAACCACTGTGATCTAACAGCAGATGAGGGTAGTAGTACAGACACCAAGCCCTCGGCTGGGCCAGCAGTGTCACCACAGGGTACCACAAGGGTCATTTCTGCGGCAGTTAACTTTTTTAAACAAAGGACTGATTTTTGGAAATGACTCAAATGCACGTGGTTATAAACATGGAAACAGGCCCTGGCATTGCGATGGGAAAGAGAGAGAGAGATGAGGATGAGCTCTGATGGACGCCCTGTCAGGTGGGGGCCGGCGTGTGTCCTTTTACCTGCAGGTTCCCACAGAAGTGATACACGGAGCTGTGGACGGTGTCGGGACGGTGGGTGAATATGCTGAGGTCCAGGTCGTTGGGAGAGCGGCCCCCAGCCCTCTGTGACGGTGAGGCAGCTGCTGTCGAGCTGTGGACTGGGGGCACGGGCTGCCAAACCCCCACGTCCGTCCCATTGCCGAAAGCCTGGATGGCGCTACCTGCAGGACACGGAGAGGAAGTGTCACCACCAGCAGTGCCACCTAAGCTGGAGCCTGTGCTGCTTATTATTCTGCTCAAGCTCTCAGACAAACAAATAGTATTATTAGACAGAATTAATAAAAACATAAAATTAATATCATCCCAACCCTATGGTGCTTCATACATTTTTAACAATTTGTAATGTTGTTTTCATGATTAGCTGGAAAACAAAGCATTTAATTTCATACACTGTTGCTCAGGGTTCAATAAGTATGTGCATATCTGTCTATATAAATAACGTTTCGATGCCGCAAGCAAAGTGCGTGCACGTTTCCACTCAGTAAGGAGGCTTTTTTCTGTAGCTACAGCAGGCCCACCGCCTTCGGGTCTGATGGCAGCGCATCCTTTTTCCGAAGCGCTATCTGTCACGCGAACAGCACGAGGGAGGTGCTGACTCCGCACGGTCTCAGTAGATGCGCTTTGATATTCTTTACTGCTCCAAAACAATCTGAAAATTCTATGAAATGAGCTCAGAACACTGGAGAGGTGAAGCACGCATGAGGCTTCGGGTAAAGCCGTGTTTACAGTCTGTGGCGTTTACCTTCACGGCGCCCCCCCCCCCGCAGGACTGCTTAATATGCAAACTCCTAAAGACGCCGTTTGGGTGTGAACACCTTCAGCGTCCTGTGTTAATTACTGCGTATTTATCTTTCAAACAAGCCATTGGTCTTGCTTTAGCGGCTCATCTCTGGGACAGATCCCTGCGGGGAGGTATGTGGACAGATCCTGGAGACTGTAACTGTAAATTGACACGGGATGGGAGCGGACAGGAACCGGAAAGGGCCAGAATCCGAGACGTGCTTTTGAAAATAATCAGTATTTGTAATTTATTTATGGCTTGTTTATACGATGCAAAGCAATGGTGGAACTTATTTCATATAATGGTTTTCATCTATCTGTTTAAAAACTGCTGACAAAAAGTAAACAGATGAGGCCTATTTAATTTTCAGAGGTAGAAAAAGTCCTTGTATCTGCAAAAAAAAAAAAACTACCACTGTACAAAACTGTAATGTAATAAAGTTTTTCAGAGATGTAAACATAAAGCGAGTACCACTAAGATAAATTTGGCATGCCGTTTAATTGCTTTGGAGAAGGTGGACACGTTATAGGATGGCTAAATACTTAAAGCTTCCACTTAGGTGAACCATTGTGGAAATGGTCCCCATAAGAGGGCGAGAATCACCTGGAGACCCCAAGAAGCTTAAAGGTTCATTAAAAGATTAAGAATAAGCCCTCAAAGTTGACAGTTATGGGACAAGTTTGGGAGATAAATGTAGATCAACAGCTATAAGCAAATGCTGCTGTTGACAACGGCAAACATTAGCAGAAGTGCTAATTATCTCTGTGTAGTGCGTGGCGGCTGGTTAATGATGTGTGCTTCCAGCAGACAGAGTATCACAGCTGCTTGTGGTTTCATGGAAATTAACCAGAGTAGGTAAACAAGGAAATTTACCGAACGCAGGAACGCTATTTACAGCAAGAAGAAAAGTCTCTAGTCGAGCCCAGTGGACCGTGAGGGACCTGCTTTTTGTCCAATCATGTTTCATGAGACGAACCTCTTTCCAGTCATGTTTCACCGTGGCTCTTCATCACGGTAATTTTCAAGATAGTAAAGGGGATGGTAAAGGCATGGTAAAGGGGAGTGCTTCCTTGTCTGCAGAGCCCCGAGAGGGTTACCCTGCCTAGATCGCAGTAATGGGAAGCCAGGGGCATTGCGGTTCAGGACAGGCTCAAATCCCAACCGCTGAACAAGCAGCATCTGTCCCCTGAGCAGCTCTGGGCGCTAATGGCCAGGTCCTTCCTCTGGCTGTCCTCCCCCCCCCACTCACCCCCACCTCTCAGAAAAAAAAACATGGGAATTTTATGGAGTGAAAAAGCATTTTTCAGTTTTTTCCCAAAGTAAACTTTATTCTGCCCCAGCCCGAGCAATCTGATTTTAAATAACTCACTGTCAAAATACAGCATGTTATTAATACGGTAGGAGCAGGGCCTCTCAAGGAAGCTGGGACCTGCAGACTAGCTGCTCTCACGCAGTGAAGCAGTAAATCCAGCACTGACACCAGGTTTCAGCTCCAGCCCTGCAGAGTCCACGTCTGTCCTGGCTGCAGTCAAACACATCCAACAGTCCAAATCTATCAGGACCGTGGTTTTACATCTTTGGGGACCACACTACCCTCCATTTGTGCCATACATGCAGACCACCCTGTCTACAATCTGTCTATATCCTTGGAGACCACACTGCCTTTTCTTTGCCCCAGACACACTGATCACCCTGTCCACAGTCTCTGTCTATATCTGTGGGGACCACACTGCATTTACTTTCCCCATATACACAGACCACCCTGTCTATAGTCTCTATCTATAAATGGAGACCACACTGCCTTCCCTTTGTGGCATACACATAGACCACCCTCTCCTCAGTCTCTCTACATAGCTATGTATTGCACTCATCTCATATTTGCTGTAAATATACTTCATCCATCTACGTTATTGTTGTGCAGATCTGTGTAGACCACACTGTCGTCACATATTTAATTGCACTCACTACACACAGAGCTCTAAAAAGCATCCCATCCATTTAGTACATGTGTTTTGAAGGCCTGATAGGTTTCTGTGATTTTTCATTCAGCAGAACTGTTCTCTTGAGAAGCATGGCATGGTACACAGCTTTTAAAAGTGCCTCAAACGGCTTTTAATTAAATAGGAAAAGAAAGCTCACAACATTATCACCACTTTTTCGATCATTAATCCTGCAAGAAATGCAGAAATGAAGCTTCTGGACTTAAATGCCCGTTTGGTCGTTTCGTCCCTCAGTCTCACAGAGGTGCCCTTGGTCTCACATGACTGCCGGTCCGGGATGCGCAGAGGGGTATAGGAGATGGCATAGGGGTGTAGGAGATGGCATAGGGGTGTAGGGGATGGCATAGGGGTGTAGGAGATGGCATAGGGGTGTAGGGGATGGCAAAGGGGTGTAGGAGATGGCAGAGGGGTGTAGGAGATGGCAGAGGGGTGTAGGAGATGGCAGAGGGGTTAGGGGATGGCAGAGGCAGTTTTTGGTACGTGGAGTTTTTTTTTTTATGACTTTCAATCCCGCCAGTTGATAGAGGTGGTGATCAGCAAGTTAAGTGCCACAGATCAACTGTGATCCAGTGTGACCTTGTGCTCTTGGTGGCACGTTCGCGAATGTGCGTGAGAGAGCCCGGTGTGCGTATGGGCACAGGTGTGCATGACTCACTCAGGCAGCGGTTGTCTGTGAAAAACGATGTGAATCTGTCGCACTCCTCCTTGCTGTTCCCGCTGCTGCTGCAGTCACACCAGGGAGACACGCTGAGATGTGACAATCGCAGGTAGTTGGGCGTCATCGATGTACCTGGGGGGGAGGCACACAGCGGCATGAGGGCTGCCGCATCGCGGTGAGCTAAGAGGACAATCCGAGCCCCGAGTGGGAGGAGCCTCAGGAGCTGATGGGTCTGAGATGGCATGGAGAGAGCAGCGCTGGCTTGGGTACTGGGCTGGGGGGCTGTGCGACTCACCGATGAGGCCCGAGTAGGAGAGTAGGCAGTCTCCGTAGTTCTCCTTCAAGCAGCCGGACAGGGAACGCGGCTCCGGTTGGCAGTTGGCAAAGAAGTCAGCGAGCCGCGACCTGCAGGAGAAACGTGGACAGCGGCCATCTTCAGCTTGGCTCCAGGCGTGAGGTGCTGGCACTGCCAGGAACCCCACCAGGCGTGTCCCCGCCCTGAACTGTGGCTCCCGCCCGCCGGGCATATCGCCGCCCTGAACTGTGGCTCCTGCCCGCCGGGCGTATTGCCGCCCTGAACTGTGGCTCCCGCCCGCCGGGCGTATTGCCGCCCTGAACTGTGGCTCCCACCCGCCGGGCGTATCGCCGCCCTGAACTGTGGCTCCCATCCGCCGGGCGTATCGCCACCATTAGACAGAGTCTTCATCAGGAAGATGCCGCCACTCACCCGCCCGGCAACTGGTACTGTCCTACCTGTACATACACACTGATACTGTCCTACCTGTACATACACACTGGTACTGTCCTACCTGTACATACACACTGATACTCTCCTACCTGTACATACACACTGATACTGTCCTACGTGTACATACACACTGATACTGTCCTACCTGTACATACACACTGATACTGTCCTACGTGTACATACACACTGATACTGTCCTACCTGTACATACACACTGATACTGTCCTACGTGTACATACACACTGGTACTGTCCTACCTGTACATACACACTGATACTCTCCTACCTGTACATACACACTGGTACTGTCCTACCTGTACATACACACTGGTACTGTCCTACCTGTACATGCATGCTGATACTGTAGTAACTCAATATGTATAGTAGTGCTGGGTAATTAAACATCGTTTTTTTATCGATAAAAAATGAGGACAATCACGATGATACACACAGACAATAAAACTTGATAAACCAAGTTTGCTCCGTTTTAGTGAATGCGCTGAGACAGACAACTCGATGGCCTATCAAGCAGAGCTTTACTGAACCTGTAATTTTGCCTATCCTCCCTTAAAGAAACAATAGGTGAGTTCAACTTGTGCTTAGGTCTGTCTGCAGCAGACGCGGCATGGAGCACGATTTGGCTGCGACTGCAGGGGTGGAGTATAAAGTGACTGCAGCCAAGTCGGACAACTTCTACTCCTTGTAGATTGGACGATTAAACAAATAAAGCAGTGCAACATTAAAGTAACTAACAATAAATAAACCACTAACTTACGTGAGAATTTGTGTAATTTATTTAAACTTTATTTTACCAGGTAAATGAACCGAAAACCGGTTCTCACTGCTTTACGTGTTTTTCGGGAGAAATAGCAGATAACGCATTGGAACTTCCTGGGATACAAACGTCATGCATATGACTAAAATCTTCAGCCAATAAGGGCAAAGTTGTGTCGTCACGGAGGCGGGTCCAGTTTGTTCTGCACAGTCTGTCTGAAGTCGTCTTGTTCTCGTGAGGATTTTGCACCATGTGACATGGTGACACATGGTTATGCTTTGCAGTGCCAGGCAAAATAATCTAACAATGATTTGGCATTTTTTTGAATAAGTGTTTTTTGTTTGGTTTAGATACTTTTCTACCTCAGAATTTAAAACAGTTTTTAAGAGACCAAGAATAGAGGAAGATACTTGTAGTCAGTTCTGTCCTGCTTTATTTTATGTTTGCCCTTTAACATATTTGCAATTTTATACAGTTTTGCACATTGTTACATTATTATATGGTTTTGTTCATTTGCACTGTTTCTTTTTATACTTGAAATACTTGAATAACCTTTTATAATTTTAAGAGAATTTTGTATGTGACAGTAAAATTTGTTGGAAAATAAGTATTTGTTTACTAATATTGTTTATTTCAATGTATTCATTCTATTTGTCAGAATAGGGTTATTTTTTATTATTTTGATTATTACATTATTATATGGAACAGCATTCTTAAACTATAATATCGATATCGGTCAATACAGGAAAAAATATCGCCCAGCTCTAAAGTATAGTATACTAGTACTGCTGCACTCCCCAGGGTGTGATGCAGTATGAATGCCCTGCAGGTACTGTACTAACTTGGTATTGCCCTAACTGTATATGTGTATTAGTAAGGCTGCAGTCCCCAGCATGAATGGCACACTGTCCCCCGCCAGTGCCTACCTGCAGATGTAGTTGCTCTTGCAGCTTTCCTGCAGTGACAGGCAGTTTGGCTTCTCGCGGTCCTCGTAGGAGCACACGGGCACGATGGTCTGGCGCCGTCGTTCCAGGCAGGCCGAGTGGGGCGCACTTGGGCACGGGCAGAACAGCATGCTGTAGCTGTACTTGGACGGCACCTTGTCGAAGAACTGGCGCAGGGCCTTGTGGCACTTGCGGCGGTTGCACACCTCGGCGGTGGAGACGCGGGTGGTGCAGGGGCTGATGTAGGCCGAGCGGTACTTCTTGCAGGTGTCGTTCAGGTTGCAAGCCTTGGCTGCATTCAGGCAGTTGTTCTCCTTGGTCACGGCTGGCTCGCCTGTTGGGGGAGGGGGGGGTAAGAGCGTCATCCGCCGGTCTAACAGACACCAGCCTCAAGTTCGGGGCTCTGCTGACACAGTGCTGCCACCCCCTCAGCACTGACTCATGGTCATGCTCTCTAAGAAGTTGTCTTCAAAAGCACTCTGCTGGTCATCTCAAAGCCTCCATTGTTAGCTGCTCTGATGAGCCCGCTGTCATGTCTGACCCAAAGTTCGCCTCTCTAACCGCTGATGTCACATCGCCGGTGTCGGGAGCCGAGCTCCCAGGACCAGGACGGTTGACTGGCACCAAAGCATCATGGGTATTTCTGCCCTGAAGGTAAGTGCTCTTTCCGAAAGGTCAAGCTCCTGTGAGCCAACATCCCCAGCAGCCAGTGAAGGTCAGAGAGTGATCTTATGAACTGACATTTGCAGGATCTGGGACGTGTTCATTCTATGTTTCCAGGCACAAATAAACAGGAATGCATGCCTGTGTGTCTGTCTGTAGGACAGGGACAGGGACAGAGAGACGGAGACAGGGAAAGGGACAGAGTGTGACATGGCTCCAGACTGGCAGGCAGACAGATGATCATGGACCTACGGATATGAATAGCTGTCCAACAGCTGCACACCCCCTGGAGGGTAAGCAGGAGGGTGGGGGCACCGCTGTGTAACTCTATGGTTTCCAAACACGGGGAGGTCAGCGCAAAAAAGCCCTTATTAACATCAGGAGAGGGATTCTGGGTAAATTCTTACAAAGGATGCAGTCTTTACACTTTACGAAGCATTAATGACAGGATGCAGGGTTCCCTTAATTCCATAATTGTTCTTTGTTCTTGTTAAGCTACTGTAATTAAGATTCCAAACCAGAGTATTTCTCCGTCTAACCCATATATTTTACTTTTCCTTGATTATGTCTCATACATAACTTAATGCTAATAGGGATTTTTACAAGGCCAATGCACTGAGAGTGCTAGGAGTTCAGCACTGGGCAATGCAGTGCTGCCATTTGTTAAGCAATCACCGCAGAGAGACTGCTATCTGTTAACCAATCACCGCAGAGAGATTGCTATCTGTTAACCAATCACTGAAGAGAGACTGCCACCTGTTAACCAATCACCGAAGAGAAACTCATCTGTTAACCAGTCACCACAGAGAGATTGATATGACTCTATCAATCACAGCAATCACTGACGTCCATGTTCACAAGTACGTAGGAATGACTGACAAACGCATTCACGATCTGCTTCAAAGACAAAACCCTTTTCTCAGGATCAGACTCTTTTCTAGGTGTTACAAGGTGTAAGGCGCGGTACTCAGATGGAGGTCATCAAACAGGGTGCATAAAATACACATGCAAAGTGCAGGTGCAAAGAAGATGCAGTAATGTGCTATATGGTAATGTGAGGGAAAAAAGAGGTGGAAATATAGACTGTTACTGCAAAAAATTAGAGTGCATTGTGGGCAGAGCGATTCCCTGCAGTTGCACTGCCCCCCCCCCACTTGTCAGTAAGATAGTGCACCCTGTTACACGTAGACATTATCACTGGCCCCCACCCGTCAGCGCCGTATCACACCCTGTTACATTACACATTATTACTGTCCCCCACGTCAGCCCATCGACCCAGCAGTGCTGTAACGCACCATGTTATGCATACACATTATAGACTGCCCTCAACCCAGCAGTGCTGTAACGCATCATGTTATGCATACACATTACAGACTGTCCCCGACCCAGCAGTGCTGTAACGCACCATGTTATGCATACACATTACAGACTGTCCCCGACCCATCAGTGCTGTAATGCACCATGTTATGCATACACAT
>JABFEA020000044.1:1029308-1039473 GCA_019775915.2 Cyphomyrus plagiostoma
TACAGTTTATAGGTCACATTAAAGGTGGAAAAGGTTCTGACATTATTTATCTTTGTCTCATTTTTTACACCACAGAAGCCTGACATTTTCACAGGGGTGTGTAGACTTTTTCTATCCACTGTATAACCTATGCAGTGTTTGTTATCTTGTATTTGTGCTTGTTTTTGTATGTAGTGTTTGTTTTCCCATATGCATGTTTGTTTGTCTAACCAGTGTTGACTGGTAGTGCTTTGCATTTGTGTGTGAAATGCAATATACAAACCTGAGGAAATACTGATTATAAATCAATCCAGTGTGAATTTGCAGATTTCTTTCATGACAACACTTAGCATCAATGTGTTTGTTGTAATGTAATGATTACCAGGCTATAATCATTATATTGTTAACAGGGACATAAGAACCAACTTCACAAATCCGACAGGATCTGCTTCCAATGCCAAAAGTATCAGTTTCACAAACACAGTCCACCTGCTTCACACAGTAACAGCTTCAAACACAGTCCACGTGACTCACACAGTAACAGCTTCAAACACAATTCACCTGCCTCATACAGTAACAGCTTCACAAACACAGCTGAACTGCTTCACACACCCAAGAGGACTAGCACTGAACAGCTTCACAAACAGTTGACATGCTTATTATAGTTGAAATCTGAAACTATTTTTCAAATGAAAGTATGTATAAACTATATCTCCCAACTGAACAAAAGAAATTAAAAGCAGGATCTTTAAAAAATAAGTAGTCTATCTTTCGATAATAATCAATAAAGTGTTGCTATTGAACTAAATATACTTTATTAATCAAATAAAACTTGTCAGTGAAGCAATTCTTATTGAGTTAAATATGTGGTTATAATCCATAAAACATAAAAAAAAGCTTTTGAGATAAATATACATTGATGCTGTAATAAAAAATGTCGGGTATACTATCAAGCTAAATGTGGTGTTTTTTAAATAATAATTAAAAAAAAAAACATTCTTTAAAACATGTTTTTTAAAAAATGTTGTTTCCTGATCCGCGGATTTAGAGTAATATAAATACAGATGCAACAAACACAAAGAATGCCAAACTTCAGTTAATTGTGAACCAAAGTATACCAAAATACTAGGGTGTTGAAATTAATCTCATAATCGATGCATCGCGATGTAGACGTGGACGATTCTGCATCGATGCGGTGACAGAACATAATCGATATATTGCGCATATCATAATGACATTGCTTGGTGATTTCCTGGCGGCGGCATAAAAATTTTAGTTAAAGAGTAGTTCCGGTAGTGACTGTGGCTACCTGATCAGAGTACAGCGCTGCTCCGTGCAGGAGTAATGGTGCTTTCGATTATTTCTCTCCGAGTCGGAAATCGGATGAAAACGTCGCGAAAAACATCACTTCCCATCGGAAACACGCCTCTTTTATGACGTTGATGTCGAACAAGATTTTGTTGTCCGAGTTGACCCTATGACGTAATTTCAACATGGTGGCTTACACACTCAACATTAATTCTATTTTATAAATCTTTAAAGATGTTTATTTTGTTAAATGTATTAATAGTTATAAATGTAACTGCACGTGTTCGATTTAGAGAATACCATATCATGACCGTAAACATCCTATCATGCAATATGAGTTTTTTACTTGTTAGTGTTTTTGGTTTGTTTGTAGTTTGTTTGCCTCTCGAAAAAAGAATATCGCTATCTGTCACACCCCGCTCCGAACGATCCTCGTGTGCCACACCCACCTCATTACCCAGTGTTTCTCCCGGATTGTTTTCACCTGTCTCTTGTTCCTGCTTGCCTGTGTTGTGTATATCAAGTCTGTGTCAGCGTAGGTCCGGCAGACTGGTCATTGATGTTCACTGATGTTCGTGCTAAACGTCTCCCCGTGTTGGTTGTGCGTGCGAAATAAACCCCGTCTTCCTGGCTGGACTTCCGTGTTTTGCCGCTCGGCCACCGCGAATCGTGACAGAATGACCAGTCTCCCCAAACGCACGGAGCAGCAGACCGAGCACCATCGGCGTGGTCTGCAGCAGGACTTCGTGTTCTGGCACTTCCAGCCCGAGGTATCGGAGGATCCGACGTCTTTGGAAATGGCAAACCGAGCTCGGAGCCAGGAGCCAGCGAGCATTTTCGTGGGCGCCTGCTCGCTCGTCCCCAGGGAGACTGACGGGGAGCGAGGGAGCTACCTGATCGCCTGGGGGGACACAGGCGAGGACGAGCCGCCTCTGCTGGGGCGGCACCATTTCCGGCCGGAGCGCATTGCCAGAAAAAGGATAAGCCCGGTAAGGGACGCCGTCCCGCGAATCCCCAGGACTCTTAAAGGGGCAGCGCCTGGCCGGCCGGTGCTGGACCTGCCTGCGCCTGCCCAGTCTAAGCCGGGCTCCGAGGCGCCTCTACCCGCAGCCGCTCGCAAAGCCTCTGTTCCCGAGGCTGCAGCGCCTACAGCGCCCCCTGCAGATCCGGAACCGGTACTGCAACGGCCCAGCACAGACACTGCAAGGAGGTTTCTTACCCTCCAGGGCCTGTACTGGCGGGTAGCGGGAGAGCCGGCAGTAAGGGACTCCCCAGAGGCTGCTCCCCTACTCGAGCAGCTCCGGAAGGAGTTCGCCGCCGTCTCGCCCGAGTCCCCGCTCCAGCAGCTTTTCCGGGTGGAGGGGACCTTGAAGAGGCTGCTCTGCTGGAGGACAGAGCAGACCTGCCCTGTGGGGTGTACCGTGCCCTCACCTGAGGGGCACACCCCTGCTCAGGGCCCCGCAGCTGCTCCTGAGGCTGCCCCCGCAGCTGCTGCTAAGGCAGCCACGCCCGTGCCTTCACCCGTTCCTGCTCAGCCCGCGGCCCCGCCCGTTCCTGCTCAGCCCGCGGCCCCGCCCACGGCCCCGCCTGTTCCGGCTTTGCCTGCCCCCCGAGAACCCGTGACTCATGTCCCCGAGGAGGTCCTGGACCGTGCCAACCTTGCTCCTCCTCTAGTGGTGGATTTGGAGGAGGAGCTCGAGTGGGACCCCTCGTGGATCCAGGTGCTGGGTTCCCAGGACCCGGCCCGACAGCCAGTGCCCCAGAAAGGTGGAGCCCAAAGAGGTCCCCACCTCTCCGTGTCCCGGAAGGGAAGGGGGCACAAGCAGAGGGTCAGGGTCTCTCCTGACCCACCCCCTGACGCGCCCGTGCGGCCCCTGGCCATTGTCCGATGGCTGCCTGCGGGTCCTCCGGCTCTGAGTCGCCGCCGGGTTCCCCTCCGGTTCCTCGGAGCCGGTCCTCTGTCCCGCCTCCGGCTCCGCGTCGGCTGCGTCCGGGCCCCCCTGCTCCGGCTGGGCGTCGGGCGGTGCCTTCGCAGGCTCCGGTTTTGCCGTCGCCTTCAGCGGCTTCCCCCTCTTGCCTGCCTGCGCCGGTGGTCCCTCCGGCTCCCTCCGGGTCCCCTCCGGTGGTCCCTCGGCCTGTCTCCTTGGCCCCTGTGGGGCCCCCTCCTGCTCCTGCCTTCCCCTCGCCTGCGGCCCCTCCGGCCGCTGCCCGTCGCCTGCCTTGGTGCCTTCGGGCGCCCTGGTGTCCTCCTCCTGTGTCGGTCTCGTCTGCTCCTCCTCCTTTTGTACCGCCTCCTTTTGTCCCTCCGTTTGCTCCCGGCCCTTTTGTTCCTCCTTTCACTCCTGGCCCTTTTGTTCCGCCTATGGGTGTTCCCTCTGTTTCTCCTGTTCTGGTCTGCCTGTCTGTGTTCCCTGTCCTGTGTTGTGTCCTGTCCTGGTTTTTGTCCTTGTGCCTGTTTTGTATCTCGGTCTTGTTCCCTGGTCCTTGTTAATGGTTTTGGTTTTGTCTTCCAGGTTCGTCTCGTCCGTCGCCTCTCCTGGGGCGCGCCTGGGGGGTGCACCTTTGGGGGGGGTTATGTCACGCCCCGCTCCGAACGATCCTTGTGTGTGCCACGCCCACCACATTACCCAGTGTTTTTCCCGGATTGTTTTCACCTGTCTCTCGTTCCTGCCTGTCTGTGTTGTGTATATCAAGTCTGCGTCAGCGTAGGTCCGGCAGACTGGTCATTGATGTTTACTGATGTTCGTGCTAAACGTCTGCCCGTGTTGGTTGTGCGTGCGAAATAAAGCCCATCTTCCTGGCTGGATTTCCGTGTTTTGCCGCTCGACCACCGCGAATCGTGACACTATCAATGTGCTAAAATATTTTATAAAACTTTTAATGCGATTTGACTAGTTCGTGTTTCTTGTTCGTTTGTCTCTCGGAAAAAATAATCTCACTCCAAATCTCCTAAAATATAAAGCAACAACACATAGCAGCGCGTTCATGGAGGCAGCCATGTTTGTTCCGAGATGTGGGTAGCTCACAGTTTCTGTTTACATTTTGATAAACTGTCTTTATTCTTTGTTTCTGTTTACAATTTAATGTAATGTCACAATTTATGTTTACATTTTCAGGTTAAATAAAAAAGGGAGCTTACATACCACTGCTTGCATTTGAAAATATAATGTGAAGTAATGTAGAAAAACTGATGGGATTGCGATACATCAAGATATTGAATCGAATCGCTGATATAATAATCGTAATCTAATCCAATCGTGAGAACAGTGAAGGTTCACACCTCTACAAAATACCATGTTGCTGGACAGCAGCATTTTCAGCTGATGAAAATGAAAACTAATATTTCCAATTTGGAATATTTAGGTAATAATGTTGATCCAAAAACAGGAAATAGGCGACTGTCTAGTGAATTTTGAAATCAATCTTACAATGAATGCTTAAAATCGACAAAGGAAATTATTCCTCTGACTGAAAAAAAAATCCGTTAACACCAGTTCTCACTAAACAATAAAGTGAGCACTGTAGTTTACTTCTGCTGTAGACAAAATGGTTTACCATTAGATGGCAAAATGAATGGACTGTGAACTGCCAGAAAATGGATGTCCGAATTCAGTCGCTGCATCCTTCAAAGGATGCAGTATACAATGGCATAGCCTTTGTAAGCTGTGTTCTTCAAATGTTGAAGAGAAGACATTTTGAAATGGGATAGTCCAGCCTACAGATGATTTCCTATTTGCGTCACCAGCTGTTCCCATCTTTACCTTTGAGTCACAAACTGCCACTCTGATTGCCTAGCCTGGACACACCTGCTTTACCCCTGCGCAAATAATCTTGGGATCTTGGGATGAAACCTTCGTGACTTGGCAAAAGAGGGACACATTTCTAGAAAGAGCCGTTGAAATAGGACAGCCTTGTTGCACCACTGTGACGGATCCAGTGTTCAAATTCAGCTTTTGAAGGATGCCCCTGAATTCGGACACAGGCAATGTGATGAAGTGCAGGCATGCACGAAAATGCATGCGCAGGTGTGAGGTACAAATTGGGCAGGTAACACTGATCGATTAGGGACATGCTTAAAGGGATTTCATGAAACAGCAGCAGCTGCTGGGTCTGACAGGCAGTTGAGTGTAAGACTGTGATCCTCAATCTTTTTTGCACCATGACCCAAATCTTATCATGCCAGCAGAGTCCCCACCCTGAATCAAGTATAAATTTACATTAACACTATGATCAAGCAAGCAGTGCACTCTGCAATTTACGTCAATCAATGCCTATCACACAAATGTGATTGTATGTACCAGTGAATTAAGCATCTGTGGTTTGGCTTCTTTGATTGGTTGAGTATTCACTACTTTTGCACTAAACAGCTGCTGACCCAAGCCCCATTTATCTAAGTTGATTCTAGGACTGGGGCTGGTAAAGCTGATCATGGATCAGCATAAGAGCTTGCTGATTTTAAAATGTTTATATTTCCAACTCTGCCTGTGACCATCTCAGAACTTACCGTCACCCAAATTTGGGTCATGACCCATGGGTTCAGAATCAATGGTATGTAAGATGTGCAAATGTACAGGGTATGAGAGCCATCAATTACAGCTGAACTGCCTCACACAGTAACAGCTTCACAAACACAGCTGACGTGCTTCACACGGTAATAACTTCACAAACACAACTGACCCACTTCACACAGTAACATCTTCACAACCGCAGCTGACCTGCTTCACACGGTAACAGCTTCACAAATACAGCTGAACTGCCTCACACGATAACAGCTTCACAAACACAGCTGACTCGCTTCACACGGCAATAACTTCACAAACACAGCTGACCCACTTCACACAGTAACAGCTTCACAAACATTACTGACCTGCTTCACACGGTAACAGCTTCACAAACACTGCTGACCTGCCTCTCACTGTAACAGCTTCACAAACACAGCTGACCTGCCTCTCACTGTAACAGGACTAGCGTTGAATCTTTTGCATGCAGACTATCTCCTTATATATCTTTTGCATGCAGACTCTCTCCTTATATAACTTGCATAATTTAGAGACACGTCTGTGTTTGTCTCAACTTTGTCACCGTAATGAAAGCTACATATTCCTCTGGACTTCAGTGACTTAGCTCTCTCTCCATTGCGGTGTGCCTGGGCACAGCTGGGGTTTCGCTACAGCTGCTGGCGAGTGATGCCACCTATACAATGGAAACCCTGACCCCCCCCACCCAATGCTTTCTGAAATGGCGTAAGTCTACCTGTAAGTGCACAGAAATCACTCCACGTTGGCGCGTGAACCTCTCCTGACAGTAATTGGCCGGTCTGGTTTGGAGCCAAGCTGATGTTGTCACAATGACGGGCCCTGGTGAGACGGGTGCGGGGCTCTGACTCTGTGTGGCTCCACTGGGTCGCACTGATTTCTGGAAACAGTCCTTTTAGGGTGAATAGCCCAGAGCTTTTTTTTCAGTCAGGTCTCACTGCTCTCTCTCTGTAATCTCAGTGCTCGCTCTCCCCGCTCCTCCATGCAGCCTCGTCCACACTGGACCTTTATGGGCTTCAAATGTAGTTCACCTGATCCAATCTGCATCATACACGAGCTACACACATCACAACCATGCAGCCGCTTCAGCTGGTGAGCAGCTCAATAGCCAGGAATCTGTAACACCTTCAGTAACATATAAACCAGGATACTCATTCTAAATAAGAGGCACGTAACTATATTCCAGCAATTAAAAACAAAAAAAAACGTTAAGTGTTCAGCTAACAGATGTTCATTACGTATGCTGTAACAGAATCTGGCCAAAGAGGGAGAGTGTGCGCACTACTGCATAGTCATCATTGTTCTGGGAGAAGCACGGCTTCAAAATCATTAAAAGCAGAAGCTGATTGCTTTTCTAATATCACGTACATGTAGAGCCTCTGGTTGTGTGAGGAAACAAGGAAGTCTTTTTAATTTCCACACAAAATATTAAGCCAAGGAATAACCGAAACAAAGAGCTTAACTGAGATATAAAAAGAAAAACATTGAATTTCCGGACGCCGCCTCTGTCTGAACAAGCAAGACAATGCAAACAATCTTCTCATAACAGGCAAATGAGAGATTTTGTCCATCTCTGCTGTTCTGTGTCTTTGTTCAGGACTTCAAAGAGGTAAATGTTAAGGACGCGGCGGGTTTACTGGTGAGGATTTCACTGGGTGCATTCACAGGCATCATTTCATCTTGCGGTTCCTTTTATATTAACTTCCACGATGACAAACAGTTTTCTTGGGGGCATTTCAGTTTTTAATTAATGTGAGAGCCTGTTTCCCAGAAGGCACTGGGCTGGTGGGGGAAGCAGTGACTGCGCAAAACTTTCTGTCCTGACAGGATTAACCCGAAACACGAGCGTGACCAATGAATCTGATGGAGCATCATAAACGTGAATGAATGTAAGACCTGACAGAAATCCTGAAGTGTGGTCGAACATCAAGAACATTCATTTTTCGACCCCCAACCTACTGGGTCACGGGGGGTCCGGAGCCTATCCCGGAAGCATTGGGCACGAGGCAAGGAACAACCCTGGATGGGGGGCCAGCCCATCGCAGCTACTGGCAATTTAGGAACTCCAATCAGCCTCAGCATGTCTTTGGACTGTGGGGGGAAACCGGAGTACCTGGAGGAAACCCCACGACGACGCAGGGAGAACATGCAAACTCCACACACCTAACCTAAGGGGAGACTCAAACCCAGGTCCCAGAGGTGTGAGGCAACAGTGCTAACCACCACACCACCATGCCGCCTTCCCTCAAGAACATGACATTGGTTATGCTCCCAGGAATGCGAGGAAGCTGCAACAACAGGGTAAGGCCAGCGCTGAGCGGGCAGTCTACACAGGCTCAGGAATCGATAGCGTCCTCAGCGCTGCAGGTGACTGCCGTCCTCATCGGCGTGGATGCACACAGGGAGCCTGTTTCATCAGACATCGGTACAACCGTGGCCAAAGATGCAAACGGGTGTGCCCCCGAATATGCAGCCAAAATTACCCCCTAAATCTCACTGTTTTCAGGGGGTAAAATAATCATCCCTCAAAAACGTCTAATTAAAATAATCACATTCAAAAATCACGCACTTGGCTACACTCTGCAGATATTTTTAGCTTTCTCATTAAAAAACACAGCCCTGTAAAAAAGCAGTGAAAGGGGAGTGAAGGTATTCAAAATATCTAATTATCACATGTAAAGAGTTCAAGGTCCAATTAAAAAACTTAAACTAGCCATTTTCACAGCCTTTGCATAGCGAGTTAAACAGAAAGTGGCGAGGTCCTCCCCAGGGTACAGGGGGGGTCCACCCTACATCAGAGCGGGCAGTGTTCTGCTTCAATGTCCCGCCCGCTTAAGGAAGCAGATATCTCACTCGGGAGCAGGGAGGCTTGTCCCTTAAAGGTTTCTGGTTCGGTCCTGGGAATGACTCTGGGACTCCTGATCAGCTTCAGCTCACTATATGAATAGCAGAGAACACATGCATGGCGCCTTGCAAGCCCTGGATGATTCTAGAACAAATCTGCTATTAATTCAAGTGTTCTGAGTTACATGTGCCTAAATAATCGGGGTCTGCTCAGCACTGACGGTCGAGGGGCAGGCCGTCCTGCTATGCGTGTGGGTATCCTGGTGGTCGTGCGTCATTCTGATCCTTCTGCTCCAGAGCAGCAGCGGCTGTGGGGGCCGATGACCATGGGGTGAGGCTCCGTCCTTGACGACCTGGTCATCAGGACTGGACGGATCCGCCATTCGTGAAAGAGTGGTGAAGAGCACATGTGGTTGTGCACGGAAAAACAGGGCAGTAGATGTGGAAATTCTGACAAATAACCAATTCCTCCAGGACGCAAAGTGACTGATGGTGCAGTGCAGTCATCTTCATTATTTCAGTAGTTGTGTCCATAGAGCTGGTGGTGATAATGTGGAATATTAATAAAGTTTAAATATCAACCAGGAGTGACATATCAGACCATTGCCAACGTCCTGATTTTTAACAAACGTTGTCCAGTACCGATATATTGTGCTTCTGGATGTGACATCGCTCCAGGCAGGGGTGGGGTGAGCGCAGAGACCATGACAGGGAGGCGACTTCCCATGGGACTGCAGGGCCTTTTAGCCGTCCCCCCACACCCCTGCCCCCCAGCATGTATATGCTGTGGGAGCACAGGGTCATCTTGTACCCCAATGGGGGTGCGATGGGCTGTGGCCCATATTAATGTGGAGTGTAAGCCCAGCAGGGGACAGCAGCGGGTGGGGGGGGGGGGCTTTAACAACATGCAAAGGCTTCTGTAAGACTGGAATACCCACAAAGATAATAATTAGAACTGCATGAGACTGTTAATGTCTGGTTGGGGAGGGGACTGACAGACATTTGCAAGCAAGCGCAGTGCATTGCATAATTCCCTGACACTGTTCCCTGCTCCCTGTGTCACCCAAGATCCTCATTCCCGCGCCGGTGAAGGGGGTGGACCGGCATCGTCAAGCAAAGCCTGAGTGTTGGGGAGGTGCTGGTCGGCCCAGACACACTACCGTCCCACAGAGCCTCAGAGACCTTGTGGTCCCGGTCGGGTTGGACACGCTGTGGTCCCAGTTGAGCCCCAGAGTCGTCGTGGTCCCGGTCGAGTTGGACACGCTGCGGTCCCAGTTGAGCCCCAGGGACGTCGTGGTCCCGGTCGAGTTGGACACGCTGTGGTCCCAGTTGAGCCCCAGAGACGTCGTGGTCCCGGTCGGGTTTGACACGCTGTGGTCCCAGTCGGGTTGGACACGCTGTGGTCCCAGTTGAGCCCCAGATACGTCGTGGTCCCGGTCGGGTTGGACACGCTGTGGTCCCAGTTGAGCCCCAGAGACGTCGTGGTCCCGGTCGGGTTG
>JABFEA020000044.1:1084031-1097464 GCA_019775915.2 Cyphomyrus plagiostoma
GTTACTTACATGCTGTGATGGCATATTTCGGGCACACTGTGATGGCATGTTACTTACATGCTGTGATGGCATATTTCGGGCACGCTGTGATGTCATGTTCCATGCATGCTGTGATGGCATGTTACTTACATGCTGTGATGGCATGTTACTTGTACATTGCGATGGCATGTTACGTGCACACTATGATGGCATGTTACGTGCACACTGTGATGTGCTGGTGATGATGTGCTGCATGTAGGGAGATGGTAACAGCATCGATTCCTCTGCTGCCTTTTCTGTCAAGATGAAATACCTGTAATTCAGCAGAGCATCATTCGACATGCCTGAATGTGGTCATTACACTAGGGTGTGTACTTTTTATGATCACCATTGCTCTTTTTTAGCGGTGCTTATTGCAGCAGATTGATTAGTGAGTCTGTCAGTTCCAGGTGCTGTTGTGCATCGTGAGACGTTACTTAACTTACTTCAGGTGATTCTGAACTCAAAGGGCCATCTGTTGGTCACAGTTTTAGTAAAACCAGAGATTTGATTGAAAGAGCAATTAGGTGGAAGGAACTCTGTTAAAGCTGTAATCAGTCCTTTGCCAGGTGTGGGTAATTCCCAAACCATTAAGCTTGTTTTCAAATTCAGGACAATTGCTTTAGTGAGTCATGTTGAATAACCCGATTTTATTGTGTATATATAGGCTGCTTGCAGTGGCTGCAGGGAAACTTATTAAGTTATTGCAACAAATACTACAACATGGTGGTTTATATTTCCTAGGTGTGAGACCTGGTTGGCATTTAAAGAAAGCTGGCAGACACCTCTGAATGACAGTTGGTGAGCAGGCTGGCCTTATGTCTGAGTCGGGGCTCAGGATTCTAAAGCAGAAGTATCTCTTTAAAAGGGCAGGCCTTCCCCTTAAGGGGATCCTCCTATCTCATGTCAGACCTCTCAGTGATGGGAGGGAGACCAGAGATTGGTGGGCACCTTGCAGTGACTTTACACACCACCTTCACTCCAAAAGATATGCATCAATATCCCCGACGACCCCTAAGCTGGCAGACGTGCTAAGCTGCTGGTTTCTCCACATGATCAGCCATGGTTCAGATGGAGGGTGCTGCTCCTGCAGATCCTGGGACGGGCGCCGATTCTGCCGGATGGTTCTTCCGTCCTCATAGTTCCATGTGTGTGGCTGCCGGTCACCTGGGACTTAACAGGTTCCTGAGGTGTGTATGTGAACCCTCTGCACCCCCTGTGGATTCCAGCTTGTTTCCACTACTCCCGTGGACCGTGACAGATATACGGTGCCACAGATGTCCCCCTGAGCTTGGTGAGGAAAAGAGGTGAGCATGTGGCTGGAACGGGACTGATGGCAAGGGGCTGGATGTGCTGCAGCATGAGGGCGTGTCTGTCCAGTGGCATCATCATCTCAGACAGGTTGCTGTTATTTCTGCACCTTCCCTGCTTTCATTCAGGTTTAGTAATGGAGGCTAGAGAAACAAAATGAAAGATCTCCGGGGAGGGGGAAGGAGAACAGGCTACGTTTCACGCGTCTGTCAGGATATCGTATGAAATAGTGTTATGTGCCGTGAGTGTTTTGGATATGTATACAGGGCATCTCAGTCTAATGCCCCAAGTTCCACTTGCCAGTTGCTGCAACAGCCCACCTCCCAGATTCCAGCCACGCCTCTTCTGACCTCTGACCCCGACCCTGTGTTCTGGATAAAGCCTGCTGGTCACAGCTAGCTCGAGCTCTGGCTCAAGCTTTGTCTTTTGCCCTCGCTGTGTTGGTTTGCTGTTTTATGATTGACTTCTGTGTACGACTGTTTTGGTTTCTGACTTTCTGCCTGGCCCTATTTGTACCTTTATGCCTTCGGTTTGTTTTTCTTCTGGTTTGAACTCTTGCTAAGCTCCTGACTACTCTCTTTGCTCGCCCCTTTGGATACCGTGCTTTTGGACTGCGTTTTCTGTACATGTGTGTTAGGTGCATAAGGAGTGATTGCCCTTTTTGTTCCCGCAAACGTGGTGTTTACTGTTTTGGTTAGGGAGCTAGACTTATCCTTTGTCATTTTTGTTTGGTTTTTTTTTTTTTTTTTGCCTGGGTCACTCCCGAAGCCGGTTGCACCTTGTTTAACGTGTCTGTGAATAAATATAAAAAAACTACAAAAAAAGATCCCTTTGTTTTCTGTGTTCCCCTTTCCTGTTCCCCGGTTGTGTCATCTTCCCCTCTCCCTTTCCCTTACCATTCTGGCGATTTCCCCAACCCTAGACTGGGGATCATAACAGAATTTGGGGGCTCATCTGTTCCTCTTGTTTTTCGGGGCCTGTGCCTCCGGGGTTTCTGGGCTCATCCTTTCTTCCCTTTTGTTGCCTTTCTGGTCAGACTACTGAAGTAGTGCGGTGTGGAAGGTTCAGACACACACACACACAGAAGAACTCAAGCCGCAATACATCAACATTAAATGGACTTGGACAGCCAGGTGACCGAGATGTTCGGAAGGACGCTGTTTCCCTCCCGGCCCTAAGGGGGCAGTGTTGGAGGGAGATGGTCCCATCTGAGACGTCTTACTTCTGGTTTGCAGCCCCGTCTTCCTAGCATGCACTTCTGGGAGATGGCTAACAGCAACTTAGCTTACCCGCCCACCTCCTTCAGCCATAGCTAGCTACATGTCCAGATAGCCCTCTGCAGAGGGCTCGGCTAGCGAGGGGAGATTAGCTAGACTGTGGTACGGGCCCATAGCACAGCGATGTCTTAAAAGCAACCCCTTAAGATCTTAAAAGGAGTATTAGCCTTCCTGTTACACAGAGCATGGAACTTCATGTCAGTACTGAGTGAATGGAAAACAGCCCATAAGGCTCCCTGGGTAAGAGACCCCCCTCCCCCAACCAGTGGTGATGTGGCCTGGGGAAATGGCCTCGCGGTGATGTGTAACGTCTAGTCGCTGAGGAGGGGAGCGCAGTAACCAGCAAGCAGGCAGCCGGCGCCCGTGTCCCGGGATTGGAGTGCCAGGTACATACGCATCCACAGATCGGGCTGCACCAGGCACGTGAAACGACAAATGGTTTGGCGATTCGTTAAACGCTGGAATCAGACAGAATCAGGGAAGGTGTCCGGTCGTCTGCTGAATGAGACAAAGTGATTTTGCAATGAATTAGCCAGAAATGACCAGGCTTGATGTGATTATATAAGCTGGGCTGTGTTACAGGGCATTTCATCAGCCTGCCTGCCTCGGCTTGGTGCGCATACTCTCTGGGCAAGTGGCAGCCTGGGGAGCAGAGCGGACCGGAAGCGGCTCATCGCGGGGGAGCGTGTCTGGACCTGGTCCCATTCATGGGTGTCCTTTGCAGTCTGTGTCAGTGGTGGCTGAAGTGGGGCAGCATGGGTGCCGCTCATGTGCGGTTCTGCCAGGCTCGGCAGTGCCCTGGCTTGTCACTGCCGCTAACCTTGTTCCGCGGGCATACGGAACCCCGCAACGCCGGGCCTTTCTGGCCTGCGAAGTGCTTGCTGTGATTCAGCATGGCGACGGTAATGCGATTCTGCAGGCTAAAATTATTCTGCAGCACAGTGGCCAGGAAAATAAAATAAAGCGTGTAATTGAGTTGTCATCAGGCTGCTCTTATCTACAAACTGCGGTGAGCTGGCCGCCCCTGGCGGGAGAGCGTGCGATGATGGGGTCAGGGCGTTGGGGGTGGCGGCTTGCCTGATCGGCATTTGTGGAAAAGGGGCTGTTTTAGCAAACCTGGGAGATAAGATGCTCGCTGAAAGAGACGTGATTTAATGAAGGTGCACATTCACAGGATCTGCCGCAGCTTTTGACACAGCGGTCCAAGGCGTGTCTCTGTTTTTTCACAGTGAACATGGTACATGGTGCTCCTCCGGCGGACTCCCTGACTTCCCTCTGAGGCAGGTCCTGTCTGGCCTGTAATGCTGTTTCACGTGGTCCCTTGTGCTTTGACTTGTGGCTTGTGCTTTGACTAATGCTGTGGTCCATGCTGTGACTCAGGTATTGACTCGCCTGCCGTCTCCTGGGGTCAGCAGCTGGAGATGCTCCAGCCTCCCATCCCTGATCCTGTACCCGGCATTCGGCCAGGCCCTGGTTCATCTGTGTCTCTGGGTGGGAGAGCTGGCCATGTCGCCCGCACGGCCCTTATGGAAATGGTCCCCAGGTTGGACTGTAACTGAATGGATCTCGTCCGAAAATTTTAGTCATGAACATTCATACAATGAGTGAGGCATTCAAATAGTGTACTGAACATTTATTAAATTTATTAAACATTCATTATAAGCTAAAACACCTAAATAATACATGTACGAATCTATGATGATTTCGTTTATTACTTTTGTTAAATATTTAAAACCAGTTAAATATTGAAAACAATATAAATGTGAAAATGCAGTCTCTTTGAGGAAACGACCAGCTTACCTTATGCTTTAATATTGGCTTTCAGGCGTTTTCCTTTCTATAATCATCATGTAATTGATGTGTGTCCATTTGTTTCCCTTTGAACCTAAACTACGAAGCTCTGAATCAGCTTGTCAATGGACACTGTACAAATGAACTGGGAGATTAAATTACTTAGTCACTTAACTATGGCTCTTACTTGTTACCTTGCAAGTCCCGATGGTACCTTTAACAAGAAGACTGTGGGTTTGGGTACCTGTGCTGTGTAGCTTGTGTTTTAATATATCTGTCGTTCTGGTTAATTGTCATTGTTGACACCCCACAACAAAATGATTCCTCTGCATTTAACCCATGACAATGTGAAGTAGCAGGGGGCAGCTAATTCAGCACCTGGGGACCTTGCTCAGAGTCAGTGGTGCTTTGCTGGTCGGGGATTCACACCTGCAGTCATTCATTTACGGGTGCGCTTACCTAACCATTATATACATTGTGTTTGTCTCTGTATGCCTGTGCTTGGTGTAAGTCTTGCTCTTTTATCTGCCCTATGTTCTGTGTCCTGTTTGAGAGATGTGGGGCATTTGAATAGACCAGTAGGACACGATAAACAGATGGAATGTGGAATGTAGGAGCCAGCATAGCTTTTTGACGCTGCTTAGTTGCTTAGCAATCCTCAGCAGAACAGGGCGGACGCTAAGCCTGACCTCGATATGATAAGCTCCAAGCATTTTCTGTGATCAGCATTGGTGATCGATTCCTGTCCACATGGTGTGACATACCTTGTCTCACGCTGATGATGTCATGGTTCCGCCTCACTGCTTGTCTTCCTGTACGTATCGAGGGGGTGTTTGTTTTCCTGTCCTTGTTTCTTCTGGCTTCTCCCACCACAGAATTGTAAAATTATACGCAGGTATTTGGCTGTGGCTGTACCTTGATAACACCCCTCCCAGCTGTGGGGTCTGAGTTATAAGCTGTACCCTCTTCCCCCTCTCTCGCGAGTAATGCTAGCTCCTTTGTCACAATTAGCCAGCCAGCCGTGTGTAGCCCTCTGCTGTTTGCATTGGACAGTACCAGTTAATCAAGGTGCTGTTTAAATAGATCTTTTTAATAAGCACTCCCGTCATTTTTCACGGTGACTGCCGGTGTCATGCACTGTAATATCACAACAACGTGGCAAAATGTATCATATCACCCATCTATCTCTGTGACCTCGCCGCTCTGCTGCTGCTTGTTCGAGGTGTACAGAAGGGTGGTGAGCAGTTGTACAGTCACTCTCAAATTAAACTTAGAAGCAGATTCCACTCTGTGTGTGTTTCATTATGCTGTCCTACCCAGGGTTTAATCTCAAGCAGGGAATCTGTGGTACCACTAGGACTCTCAGAGAGTCTGTGGTACAGTGGGGACTCCTAGAGAATCTGTGGTACCATTGGGAAGCTCAGAGAGTCACCAGTGCAGTGACACCAGTATGACCACGCCTGGGCTACAGCACTGTCTGTCACACCAGTGCAGTGACACCAGTATGACCATGCCAGGACTCCATCTCGGTATTGCGTGGGTCACACAAAGTGTCCATTAGGAACATTAAAAATCCCAGATGCTGGTTTCTGGTGTGTTCTGTGTCATTTCCCATCTCCTCCATCACTGTCCACTGTGTCTAAAACAATCACATGATTCACACTAATTTCTTCACTGAGTTTCACAGCCTCTTAAGCAAGCTGTCCCTTTCTCTTGCTTGTTCGCTATCGATTTGTAGAGAAGTTTTATGTTTCAATTCAGCAGAGAGTTGAAGGAGTTCACCGTCTCCCTCCTTTGAAATTAAATCAAAGAAATGCAATTTATTATTTATGGAAATATGGCACTGCTCTCTGTCTAAAAAACAAACTTAAAAAACGTCCTTGTAGCTGCCCTCTGCTTTCTTGGTTCTTTAAATGCCCAGTATTCTCCTCCTTGTGTCCTAGGCAACCAGAGGACGTTCACAATAGCTTGTTTCATAGGTTATGCTTCACGAAAGGCAGACCAGCCGGCTGAATCCTTAACGTGGCTGGAGAGGATCCAGACAACATACAAATAAAAAACTTGAAATGCTGCATGCTGCCAGTGCGGGAAGCTCCCTTATCATGACTGAGGGCTTATGCAGCATACTGTAGATAGTGATCCTCCAACCCTCACACAAGTCAGATTTGGCCTTATTCAGATCCCTCCCCCATACCATTCGGGTCATCTTATAGGATTCAACACAGAAGCCAGAAATACATTAGTAAGACATACTAAGCAACTTGTATTAAATGAAATAAAAGATGAAAAAAGTGTAAATTTACTTACAGTAGAAGTATATGTCACCTTTTAGCGTTAGCACTTTCGTGAACCCTGTGCATTTTATTGTTGCAGAGGTTTTAGGCAAGTCCAGGGCAGGTCCTGTCAGCAGAAGCCAGGATCTTACTGGGGTTGAGCTGAAACCCAAAAGCTTGGCTTTTCAGGACAACTGTATTGTGAGGGGGGGCATTCAGTGAACAAGGTCCTGCTAATGGGCCCAGCCCCGCATTCAGAGAGGGAGAGGATGGGAGAATTGCCCAGCTCAGTGCCGGCTTCCTCTCCGCTCACCCTGTCTGCTGGCCCCCCCTCGGCAGCTGTCCCGGTAGTGCGCTCCCCGCATGCTGGCTTCGGCAAATGACCGGGGCTTCCCAGATCGGGAATCGACCCTGGCCAAAGGCACACGTGACTACCTGTGGAGCCTTGCAAAACCGTTTCACTAGCGACAGCAGAGCATAACCAGGAGCGTGAGATGGGGGCCGGGTGTCAGCCAGTGCAATTTAGGTATTAGTGAAATAACACTGTCCGGTGTTATTGACTGGTTCCAGTGGCCGCACCGGTGCTGTGAAGCCAAAATAACTGCAACAAAGCAGGGCAGCTTCAGCTCTGTGATTAATGACATTTCAGTGCGAGCTGTTAAGACCCCGGTGTTTACTAATGCTGTGTTTGGCATTAGATCGTAATGAATACTGTGTGTTTATTTTGAAAAATAAGTAGGTTTCACGAGCTGCCAAAGACTCAACGCGTTTTGACTCGAGGCTGTGGTTCTGATAGACTGAGACGTGATGTCCCCTGTGGGGCCCGTGGAGGCAGTGTGAGGCAGGCAGGCGTGAGGAAGCTCGGCCTCATGCTCTCACACCTCTCTCCGTGCCTCGTACAGAAGACACGACCAGAGCCGTGGGCCGCCCTCTGCTCTCCCCCCAGAAAGCTGGGGGAGTTTTCATCTCCACCTCTTTGTCCGCTTCTGGCTTTTTTCATGTTGGCTTTGAAATTGTATAGCATTCATTTCTTCCAAGGATATCTGTAATGCCGTTGCTAACGTTCATTATGTCGAGTCTGCTAGTCGCTATGTCAGGCGCTTGAGGGTGTCTGTGTTGGGAAGGACACTACTCGCAATATATTAAAAAGTTACATTTCCTTCTTCCCACCTGATCCTGCATCGCCCAGTCATCTAATCTACTGGCTTTTACCCACACAGAGGTCTGCATATGGACGAAGTCAGCAAGAGGTGCTTAGTAGCATGGAGAGAGGTTAAATGGAGTTGAATAATGAAGAACAGAGCCCAGTTGGAAAGGGAGTAAAGCAGTGTAGTACGGAGTAGGAAGAGTAGAGTGTAGTGGAGAGGAGTAAAGCAGCTTGTTATGGAGTAGGAAGAGTAGAGTGTAGTGGAGAGGAGTAAAGCAGTATATTACGGACTAGGATGAGTAGAATGCAGTGGAGAGGTGTAAAGCAGTGTATTACGGAGTAGGAAGAGTAGAGCACTTTGGAGAGGAGTAAAGCAGTAGTAAGAAGTACAGTACTTAGTAAATCAGAGCTGGCCAAGGTAAATTTTAGCAGAGTATTATCAGGCGCTGCAATATGGGGAGTATATAACTGCTCAAAGCAAGGTGTCTAAAGATCTTGCCTGAGTGAATCAAAATGGAGCTGGTTGGAGCTGAGTAAAGCTGGGTGGTGCCATGCACAGTACTGTGAGTAGGGCAGAGTGTAGGGTGGAGCAGGGGAACACGGCAGCCCCCTGAGGGAAGCTCCACATTCACACACTGCAGCCCCCACCACGTCTGAGTTTGCCAAAGTTATTTTCCTCATCAGGTAAAAGGCCAAAACTAATTCTATGAATTCCCCTATGTCACTTGGGGGCGCCAGGCTCCGCCCCAGAGGGCACAGTGTACCGCGACAGCCACGAGTCACATGCCGAGCGTCAATGCAGCTCATTTCCCAGATTTAATTACTGTGGAAGCCATCGATTCCCTGTCATAGGCATTTCCGGCTGCGAGTGGCCTGCCTTAATCCCATGTACTTGCTTTCTATGAAGCCCGCACCTTCAGGGGGTTTGGGAATGGGGCCGGTGGGGGTGCATGTGTGCGGCCCTCATGCCTTCAGAGGTGTCCTCACCGGCTGCATCAGGATTACTCTTCTGGAACCTTCCAAACATGTAGGCAAAACCATGGACCGGAGCCGCCGCTTTCTCGGCCAGTGCTTGCATAGCCATCAGCTAAAATGACAATTTATGAATGTTATTAGAATGGAAAGTGTTTCTTGAATATAAACAGGCTATTGAAACAAGCTCCAGTTGATACCAATTAGGTGGCTGAAGCATGTAATTGATTTTTAGCCCAATGACTCTGCACCCGGCACCTCTGCCGTCCGGCGCCTGCAGCCTTTCCAAACCCGCCAGCCCACAAGGCACGCTATGTTCTCGCACTTTCTCACAGAAACGCCACAGCTGCTTCGGCAGAAGCCATTTATATCAATCCCTGGGTGATTCTGCGTGCCAGAGAGCCCGCTTCAGCAGAGTGATACTCGCAGGCGACCTGGCCAGTGAAAAGTATGAAAACATTTCCGGGAGCCTGCTGATTTGGTGATGACTAGGTTGTTATAATCCTGTTACTTAGCTAAATTCATGCCATAAAGTGCATCACAATTTTACCCACGTATAATAGGTTGTTTTTTAATAATTCAGGTAATGAGGTTTGTGGACTTGACCCAGATACCTTAGTTTTGGCCATGACCTGGCAACTGGCAGGTTGTGACTTTAGGATACATGTCTGTGTTCATCTGCTGTCTGTAGAATTTGATGCATCCACAGATTCAACGTTCTGTACCTCTTCTGTTGCAAACAACAAACGAAGAAGCAAGTGCACAATACTAGGAAGGTAGCTATCGACCCAAAGCCCACCCCGGGGGTGAGAGACACGCAAGTGGGGAGGGGTTCTTGTCAGGGATAGGCTGGATTTTGGCCACAACGCCGAGGGAAGAAGGATGTTTCAGATGCCCCGAATACATTCCGTCTGACAGAATGATTAAGGGGCGAGGCTCAGACAGACCCGGGGGATTGTGGGACACGGAGAGCTAGGGGCCGGAGTTAAAGGTCACTGTGCAGTGATGAAGGGGCATTTGAGGACTGACATTTGCCTGAGGGACTCAGATTAGCAAGCGTATGGAGTGAGAGCTTTTCGCTGATAGACATTTGAATAATGATATGAGAAGGGAATGTGCCCGTTATGGTGGGGAGGTGTTAATGGGGGGAGAGTGGCAATGCTTAACACCAGGGTGCGAGCTGAAACCAGCCTCCTCTTCAGGGAGCTGTGCCAAGGCACCTATCTGGGCACTGATTGGAAAGACTGTAATAGCATCGAATAGCTTCTTTAAGTACGGGAAAATAGACGCTGAAAAACTACATTTAGGGAAATTGGTGCAACAGAAAATTGAAATAAAGGAGGAATGGAAATGGAAGCACATCACAACAGCCAGTTGCGGCGAAGCTACAGCTACCGAAACAGGAAGTGCTGACACGTCTGGTGCTGTTATGGACGGGCATTACTGGACAGCTATACGAGGTCTTCTCATTGGGGTCCAGGAAATCCAGCTCTGCCATGTGTGGTCGTCCCTCTGTCTCCATGCACTGAGTCACATAAAATATTTTCTAAATTGTCATATGGGTTGCAGACAATTAGACTCAAAGAGATAAGACACGAAATACTGAAGATAAATCTGACACTGTGATCACCCAGTTCCCCCCCCCCTTGAGTGTGTTATCGCAAATCATTTAAAGAATTGGCTCCAAATTCAGGCTTCCTTCTTATCTTAATTAGCATTAATAATGTGATCAGTTGGTCACCACTCGTTAGTGTAAAGTTTATGCATGCAAGGGCTCAAGACGTTTGTTTTGACAGATTCACACATTTCATTAAGCCGGTAACTAGAATTGCATGTAAAACTGTCAGCCACAAAACGCTTCATCAAACCTTCATCAAAGATCCTTTATGGAGGTTATGGTGAAACATAGCTCCTGGTTTATCACAGAAGATGTTTGCCTCTGCTGACAGGCATCGGTCTGAGCTGTGCAATGGTTCTGGAGATGGATCTAGCCTGGTGGGAGCACAGTACTGGCCCGAGAACTGGGCCTTGGGGTACATGTTTAGCAGCTCAGAGAACAGAAGTGAAAGGTCTTGACATCACTTGATGGAAGTCCAGATGCAGTGGTGTGTTTTATCTCCACATTTCTTCTAATCAGGCCCTGTGGAATACTCTTCTAATACTCACTGGAGAAATCAAATGTTTATTTTTGTTAGTTACTAAGGCCCAGGACTGAAAGTGTTGTTGTCTTAATCTGTCTTCAGCTAGAGATCTACAGAAGAAACAGAGCCATTAGACAACTTTGTACAGGCTGACACAGCTCATCCATGCTGTCAGGATGGGCTCAGCTGCTCTGGTTTGTGAAGTAACAATGGGGTTCTTGTTTCCATGATGTTCAGCTGCAGAAGAAGAACCCAGAGGAACATCCATCAGCCTGTAACACTGCTGCCATCCTGTGGGTACCTTGCTGTGCATGTCTTGTTTGTCCTGCAGCCCCTGTCCAGCGCCTGTCTCACTTGTCCTGCAGCCCCTGTCCAGCGCCTGTCTCGTTTGTCCTCCAGCTCCTGTCCTGCACATGTCTCGGTTGTCTTGCGCATGTCTCAGTTGTCCAGCATACTGTATGTCTCACTTGTCCTACAGCCACTGTCCTTTGCATGTCTTAGTTGTCCTGCAGCCACTGTCCTGCGCATGTCTCGCTTATCCTGTTGCTTTTGAGCAACATCCAACTCCCTGGAGAGAGGGAGATGGTTATTTGCCAGGCTGGGGCAAAGAATCGAACATGAGGCCCCTGTAAATCTCACACACCCAAAGGCTATAAAAGGAGCCTGTTTCATGGCTAAAACTTTACAGCATCCATAATACGCTGCACTGCAGGCTCCTTACATGTTAAATTAATGGTGGTATAAATTAACCCACACAGGCATGTCACTGAAACTGTTTAATAGCTTTTAGTGATGTTCATCAGCAGGTAAGTAGAAAGTAGGTGAAAACAAGGGATTAGAAGTTTAGGAATCAAAGAAAGTGGAGAGTGGGCTGGGGAGCAGGGAGTGGGCCGGGAGTATGGAGTGGGCTGGTAGTGTCTGTGATTTTTGGAGCCATGCATACACCAGCTGTGACAAGTGATGGCCATTCAGATCCTTAGAATGGATATGAAGGTCGCTTAAAACACCTTGGGACCAATCAGAGATCAGCAAGCGTGTGTCTGTGACGGAGTAAGTCCCTTTGGGTTAGTGAGCCTGTGATTGGATGGGAGTCACTTCAAAGCAGATGATGTCTCTCAGCCATGCATTGATGGGATGGCAGGAAGGATGGGTATGTGCAGGGGTGTGTTATTGCTCCGCATGTGCTATTCATTCACATCCGGCTTTGTATTCCCACAGCCTGTACATACTTCTGTGTGTATGTTCCTGTATTCCTGCGTGTCGGTCTGAGTCACATCCTTGTGCTGTTTCTGAGTGTTTCTCCTGCCTGCCTGTGCGTGAGCGTGACACTCTCCCCCGCCACCACCAAGCCCAGCATCCCAAAGCAGCCAACTGGGCCTGAAACCTGGGCTTGGTGACTTTGACCACCCTGTTCCTGCACATCAGAGCACATTAAGCAGAGTATAAAGCTCATACCTGCCAAAGGAACAATTTAAATGCATTTAGTGGATGTTTTTCTGCAAAGTGACAGCAGAAACAGACAGTATTACTCTGTCGACCCTGGGATTTGAACCAGAGATCGTCTGATCACAGGTGTAGCATTCTAGACCATTGAGCTGCACAGTATTACCAAAAAGGCATTAGTGGGATTTGACCCCAGGGTCCCCTCTTTACTAGACAAGCACTTCAACCAACTAAACTGCATCATCACATATAGGGCATCAAAGAGCAGCCACACACTTTCAATAAATTACAATGGGTTTATGACAGATATAAGATATCTGGCTTCCCTTTGCACAAAACATCATTTTTCTTTTTAACTGGAAAGATTATAATATTACAGTATGTAAAACATAGGGAGTACCAAAGCAACCCTTGTATCCATATTTTAACTGATAATCCTGGACAGGCTTGCTGGGGGCCCTGGAGCTTAACTCAGGAGGCACAGATCACAAGGCAAAGGGACAGCCCAATCAGGAAGCCTGTCTATCATAGGACACAAGGAAAGGGGAACACTCTAATCATGAAGTCTGTCAGTAACAGGGTACAAAGCAGGGGGACACTCCAAACAGAAAGCCCATCAGTAACAGGGTACAAAGCAGGGGGACACCCCAAGCAGGAAGTCCGTCAGTAACAGGGTACAAAGCAGGGGGAAACCCCAAACAGGAAGCCCATCAGTAATGGGGCACAAAGCAAGGGGACACCCCAAAGAGGAAGTCTGTCAGTAACAGGGTACAAAACAGGGGGAAACCCCAAAAAGGAAGTCCATCGATTACAGGGCACGAAGCAGGGGGAAACTCCAAACAGGAAGTCCATCAGTAACAGTGCACAAAGCAGGGGGAAACCCCAAACAGGAAGTCCATCAATTACAGGGCACAAAGCAGGGGGAAACCCCAAACAGGAAGTCCGTCAATTACAAAGCCACAAAGCAGGGGGAAACCCCAAATAGGAAGTCCGTCAATTACAAGGCACAAAGCAGGGGGAAACCCCAAACAGGAAGTCCGTCAATTACAAGGCACAAAGC
>JABFEA020000044.1:1105906-1122466 GCA_019775915.2 Cyphomyrus plagiostoma
GTTGAATCAATGCCACGTAGAATTAAGGCAGTTCTGAAGGCTAAAGGGGGTCAAACACCGTATTAGTATGGTGTTCCGAATAATCCTTTAGGTGAGTGTATATCTGTGTGTGTTTATATCTGTCTGTATCTTTCTGTGTGTCAGTGTGTGTGTTTATACCTGAGTTGAGTACTCTGCTCTTTTTGTGTTCAGTGTATGAGTACTGGCTGGTAGAGGGCAGCAGAGCATTCAGGGACAACAAACTATGTAATGATGGTAAGTTGGGGCACACTGCGGCCCTCAGCCCAGGGTCTTCTCTGCCCAGAGGCCATATATCCTTTGCATGGGGGCCATATGGATTGTCGTCACTGTATTTCCTGCTGGCTTGCAGTGGGATCATCGCACACATGCGGAAAGTTCTGGTCATATTCATGTGTCTCTGTGCGAGCCTTTGACCAGGGACTATTTACTGTGGTTTGTTTTTCTGTCTTTCCCATATTTCACCAGTTAGTGTGACTGATAATGTGACAGAAGCCAGGCAAATGCCGTGTACCTGGCTCTGGTTTTAATCACTGGCCAGCCCGCCTGTCCTGTCATTTCTGATTTCCCTAAGCCGCTGTGTGCTGTGATATGGGAGCAGCTGGGTGAGAGCTGCATGCTGGGCCCACGCCTGCCTGTGCAGGTAGTAGGAGTGATGTTGTTATTGGAGGGCGGAGCTTTTGAAATTGCCGGACTTCAGCTCCTTTTTTAGGCTTCCTGGGAAATCGCCCGACATGGCAGAGGTGGCGGGCTGTTTGCTTAGCAGTCACGCCGCATGAGGTGAGGACGTGTTGGCTGGAGAGCGGCAGTTATGATTCTGCAGGTGCTTTTGTCTGCCTTTGGAAATGGGCCCTGGAGAAGACGGCGCTCGGGGCTGAGCGTGGCTGTCCTGCTCGTCTGCGCCTGGTTCACGGGCCTGCGATGGTGCAACAGTGACCCCAGCACAGAGCACCATGGGATACATTCGCTGCTGCCGCAGTCTTTTACTGTGGTTTTCCCTCCTTTGAAACATTTCCTGGAACTTCTTGGATTCGCTGTAAACCGCTGAATTAGAAAATGAGGTGTCTTCCTGAAGCCTCAGACGGACAGGACAGGCCTCTGTGTGAGGGGGTTCCCATACTGCATCACAGCGAGTACCCACAAGTACTCGAAAGACCTGGGAAAGCTCATTAATTCAGTTCTCGCGGTGAGTGAGCGAGTTAGTGCAACACACAGTTAATGGCTGCAAACTGAATATTTTCTTTGGTAAGCGCAAGTGTACGGGTCACATTGTACATCAGGGGGAGGAACTCCAAAGGAGTGGGGGTGTGGGGGGGGGGGGCTGTCTTCCGATACACCATTTGGGAGTGAAATTTGGTGGTTTCCGTTGCCATGGCAACGTGGTGCCGTTTGACAGGTGGTTGGGCTGAGCCGTAATGAAAAGCTAGAGCGTGACAGCGCACTGGCAGTTATTAAAAAGCTGTTTTCTGGAGGTTTCACTCAGCATCTGAATGCACATTAATTGATGCTAGAAAAACAAGTGATCAAAAGCAATGTATAGGTGCTCCACCGGGGGCAGCGTGCAGGTCTGCTCAGACCATGCGGCACGTTCTGGGAATGCTCCACCCCCACACAGTCTGATCCTGATTTCTCCACAAACTTTCCTAGATTGCAGTGATATCCCGCATCGGAGTGCAGAGGCTCAGCGGCAGGCCAACTGTAGGGTGGTGTGAGGGAGAGGGTCTCTGGTGCAGGACAGATCCAGGCCCATGACCCTGACGGTGCCACGGACACTCACGACTGGCACATGGTGTGTATTTACCTTTGCTTTATCCAAAGTGACAAGTCAGGCAGGTCAGCCGGTCCCTGGAGTGAATGGGGGTTAAGGCCCTTACTCAGGGGCCCACAGCTGACATCACTCTGCCATCCAGCAACCTTCTAACCTCCTGAGGCAACCAAATGAATCCTAAGGGACAAACTATGGCTTGAACCCGGGTCCATCAACATCACATTACAACCGACCAAGTCATTCTGCTCTGATTCTGTATGTCTGTATCCTCCTGTGTGTCAGTGTGTGTGTTTATACCTGTGTGTACCTGCCTGTGTGTCAGTGTGTGTGTTTATACGTGTCTGTACCCATCTGTGTGTCAGTGTGTGTGTTTATACCTGTGTGTACCCGCCTGTGTGTCAGTGTGTGTGTTTATATGAAAAATGTGACAGCTTCATGTATGTATGAGTTAACACGTGTGTGCCCTCGCTGACAGCACAAGTATGTCACATATCACAGATCGGTTTCTGGGTGGTGACGCCATTAGCGGAGGGTCTGTACTGGCTCACATAACCGGGGGATCTCTTGGACGCACTGAGGCACCTAACTCTCCCAGGCATAATTTCAGAGACTCTGATGGCGCTAAGAGGCAGCTGACTCTCACAGGTATCATGTCCATGACTGTGACAGCACTGAGAGGTACCTGACTCTCACAGGCATCATGTCAGTGACTCTGACAGTGCTGAGAGGTAGCTGACTGACAGGCATCATGTCAGTGACTCTGACAGTGCTGAGAGGCAGCTGACTCACACAGGCATTATGTCAGTGACTCTGACGGCGCCGAGAGACAGCTAACTCTCCCAGGAATCATGTCAGTGACTCTGACGGCGCTGAGAGACAGCTAACTCTCCCAGGAATCATGTCAGTGACTCTGACGGCGCCGAGAGACAGCTAACTCTCCCAGGAATCATGTCAGTGACTTTGACGGCGTCGAGAGACAGCTAACTCTCCCAGGAATCATGTCAGTGACTCTGATGGCGCTGTGCTCTCACACGTATATTTTACACACAGAATGTACATGTAAGGCGTGTGTGCGGCTCGGGGCTGTTCCAGCAGCCCTGTGTTTATCCTTGTGGCTTTTAAATCTCGCTGTTTGCAGATAATCTCTGCCTCTTGCTACCATGTCTTAGTAACTTTAAGACCAGCAATTTATTCTGCTTAAGCAAATACAGCCCTGATAGATACATAATATATAATGTGCTCTGAGCTCCTGTGGGATTATGTGGGGCTTCATGCTTTATGGGCTTCCCACTCTGGGGCCTCCATCTCCATCCTTGCCAGTGCCCCCAGTGCATCTGCTCTATTGCTGTCTGATTTAGTGTAATAACTGCCTTTCAGAGCAAAGCAGGGCCCTTTAATCCACCCTTGGACAGTCTAGAAGGAGATCGATGCATCATCTAAGAGTATTAAATCCCCAGGCTTTCATTAGCCATCATCAGAGCCATGTGACCCTCTGTAGCGGTCACATGGTGCATCCTGCAGTAAAGGCCTTTCGGACCTCAGTGCTGTGCATACAGGCCACGCTGGGATGCGTGTACTGGGCATGCTGGGGTGTGTCTTTGTGGCCAGGCTCAGCCCTCAGGTCCCGTGCAAAGAGCCAAGCTGGCCTGTACATTTCTGCCGGGTCCTGGTTAGTTCCCCCCATCTTCTCTCTCAGAGGTGAGATAATAACACTCAACTGTAAATGGCAGCAGAGCTGCTTCTGTGAGCAGTTGCCACCTCCGTCCCCACTGGAACCTCCAGGAAGGGTGACATTTAGGGACAGCCCGGCAGGTTTATGAGCTCGACAAACACTCCTGTGACCTTCGGAGCAGACGCTGCTTCCGGAGGCGGAGGCAAACTGTCCGCACGGCCTTAAACGACAGCGCGATGGGCTACGGCCGCCATTATAAGTACAATGGGAATAATAAACGTAATAGGAGAAGAATGAGCCCTGTCCGTTATAATAAAGCTAATGTGTGGCTGAGGTGGCGAGAGAGCGCGTCGGCGTGATTAATCTCTCCTCCTAATCAGGTTAGCAGAAACACGCTTTGGCCGCCGTGGGCTGCAGGCCATGTTCAGGGATATCGGGGATAGTGTGACCAAATTTAGCTGTGAGTGTCGGGAGGTCACAGTGAGGCAGGGTGTTGGGGCGTGGGCGGCAAGAAAGGGAGTTTCGAGTGGGTGTCGGTTCAGATCCCAGCAGCCATACCACCTTCAGTAATCCATCTGAAACTAAGCAGGTTTGGGCCTGACCAGTACTTGGATGGGAGACTAACTAGGAAAGCTGGGTTGGTGCTGGAAGAAGTGCCGGTGTGGCTGACAGGGGAACCCGTTCTGACGTCTGTGTGGACCTCAATGCCCCTGTGCAGTGACGGGGACACTGTGGCCGACAGGGGAGCCCATCCTCTGATCTGCGTGGATTCTAATGTCCCTGTAAATCTCTGAGGTCATAAAAGATCCCTGGGCATCTTTTGAAAGAGTAGAGGTGGTACCATAGTGTCCCGGTTAAAACTGACCCCTGTAGCCCAATCTGGCCTCCTAATCATCCCCTACACAATGCTGGTGGTTGAAGTGACTCCCCATTTGTCCTGTAAAGCACTCTGGGTGTCTTGAAAAGTGCAATATAAATGTAACATTCATTCATTCATTAAGTGGAAGGTATTTTGTTCCAGCCCTACAGGTGGGAGATGACCAGAAGGTCATAGTGTGACTCGAGCGGGAGGCTTGTGTATGTTGAGGTGCAATCACAGCAGCATGGGCAGCTTCTGTGGGGTGGGGGGGATTTGGTTCACAGGGTGATCAATCAGTTAGACACAATCAAACAGCTGCTCAGTCAATCAGCGGGCAGGGCCAGGGGCGGGCCCTGCACGGCATGCGGCGAATTACTGAGGCAAATTGGCAAAACACGATGCTAGAAACATTGCAAAAATTTCTTTCAGAGCACTACCATTGCCATCAGAGCAAGAGCAAACAGGGAGGTGGATTGGAATTGAAGTGAAAATGCAGGAGGATTCAAGCCCATGAGGTGTGTGTGTGTCTGTGCCTGTGTACATGCGTGCACCTGTGTGTGTGTGTGTGTCTGTGCCTGTGTACATGCGTGCACCTGTGTGTGTGTGTGTGTGTGCCTGTGTACATGCGTGCACCTGTGTGTGTGTCTGTGCCTGTGTACATGCGTGCACCTGTGTGTGTGTGTGTGCCTGTGTACATGCGTGCACCTGTGTGTGTGTGTGTCTGTGCCTGTGTACATGCGTGCACCTGTGTGTGTGTATTGATTTGTGTATATGCGTGAATGTGTTTGTCTTTGAATGTGTGTATGCATGTGCGTGTCTGTCAGTGTTTATATATGTTTGTGTGTGTGTGTTTCAGTGTGCATGTATATATGTGTGTGTCTGTGTGAGTGTGTATGTATATGTTTGTGTGTGTGAGTGTATATACATGCACATATCTGTGAGTGTGTGTGAGTGTATATACATGCACATATCTGGGTGTGTGTGAGTGTATATACATGCACATATCTGGGTGTGGATATATACATGCGCATATCTGTGAGTGTGTGTGAGTGTATATACATGCACATATCTGTGTGTGTATATATACACGCACATATCTGTGTGTGTATATATACATGCACATATCTGTGTGTGAGTGTATATACATGCACATATCTGTGTGTGTGTGTGTGTGTGAGAGTGTATATGAGTGTGTTTGTGTGACTATATATACATGGACATGTCTGTATGTGTGTGTGTAAGTGTATATACATGCACATATCTGTGTGTGTGTAAGTGTATATACATGCACATATCTTTGTGTGTGTGTATATACATGCGCATATGTGTGTATGTGTGTGTGAATGTACATACATGCACATATCTGTGTGTGTGTGTGTGAGAGTGTGTATGAGTGTGTTTGTGTGACTATATATACATGGACATGTCTGTATGTGTGTATGTGTGTATATACATGCACATGTGTGTGTGTGTGTGTATATATATACATGCACATATCTGTGTGTGTGTGTAAGTGTATATACATGCACATATCTGTGTGTGTGTAAGTGTATATACATGCACATATCTGTGTGTGTGTGTATATACATGCGCATATGTGTGTGTGTGTGAATGTACATACATGCACATATGTGTGTGTGTGTGAATGTACATACATGCACATATGTGTGTGTGTGAGTGTATATTCATGCACATATCTGTGTGTGTGAGAGAGAGTGTATGTTTGTGTATATACATGCGTGTGTGTGTGTGTCTGTATATACATGCACATATCTTTATGTGTATGTGTATATAGATGCACATATCTGTGTGTATGGGTATATACATGCACATGTGTGTATGTATATATACACACACCCACACACATTCACATATCTGTGTCTATGTGTGAATATAAATGCACGTACGTGTGTGTGTGTACATGTCTATGTGTGTATATACATGCACATATCTGTGTGTGTGTGTTTGAGTGTGCATGTATATATGTGTGTGTGTGTGTGTCTGTGTGAGTGTGTATGTGTGTGTGTGTGTGTCTATACATGCACATGTGTGTGTGTGTGTGTACATACATGCGCATATCTGTGTGTGTATGTACATGCACATATCTGTGTGTGTGAGTGTGTGTGTATATATACATGCGCATGTGTGTGTTTGTGTGTGTGTACATACATGCGCATATCTGTGTGTATGTGTATATACATGCACAAATTTGTGTGTGTGAGTGTATATACATGGACGTATGTGTGTGTGTGAGTGTATATACATTTACATATCTTTGTGTGTGTGTGTATATATGCACATATCTGTGTGTGTGTGTGTGTCTGTATACATGCACATATCTGTGTGTGTGTGTGTGTGTGAGAGAGAGAGTGTGAGTGTATATACTGTACATGCACATATCTGGGTGTGTGTGTATGTGTAAATACATGCACAAGTGTGTGTGTGTGTGTGTGTGAGTGTATATACAAGCACATATCTTTGTGTGTGTGATTGTATATACATGCACATGTCTGTGTGTATGTTTGTATATACATGCAGATTTCTCTGTGTGTGTGTGAGTGTATATACATGCACTTATTTGTGTGTGTGTGAGAGAGTGTGAGTGTATATACATGCACTTGTGTGAGTGTGTGTGTGAGTGTATATACATGCACATATCTGTGTGTGTGTGTGAGTGTGAGAGTATATACATGCACATGTGTGTGTGTGAGTGTATATACATGCACATATCTTTATGTGTACGTGTATATACATGCAGATATCTATGTGTGTGTCTGTGAGTGTATATACATGCACATATGTCTGTGTGTGTGTGTGTATATACATGCACATGTTTATGTGTGTATGTGTGTATATACATGCACGTGTGTGTGTGTGTGTGTGTGTGAGCGTATATACATGCCGCTGACAGCAACCTTAGGCAGCTTCTGGTCCTTTGTCTTCCTCCCTGTTAATTTGGGGATGGGTGTGTGATAGCATCTCTCTTTATCTCTCTCTCTCTTTTGCTCACTCTCTCTACCACTGTGAGATGTTACAGCTCTGTCTGTGTGGGGGGGCTCTCTATTCACCTGTCTCGCGGATGTAGGCGAGCTTTTGCTGGGATCTGCATCTCCACCTCCTCCCTGACGGACGCGGAGAGCAGTGCTGGTAGAGGGAGCCATTGCAATCTCTCTCTTTCTCTCTTCCTCCCTCCCTCTCCTTCCCTCCCTCTCGCTCTCTCTCGCTCTCTCTCTCTCTTGCTCACGTGCCGCTGCTCTGTCTCTCGGCATCGCTGCACCGCGCAGGAGTGTCTGCGTCTGCCGGACCCTGCCGGAGCTGCGGAGCTGTTTACAGAGAACTGGGCAACCGCGAGCCAGCACGCGGGAGCAGCCGGGACGCAGGAGCCGCCGGGACGCGGGAGCCGCCGGGACGCGGGAGGACACCGTCGCTGCAGGCAGTCCTGGGGAGGAGTTGGCGAGGATCCACGCTGAAGGAGGGGCGACTCCTGTACGCGACGACAATCACCGAGCTGCCGGTCCTGAACACGGTGGCGGAGATGCAAGGAGATTCTCCCAGCGCGGAGCATGGTGGTGGACGGGCGCTAACCTGAGCGACACCCCACCCCCTGACTCAGCACGCGATCCCCCCCACCTTTCCTTGGAACCCACCCCCTCTCAGCGAGGAGAGGAGCGGCAGCCGGGATCAGATTGCCGTGCTGCAGCGGACGCGCAGACGGACGGACGGAGTGCCTCTCGCAGTGGGATTTACAGCCCCCCCAGACCCGCGCTGCCCTTTCCAACTACCGTGTCCTTGGAGTACCGGAGCTCCTCAGACATCCCCGTGTGGGTCGCTGAGTATCTGTGTTGCTGTGTCTGACTGTGTGTGCTCCCTGTACGCCACGGTTGACTGTGTGTCTGTGTCTGTGCGCGTGTGTGTGTGTGTGTGCGTGTGCGTGTGTGTGTGCGCGTGTGACTGCACTCCTTGTGTGTGCGTGATTCCCTGCAATGCCTGCCACTTCTCTCCGTTCTCCCGGCCCCCTTTGCTCACTGCCAAGGGCCTAACCCCCCTACCCCCGGAGGCAGGATGACTGACGGCTCTGGAGCGACCATGTCGGGGGCCTTGGTTCTGGAGGAGCGGGATGGGAGCGGGTCAGGGGCTGGGGCGGGGCTGGAGCAGGCCTCGCCCCCTGAGGCGGGCCGGCCACGCTATGGGGGCTGTGCCCTGTGGACCCGACAGCAGACGTGGCTGTGCGTAGTGCCGCTGCTTATTGGCCTGGTGGGCCTGGCGCTCAGCCTCATGCTCCTGCAGTGGATCGTGGTGGGCTCCGTGCCCGACTACGTTCCCACTGACCTGGTGGACGCCAAAGGCATCGGCCAGGACCCCATCTTCCTGTCCAAGCCCAGCGCCTTCCCCAAAGGACCGGCCACTACCACAGGAGGCACCGCCGCCACCCCTGGCCCAGTCGGCCCGGACTCCACCGCCATTGCTGCCACGGCGACAGCCAGACCCCGCCCTGGCGTCCGGCCGGGGCCTGCGGCGGGTAGCCAGGCCCCGCACCTCCACAATCGGGTGGGGACACGGGTGACAGCGGCCATACCCCCACCTGGCACCACCACCACCCGTTCGCCCCGTGTGGTCACGCCACGCAGCACCGTCAGGCGGCCTGGAGGCCGCAACGGCGTGTTCTCCTCCACCAGCAGGGCGGCGCTACCCTCGTCTGCCCCCTCACCCTCCAGCCACCCCGTTCTCCATAACTCTGGTCAGACGCAGAACCACGAGCGCCCCAAGGGACCACCTGCCACACCAGCCCGGCCACACACCCATGCCAAGACATGTAAGTCATTCTATTGGTTTCCACCCATCTGCTAAGTGTTCTGATTGGGTTCCTTCCATTTTTTAAGTGATGCGACTGGTTTCCTCTTCTTTGCTAAGTGACCTGATTTATTGGTTCCCCATTTGCCAAGTGTTCTGATTGGCTTTCCTCAATTTGCAAAGTGACCCTCTCAGTCTCTTCCTGTTTGCTAAGTGACCCGTTCAGTCCTGATGGGGGTGCAGTGTTTCCTGGAACCTACAGGCTGGGTTCTCTCTTAGATGGTTCATTTATTTTGGGTGTCAACTTGTGCTCATGGAAAGGTCCAGTTGTGTTCTGACAGGAGTTGCCGCCTGTGGTCCTTCTTGTATGACAAGTTATGTTCAGTTGCATGTGATGTTCTCACAGGTGCTCTGCCTGTGTGTACTGTATGCATGTGTGCTTGTGTGTGGAGGTTTCACATCCAAAGTTTTATCTAGCTAGCAGAGGTTGGTCCAATGGACATGCAATAATCTCTGTGTGTTTAAGGTGTCTTTTAGAGGTGTTTATATGTGTGTGTGTGTGTGTATGTGTGTGTCTGTCTGTCTGTTCATTAGGTGTGTAGTAGGTGTATATGGGTTTGCATTTATCACATTGCAGGACCAAATGTTCCCACAATGTGGTCACTTTTTAGCTTGGGACATTTTTCAGGTCCTCAAAGAATAAAAAAACAAAAAAGCCCAAAGTCTTGCATTTTGTTTGGTTACTTATGGTTAAGGTCGTCATGGTTACTTATGGTTAAGGTTAGGGCTGAGTAGGGGTTAAAATAGTCGTGTTGGGATTAGGGTTTCACCCATAGAAATGAATGGACAGTGCGTGTATGTGTGTGTGTGCATGCGTGCATGTGTGTGTGCATACGTGCGTGTGTGTGTGTGTGTGTGTGTCTGCTTCAACTGTATGTCTGGCTCCTACCCGACTCCCCCCCCCATCCGTGCTTCAGCCATTTTAGGAGCCTCAGAGCCTTCCAGATTAAACAAACCCCTTCCTGCACTCAGTCTGCCATCTCCCCCCTACCCTCAACCCCCCCTACCCTCCTACCCTCTCACACAAAGCCACAGGCTCCCCGAGCAATGGGGGCAGGGGAATAATGTGGACCATCACACATCCACGTCGTGTGACCCGCTAGAGGACTTTGGTGTTGGTGGGGGGGTTCCATTTAGACAGGCTTCAGGCTTCAGGCTTAGCCACACACACTGAATCTATAAAAGGCAGGGAGACTGCAGCATGCGGGGGCCACACACATGGCAAGGGAGGAGCATGTGACACCACACACATGGCAAGGGAGGAGCATGTGACACCACACACATGGCAAGGGAGGGGCATGTGACACCACACACATGGCAAGGGAGGGGCATGTGAGACCACACACATGGCAAGGGAGGAGCATGTGACACCACACACATGGCAAGGGAAGGGCATGTGACACCACACACATGGCAAGGGAGGGGCATATAACACCACACACGTTGTCATTCACACTGTCACTAGCCGAACCGAGATGAAACACGACGCAGGGTGATCTGTTCTCTGGGCTCTCTGACATGAAGCTTTATGTATCTACAAATGAAACAATATATGCAGCTATAAGGATGATCGTGACAAGCTAGGAATGATGATCACCTTAGATACACAGTGATAAGACCACACCCCCCCAAAGATCACACCCCTCCTAAGATCACACCCCTAAGACCACACCCCCTAAGACCACATCCCCTAAGATCGCAGTCACACGCCTGATATCTTCATCCTACTGTGCTGCAGCTCCCTGCTCCTGACAGAGCTCTGTCCGGCCAGTCAGTGTAAATTACCAGCAAAATAATTAAAGGTTTTTGATAATTACATCCAAAAGATAGTGTTTCATTATCTGCACCAATCACATAGTCCATTAATCAGTAGTGTTACTAATTAACCATTTAACAAAAGTCGTCTCAGTCCTGGCAGGGTGATGCAGGTTCTCTGACCGTCTTGTCCGGAGCAGGTCCCGTTCGCGACCATTTGTGTGCATGTGAGAGGCTCCGCCCCTGCAGGCCGCTGACAGATGGCCTGGCTGGATGAAGGGGTGGTCTTAAGAATGCCTGTGTGTGCTGATTGGAGGAACTTCATCAGAGTGACATGTTATTGGGTGGCGTGGGAGCTGGCCGGGTAACATCACGTACCTTTCTCTGTGAAGTCTCTATTTCTTACCTCGCTGTCTTTCTCTAGTTCTCTTGCACGCCCGCCCTCCTTCCTCCCTCTCTCCTTTCCTTTATAGATTTTTCCTCTGTACCTACTCGTCTTTTGTCTCTCCCTCCATCCCTCTGGCCCCTACTTCCTCCCTCCTCTCCCCACCTCCCTGGGCTGTCCTCTCTCTCTCTCTTTCTTTCTCTCTCTCTCGCCCCCTCCCTCAGCATGTACATTTTTTTCCTAGTTGGTGGAGAGCTTTCGCTGTGGCAAATGTATTCTGGCCATGTTGCCGATGGCAACCCACCCCACATAATTCACAATGTCCTAAAAGGCCTTTGAACTTTGCCCTTATTGGGAATTGTTCCTGCCCATATGAGCTAAGGGACATAAAGCCTTCAATCTCACAAGCTGTCCCACTTCCCATCCACCTCCAGCTTCTCTAGCTGCCTGTAAATGAGCTGTAAAAAGGCCGATACTTCATAATGACGTTAGATTTCTGGGGCTATCGTAATTGAATAATCCCGCCGTTGCCGTCATTAAACTGCTACACCGCCGCATTTAGCTGCGCGGTCTTGCAGGGGGCTCTTTTGTTCTTTCCCAGGGTGCACTTCTCCTTCCATCAGGAGACAGACCCTGCAGCGACCTCCGTGAGCCCGACGCTGCGGAAGCGGGCCAAACGACGCGCGCATGGCAGGAATCCGATTACCGCGCCACTAAGAGGATTGCTGGGCTGGGAGGGAGCTGTCTTATGTCTCGCCTCGTGAATTGCCATTTTTTTTTTTTGCCTCCCTTGAATCCAGCGTCAACATATTTATCCCATGCAACACGACCATGATGTTGTTAGCTTTGAAGGATGGTTTCAGAGTGTGGTCTCAGGGTGGAACAGGGCCGGCTCTCTGGGCCGTGACATCGAGCAAGGACCTCAGGGATTCCTGGCACGAGATGTACGGGGGGAGAGCCTGTAAGGCGGGAGCCTCGGGCCCTGGGAATGCCGGCAGGCACGCCAGCACTCTAGCGAAGGGTAAATGTCCTCTTTCTCCACAGTCATAGAATAATGAGACAGAATTTAAACTTAATTCAGCTTGAAGGCCATCTCAATAATCCTTAAAGTCACTTTGATTAATCTAGATGAAGTCCGGGGGGGGTGGGTGTGGCTCTAAAATATTAATACTCAGAAAGAGGAGCGTGCCGGCCCAGAGAGGAGGCGTGAATAATAGACGTGGCTCAGTGGAGAGCAAGCTGAGTCCATCGAGAGAGCGGGAACGCTCTGCCAGGTGCTGCTGCTGCCTCCCCCGGATGTGCCTCTCTGGCCGTCTCCCTCACGACCCGACCGTGATGGAGTGCCTCGCCAGGAGGAGGGCCCCCATCTCCCCGGGCCGGTGCTTTAGAATTCATTGGCTTTCGCTAAATGTGATTGAAAGACTTTGCTTCTGCCGTTTTTTCGGGAGGGGCTGGTGGTAGGAGGAACTCGCTGTGTGATTAGCTGGTGAATCACAGTGGATGGCAGAATTTGGCAATGTCCAAGCAGAAGCAATGGGGGGGAATAGTACCTTCAGGCAGCTATGCTAAGAGTAGTACTAGTGTGTGGTGTGGCCCGTGAGACATGCAGTGTAACTGTGGAATCAATGGGTTCAGTAGAGGTTTACAGTGTAGCTGTGTAGTCACGGGGCTCAGTAGAAGTTTACAGTGTAGCTGTGGAGTAACTGGGCTCAGTAGAGGTTTACAGTGTAGCTGTGGAGTAACTGGGCTCAGTAGAGGTTTACGGTTTACTAGATGCTCATTCTAGTGACACTGTTGCAACTGGATTGATCCTCTCATATCTCTTGTGCAGGGGCTGAGATGTTCAATCTTTTATTGTTTATTGTTTATGCTGAGTATAATTAAGCATGCATTTGTATAATTGCTGAGGCATTCATAAAATGGCATGCATAGCACCCTGAATGATACAGTGAGCCATTTCAGTGATCGCCATGAGGCAGGAGCAGAGGAACAGCCTCAGTTCATGCCTGGTGTCCTCCCAACTCTCCCAGGCTGCTCTTCTCTTTGTCCCCCAGAATCCCCTGCTTTCTAAGCCATTCCGCATTAACATCTTGTTATTGTCATGTTTTAAAGGTTTCGAATACAGGAGATGAATGTGGTGCGTAGATGCCATTGGACGGAAACATGGTGCATTGTGGGAATTAACATGTGGGTGGCATGTATGGAGTGCAGCAGCTCCCTGCTGCTGGCAGCTCCTGTGAAGTGGTGCCGTATCTTCATTCTGCTGCATTGTCCACATTCAGATGCATTCTGGGAGGCACTGTGCCAATATATTCTCCGGGTAGGCTTTGTGCGTCACGTGTATAGATCTCTGCACAAAGGTCTACTTCTTAACAATTTGTTTTTCCCAGGTCCTGGTTGTGGGTCCTCAGGTGTCAGTCGTGGGTCCTCAGGTGGTGGTTTGGGGTCCAGGGGCTCTAAGGAAGCCACCTCAGATTTAGCTCTTGGCTCACCGCCATCACAGCTGAAGCCTCCAAAACTGAGGCGTTGTCTGGCCTGATGTGTGTTATCATAAATCTTCTGTGGTGGAAGATTTCCACACGCCTCTTTAGTCATAAAATCCTCCAGAGCTTATACTGTATGTTGGTGGACTACATTTACTCTATGCATATGCAGTCATAAAGGTGTCCTCTGTCTCTACACTTGCTCTAATAAAACCTCCATTCACTTCAGCAAGGTGAGGGGCATTCCATTACAGCTTTACAGGACACACTGCATCACAGCCTGGTGATTCAGGTCCTCAGGGCACTTCCTGTATGTCTAAGTACTTCCTTCATGCCCAGGCACTTCCTGTATGTCTGGGAACTTCCTGTATGCTGAGCACTTCCTGTATGTCTGGGAACTTCCTGTATGCTGAGCACTTCCTGTATGTCTGGGCACTTCTGGTATGCTGAGCACTTCCTGTATGTCCGGGCACTTCTTGTATGATGTCTCCCTGTGTTTTAATGTGCATATGACTGTTAATCCATCTTCACCAGCTTCAGCATTTATTAGTAACCTTGTAGACATAAATATTTATCAGTAACCTCCCCTGACCCCTGTGTTTATTACTGGCCGTGTTTGACATTAATATTTATGATGCTTCTCTACAAAATTAACATCCTAGCCCCCTGAAATATTACTGTTTGCTAACCAGCCCTTTTAAGCATCAGTATTTACTAACCATAGCTCTCCAGCATCCACATTTATTATAAGACATTCTTAACCTAATACTTTTTTGTTAACCCTTTTAAAGAAGTTTTAGACCTTCCCCTGTCAGACATAAGAGTAAATTACAGCCCACTTTTGTATTGCTGTTTACTGCTAACTAATCATCATCTGGTGTAATAGCTATGTCTTACATTGTCTTACTCTTCTGATATGCAGTGACTGTCCATCCTGTGTTAAATATTTGTTGCTGTTCTGGTGGCCTGTGGCTTTGACCTCAGCCTTGGTGCCTTCTGGAGCGTGACCATTGACCTCAGCTACATGGCCTTCTGGAGAGTGACCATTGACCTCAGCCACAGGGCCTTCTGGAGCGTGACCATTGACCTCAGCCTTGGTGCCTTCTGGAGAGTGACCATTGACCTCAGCCACAGGTCTTCTGGGGCGTGACCATTGACCTCAGCCACAGGGCCTTCTGGAGAGTGACCATTGACCTCAGCTACAGGTCTTCTGGAGAGTGACCATTGACCTCAGCCACAGGGCCTTCTGGATCGTGACCATTGACCTCAGCCACAGGGCCTTCTGGAGTGTGACCATTGACCTCAGCTACAGGGCCTTCTGGAGAGTGACCATTGACCTCAGCCATAGGGCCTTCTGGAGAGTGACCATTGACCTCAGCCACAGGGCCTTCTGGAGAGTGACCATTGACCTCAGCTACAGGGCCTTCTGGAGAGTGACCATTGACCTCAGCCACAGGGCCTTCTGGAGAGTGACCATTGACCTCAGCTACATGGCCTTCTGGAGAGTGACCATTGACCTCAGCTACAGGGCCTTCTGGAGTGTGACCATTGACCTCAGCCTTGGTACCTTCTGGAGAGTGACCATTGACCTCAGCCACAGGGCCTTCTGGAGTGTGACTGTTCACTTTAACAATGGTGGCTTCTGGAACGTGATCGCTGACCCCCAAAGACACCCTAGGAAGACAATGAGACACAGAGCCTCCTTCCTGTTGGGGCCAGCACCATGAGGGGCATTGAGATTCTTCTGGGTCAGTTTTAACTGAACCTGGCTTAGCTTCTACTAGGTCAGACTCAAAACGGCTCAGGCAGAGTACAGACGTCATGAGCTGTTCGCTGCTCAGATTTTGGGAGAAGGCGGGATCTGGCAGCCTGCCTAGCTGAGTGAGCCACGGGTTCCTTTCTACTCCCCACGGATCCTCTGCTCCCTGCTCTTCCCAGTTATTCCCATCCCTGCTTCCTGCAGATGCTGGTAGGCATTCTACACCTTCCAGGCTAACGGAATAGTGGCTGCAGGAGTGCCAGGGCCGTGAAGCCGCAGAGATAGCACACCCAGCCACACTCTGGGGACCTCCTCTCCTTCCGGCCCAGGGGCAGGAGCTGTGGTGGGGGCTGAATCCGGGACGGGCAGCTCTACCCCATGGCTTCATGAATTAATAAGGAGCTGCCCCCCCCCGCTGCTCACATCCATTCCCAACACAGTGCTCTGCAATCTGGACTGTTTTTCTTTTTCGAGGACAGAATTCCTCTATCGAGCCCTCCCCCTGGGCCCGGTCAGAGGCCAAGCTGTCATTGTGACTTACTCCTCGGTCTGTCCCCCCACCTCTCTCTGGGTCTGTACCTTTGACCCTGAGTCACATGACTTCTGACTGCATGGCTGTACGTGTTTGTGGGGGTGGAAAGCTCTTGGGGACCTGGATCAGGTACTGCTCAGATCCTGGAGGGGCACTCAGGTTGGGGGGCCGTTGGGCTGTAATGGGGGGGGGGCTGAACCGCTCCCCCACCATCTCTTCTGCTTTTTCCATCTTACATGCTGGGTGGAGGTGCCGTTAGGGGCTGTTGTTGCTGCCATCTGGGAAGATTCCACGCCATGTTCCAGAATGTTCTAAAGCTCATTAACATGCCACACATACAATTTACAGGCACGCATTAACCTTTATTGCGACGGGCACTCTGATCCTCCCTGCAGCTGCACTTGGGGGGGGGGGGGGGGGGGGGGGGGGGGGGCGGGGGGGGGGGGGGGGGGGGGGGGGGGGGGGGGGGGGGGGGGGG
>JABFEA020000044.1:1122566-1142320 GCA_019775915.2 Cyphomyrus plagiostoma
CTCCGCCCTCCCCACCCCCCCGGCTGGGTGTGAGTATTTTGGGCTGCAGTGAATTTTGGCTTTGCAATGGCATATTGTGACAGGTAGCAGCCACCATGCGGGAGAGACTGCAGGGCAGGTAGGGAGCACTGCGGTGGTCACAGCAAGCACGGTGGCAGGAGGAGATCTTGTCTGCTTGGCTTCATGGCCAATCATGACTTACCTTGGGGCCCCGCAGGGCCCCTCTGAGACGAGGCCCTTGCAGTTGGGTCACCTCTTTGCTAAGGGTCAGGGCTTGAGAGGCCAGAGCTACTGACAGATTTATAGAGAACGACAAAGATTAAGTCAAGGGGGGGATTCAGGGGTCACATCGAGATGAATTCTGCTGGTCCTGAGAGGATTCTATTAAAAACAACCTCTTATTTCTTCCAGAAATCCCGCAGCTCGCATTCAGTATTGACAGGCAGTACACAGCCATTATGGCGGGCTCTCGCCTGTCCTGGAGATTAGTTATTTAGCCAGGATACACCCGGGGTTCCCCAACAGATGATGACGGATCGTGGGACACTCCTGTCTTCACAAGTCAGCCTTCCCATCTGACACACTCTCTGCCCATCTCTTGACGGTTGCCATGTCAACGCAATGCTAGCCTTAGACTGAGCAGAAGGCGGAGCTAAGGTTACCATGGTGCCAGTGTGAAAGGGGTGCTTAACCTTAAAGTGCACCCATAAAAATGTCCTCTCAAATAAATGGCTGTACGGTAAACCTGTCACATGTCAGCAGAACTCAGCTCTGTGCAAGAGAATGGTGCTGTGATGCTATAGCCATGGGACATCTGTCAGTACTGTCCAGGGTGTCAGTACTGTATCTCCCGTCTTTGTCAGCACTGCTTCAGTACTGCCTCTCTGCTCTGTGTCAGTACTGCATGTCTTTTTTGAGTACATAATCAGCCCTGCTTCTCCCAGCTTCAGTACTGAAATCAGTACCTCATCTCCCATCCGTGTCAGCACTGCATCAGTTCTGCATCTCCCATCTGTGCCAGCACTGCATCTCCCGTCTGTGTCAGGGTTAGGGTTAGGGTTAGGGTTAGTACTGGTTCAACCAAATTTAAGCCAGTGTCTGTACTGCATCAGTAGTACTCGATTCTCTGTGTCAATGCCTTTTCAAAGCAGCCAACATATCCCCTAAAACCAACTCAAGGGCTGAAGGGCTGTATGAATATTCATCAGGCTGTAACGATGCTCATTTGCATGAGACTTCAAATCATCTGGCTGACAGCTTAATCGTTTGAAAACAAAATACAAAACAACAACATATTTCTGTAATTCTTGTGCTGGAGAGAAAAAAAATATGTTTAGGTCCGCCTCTTTCCTCATGGCTTGGTGAATAGTGTTACCTGCAGTCTTTCATAGCCTGTTCACATCCCCTTTCACATTACAATACCACTCTGCTGTCAATCACAGCTGGGCGACGCCCCCTTTGCCATGCCCACACAGTGAGTTACATCTGGACCACTCCCACTTCCCATTTCCTGCACCCCTGCTCCTGGAGACCCACACTACCAGTCACGACTGAGCCACGCCCATCTCTCACCCACACAGCCCACTATTCACTCCTCCCATCCTTTGCTCACGACTGGGCTGCATTACTCTGCCTCCTGCTGTGCATTCTGGGATACAGATGGCCGCGACAAGGAACACGGGGGTGAGCTTAAAACAGGTGGCAAGAGAAGCTCAGCCCGCCTCCATATCCAAGGCCTGGTGACGCGCCAGCACACAGGAAAGACATGATCTTTGTGCCAGAGAACAGAACAGAACGGAGTGATATCATCCAAAGCCGTCCTCCTAGCTGCCTGTCTCACTGCCTGTTCTACTCTTCCGCCACCGTTGCCGTGTCCTGTTCCGTACAGCACACCTGTTCTGTAGGCTCAGCCGCCTCGAACCCTGCACCGGACTGAGGCGGAGGCCCAATCGGAACACAGGCCCACGCTGTTGGCCCCGACCGTAAATCACGTCCCAGGTGTAATCCCGTAATGGGGTTGGGCCTGGTGTTTATGGCCCGGTATACTGCAAACAACGGGCTCTATTATCCACAGCTGGTGGTGGGGAGGGTTTGGTTGGGGGTGGGGGGTGATCTGTGGCTGGGAGGGGGGGCATATGTGGAGTCAGTGGCCTGGGTGCCAGCTTGGCTGGGGTGGCAGGTTCATGATGAGGATGTCAGTGATGCTGGTTCTGCACTGGCATCTTTGGGTACATCGGAACCAGGGTGAACCTAGAAAACCAAAGAGAACCAAGCATTGGAATGAATACTGACCTACTAATTCAAACCTTACAGTATTTGGAATGTGCTATTTTACCCACAGTGTCACCATATTCATTCATTCTTTCATGTTCTATACTGCTTGTCATAAACAGGATTGTGGGCATCTGGGGCCTGCGTCCTGATTTTTACTGATTTTCTTTTCTCATGGTACAGAGAGGGGGGTCTGGGTGTGTCACCTGACCTTGTTTGCCTGTGGATAGAGGCTATATGCTGGTTTAGATAGTGAGTGCTTTCGTGCTGCAGTGCACTGCTGGTGACCCTTTTGCCTGATGGGTATCTCTGACTGACTACTAACACAAAGCAGAAGCACACCCCACACCGATTCCCCTCTTTACTGCCATCGCCTCCGGTATGCTGAGTAACTGCACTGCGCATGCATTATTCCGAAGGCGTGTGCTGACTCGGTATGTGCAGTGAGAGCCGCTGTGAACAGGCTTGTATCCTTCTCTGAAATACAGCCTTTCATAGCCTCCTCATCGAAAACGTGTGTGACTGTGTGTGTGTGTGTGTGTGTGTGTGTGTGAGTGACTGTTTTTCAGTCACCACAAGGGGAAACTCAATTTCATAAAGACCAGTGACTGCAATCAATAAACTAAAAATGTAGTTTGGTTACTTATAGTTAAGTTTGGGTCTGGGTAATGGTTAGGGCTGTGGTTAGCATTAGGGGCATTTCCATAGTGTGTGTGTTTGGGTGAGTGTTAGTGAGCATGAACACCTTAGTAAGAGTGTCTCTGTGTAATCTGAGTGCATATTACCCATCCACGGGGCTCTGGGTCATGCTGTGTATACAGGAAATGCTTCGTTTATTCACCACTGCTGTTACCACTCATCCATCTCTCTGCCCTTAAATGGAGCCCCCCCCCCCACCCACCTACAGTAATGCAGCTCCGAGGCAGGGGAAATCACGGAGTAATTCCCTTTCATTCAGTGGCATGGTGCTGAACAGAAACGGGCGCGGGTCCCTGCCGACGACCTGCCACAGTATACAGCAAAGTCTGGACGCCTCGGCGACAAGGCGAGACATGGAGGAGTGTCTGGAGAGTCTGAGTCACACCCGGCCCTTGTGCGTGTGCTGCACTCCTCCGGGCCTGGGGGGCCGGGCCCAGCCTTCTTCTGAAGACGCGTCCAGGAGCGCCCGTTTGGCTCCGCGGCTCGTGGGCCCGCTCCCCCACCGCTCCACCTTATGCGTCCACAGCCGACACCGGAAGCAGACGTGAGAATGTAAGTCACGTGACGCATCTCTGTGCCGGAGTGAAGGAGACACTCCCTGCTGGTCCAGCAGCCTCTCCCTGGGCAGGACTTGCTGTCACCACCAGCGCAGACGAGCTGGGCATCAGCCAGCGGAGAGGAAAGCAGGTCAAACCAGAGCCTTGGTGTTAAGAGGCTTTGAACCGTAGGAGCGAGAGAATTCGGCGCAGTAATCGCTACAAGCATTGCGACACGATTCAAGTGGCTGTGGACTACATGGGTAATTGGGACAGTTTTTCATGCTGAATTCTGCTGCATATCTAATCAAACATTGCTGGAAGCTGCTCTTCGGTTCCGCCTGTCCTTTACTCACACTACGCTCCTGTGCTGTTATTCCATTCAAAGTATGCTTTTGCGTTGTTACTTTACCTTACACACATAGCATCGGATTTATCTAAACAATATGCTCCTGTATTATTACTTCACATACTGTATACTCATCATTCTACACACACAGCATCGATGTGTTACTACTCTACATATACGTCACTCCTGTGTTATTACTCTGCAGACACTGTGTTCCTGTGTTATTACTCCACACACCGTACACTCCTGTATTATCATGCTACACGCATGGCCAGTGTTTCATTACTCTATCGACACTTCACTCCCATGTTATTACTCTACAGACACTACATTCCTCTGTTATTACTCTACAAACCCTGCGGTCAAATGTGTATTCATTTACTCCAGTCACAACACGCCCCTGTCCCTACTGTACTCATACTGTGGTCCTACGTTTTCACTTTATTCCACACAAACCTGGTAGTTACGGGGGGAAGGCTCCCCCAACATGACGGCACTGCCCCGGCCGTGTCCTGGTCCAAAGCTCCGCCACAGAATGCACCACACACCAGCCTGTCTGCTGACTTATCAGTGACTTTGTCTGTCAGCTACCGATTGGTGTGTAAATGGCAGTTTGAATGTTCTCCCTTGTGCAGTCTGTCAAAGACGGAGTGGTGTTAGTCACACTGACGGTTCACTCAAAATATCTAGCAACGGACTCATTTATACACAAAGCGTTGAGTTTTCCTGCTTTGCTGGGTGATGGCTATGTGTCTAATGTATCAGCAGTTTTTTTAGCTCACTTGCGTGACTTCATGCCGCATGCCGTTTGATGGGTTTGCGGGGTGTGTGCCTTTAAGAGGTGGGTGCATGCATGCGTGCATGTGTGTGCACGTGTGTGTATCTGCTCTGCTGTGCCCATATGGGTGTGCAGTGTCACCGGAGCCAAGATGGAGGCCTAGTGTGGTGTTTTGGTCACTGCCAAGCTTGGGGAGGGGTGTCGGGGTTATTTCTTCATCATTTTGTCTGTGAATAGAAAAGCTCAGGATTACTGTTACAGCAGACTGCCAACTTCTTTAACTCCATGTGTGTTGTGTATATGTGCATGTGTCTTCTGACATCCCAGTCAGCTGGCAGCTTCTGCCTCCTTTCTTCAATGTCAGACGTCTGCATCTCTGTATTCATCCCGAGAGAAATTTTACTCAAAATGCTCTTCAAAATCCTACTCCTTGCTCGCCAGGGCACTCGGCGGACCCTGGGCCCCACCCATCCAGACCCTGGGCTCCGCCCACTCCACTCTAACATGACTGCCATATGTGAGGCGAGGCCGCCGGTGTGGTACTGGGCAGGTTCATAAACACATATGCTCGCATGCACATGCAAGCCAGAGTTCAGTCACATAAGCCCTCGCTTCAATCATGGATCCTGATCGCCACCCTCCTCCAAGGTCAGAGCTCTCCTGGGCCGCCCCCCCCCCCCTCCCATGCCACCTGTCACAAGTGCTCTCCTCTCAATAACAAATCAAGGTTGTGGAGCTCCTCATCGATGCTCGCCGTGCACCCGGCAGCTTCGCACACCTTCCTCTCAGAAAGCATTTAAACATTAGAACAGATATCTGTCTGGAGGCATGTTTGCATAACCTGTTTCTCTGTAAGCTGTCAACCCTGCTTCCAAATGCCGCGTGCGAGATGCCTGACTGTTGATTTATTTTATTTTTCATTTGTCTGCCTGTGAGACACACAAAAAAATGGCAGCTTTGAGACACACCCCTGGGAGGCGGGGAGATGCAGCAGCGAGGAGAGCTCAAGGGTACGGCAATAAACTCGCTGCATCTAATGGCACCATCTATTTTGGAATATGTTCCCTGCAGGCAGGACAAAACACTGAGCTTCTGAGAGCTGCCACTGCAGACTGTGCTGAAATTGCAGTGTGTCCGAGCACGGCCACTGCAGGCACTGCCGAAATACTGTAGCAGGGTTTCTGAGTGCTGCCACTGCAGGCAGTGCTGAAAATTGAGCCTCTGGGTCCAGTGAAGGGGTTCTGGAATATCACAGACTCTGGACACTGCCAACTACCAACGGTGCTGAAGTAACCAAAGTGCCAGCAGCCTACAGTGCCGACAGAGCAGAGCCAGGAGTTGTTTTCAAAAGCAGTACTAAAACTTCGCTAACTGCAATCAGCCTCCCATTACTGGAGGTCCCAAGGTCAGGAAAATCAAAAGCCAAGAACATTGTACTCATTACACGTGCTAAAACTCAGCTAAACACAGGATACTGTACTAATTATTGTTGCTCTTGAGGTTACAAAATTCACGCTAGCCCCAAGAAAATCACTTTAGTCATTATTTTCGCCTTGCTCTTTCGAATAAATGCAGTGTCTGCTGGCCGGGATGGTGAGCACTGGTGGAGCTGGGTGCATTTAGCTTTGGACGGGGAGAGTCTGTCAGTTCTGGGCCAGTGACCGCCATGAACAGAATGTATCTCTGTCATCCGCTGGCACCCCCCGCCCGCCCGCCAGGCCGCGGCTTGTTGCTTCCCCGTCACACACACCCCTTCCCAGGCATGCTGCCATAACCCTGCTACCTGGTCGCCTGCAAGCAGAAGGCGTGTGTGTGTGTGTGACAGAGAGAGAGAGAGAACGTGTGCCCGCTGAGTGGAATATTTTTAGTCCTACTTTTACGCAAGGCTGATCTGTGCTTCAGGAGCCAATTACTGCTGTATCTGCCCAACGCTAGTGTTGGTTTCTTCCTTGGAGGTGAAGCCTGATTGGCATGAGGCTGGAGGAGAGGAGGTCTGATGCGTCGAGACCTTGCTAGGCCTCTGGCTGCTTTGGGGAAAGCCAGTCAACAGGTGGCAACGTGGGCCAACCAGGGTATGTGTTGAATCTGCATAGAGGATTTAAAATGAGGAACCAGGAATAGCATTGGGTTTCTCAGTGCAGGTTTAGCATGGATGCAGAGTACTTACCCGTGAGCGATATGGAGGTCTCTGCACGCAGCAGTCAGGAGTCTGCAGAGGAACAAACGCGGGAAAAAGGCAGCTTCACAAATGGCTGAACGCCTGGTATCAGCCTCATGGAATTAACCTCCTTCCTTCACTGCAGGCCCGCCGTAAACATTAGCTGAAGTTCTGTGGCCTGTGGAAGCCCCCCGCCCATCTCCTCGAAGGCAAACAAAGGAGATCCCTCCATTTCATGGGCTTCTCCTCACAGATAATCGGGAAAAGCATCTCCTGGTGCCTTCAGTCTTTCAGTGCTGATAAAGCTTAAGCTGCCATGGAGATGGCGGCCTGGATATTCTGCTGACGCGCTTGTCTGTCACGGAGGATGAATGGCTTGGGTTGAGTGACGTGATGTTTCGGGTGCGGTTCACGTCCAGTCCGGTTCAGCACTGTTGGTGTGGTCAGTCTGTGCAGAAAGCATCCTGAGAGATGTCACTAATCTGCAGACGACATTAGGAGGAGCCCCTTCACTGCGTAGGATGGTACCTCCTGCTGCTGTGCCACACTCCCTAGGGTGGGCACCCTGGCAGTGTGTGACGCCGCCATGTCTGATTCCTGGGAAGCCGGATCCTCGGGGGGCAGCTGAGGGAGCTGCAGGCCAATCTTACGACCCATTCCCATCGCTGTTAACATGTCAGTAAAATGGAAGAATTTATGTGCTTTTCCTTGGCAGTGACAGAAAAGTCTTTGAAACCATATTATTGTGGGGGATTGTAAGAGCACCTGCACACTCTATTGGGTTCCTGATGTCTTCGGCTCCATGTTATAATGCGGTAAATTGAACCATAAAGGGGGTGGAGTACATCGCATGAAAAGCTGTTCACTGCTGATGGCTGTTAGGGCAGTATGGTCATGGTGATAGTTTTGGTCATGATGACAATCTCGGTCTCAGGTATCTGGTCACTAGGCAGCCATGTGGTTAGTATAAGGAACTATAAGGTGGTGAACAGATATGGCTGAGAAAAGTGGGGTTTGACAAACATGACCAGTTGGTCGCTACTAGGCTTGATGTGGTTGTTAGGTATGAACTATCTTGAAGTGAAGGGTCGTGTTTGGAGATACCTGAGAGGTTGGGTTTGGAGATGCCTGGATATAGTTTGGGGATGATCAGGAGGCTGCCTTTGGACACTGACAGATAGACTAGGGGTTAGGATAAATCATACCAGGGTAAAGCTTGGTAACGGGTACAGCCTTTATTATTTAAGCTTCGGCATGTTTGCAGGAAGCACTAGCACACAAATCAATGGAATTGTATCTCTCAGCATAGATACCTGGTAGACGATGGAGAGAGATTGCTGTTGTCATGGTAACGCATATAAGTGAGGCCTCACTACACACTGTGCATTACTAGATGCTGGGAGGTAAAGCCCTAACTTGGCTTCCTGCTGGTGACCATGTTTCCCATGGTCTGTTTGTTGAATGACATACTTCAAGGAAATGTTCCCTTTCCATCAAACCATCACTCTCTCCCAACCTTACGCTGACCATTTGTCTCCTCCTACACCCTATTCCTCTTTTTCTCCCTCTCTGCACTCTTTCCCAGCCTTTCTCTCACCATTAGTCCCTCCTCTCTCCTCCTACTCCCTGTTCCTCCTTTTCTTCCCCTCTGCATTCTGCCTCTCTCCCAGCCTTTCTTCTGCCATTTTCCCCTCCTCTCTCCTCCTATTCCCTGTTCCTCCTTTTCTTCCCCTCTGCATTCTGCCTCTCTCCCAGCCTTTCTCCTGCCATTTTCCCCTCCTCTCTCCTCCTACTCCCTGTTCCTCCTTTTCTTCCCCTCTGCATTCTGCCTCTCTCCCAGCCTTTCTCCTGCCATTTTTCCCTCCTCTCTCCTACACCCCATTCCTCCATTTCTCCCTCTCTGCTCTGTCACTCTCCCAGCCTTTCTCTCACCATTTGTCCCTCCTGTCCCCTCCTACACCCATTCCTGCTTTTCTCCTTCTCTGTGCTCTCTTTACACCTCGTCACCTGGGACTTCATTAAAACAGGAAGCCCCAGTCCTTAGTGTGTATGGAGCAGTGAGCGATGCTCGGGGTCCTGTGTGGCTGCTGCAGTCTGCTCTGTCCAACGTCAGTGTTTCCCGTTCTGCTTTATTGTCTCTGTCTGGCTTTGTCTTTCAGCTTGGGCTTCTGGCTCTTGAGTCCATCTCTGACACACTTGGTTTTGGCAGTGACCTGTTTCCTGCAGTCCGACAGACTCAGGAAGTGCTGGGTGGTATACCTGGCAGTGATGGTGGGGCGGATCCGATCCGGGGTGCTCGAGCATGTGTCCTGCCTGGTCTTCGTCGAGTGAACCCAGATTCCACAGGCTAGGGGTCCACATTGTTGCATTCGCCTGATTATCATCATTGTTTTCTTTCTGGAATGACAAATGTCATACTAACTCTGATGCTTTACCTATAATTATACCATCATTGTAATGCAAATAAAGACATATTAACCGACAACAAGCAGAACATTTTCCTGTTAAGAAATGGTAATTGTTTATTCATAAAAAATAATGACAGTAAAGTACTAACAATAGAAATAATAAGCAATTATAACAATAATATAAAATAATAATAGCTGGAAAGATAACAGCATAGAAATAGATGCTGCAGAGCAGCTGTTGCGATCGGCCCATGAAATCTGCTTTGAAGGCGGATGTTTCTCTCATTAATGTTGCACAGCTGTAAGTTCAGGAGAGTTTTCAAGCTCAAACTGTACCTCTCAAAGCGAATATCATGGATTTGAAATGTTTATTTAATCGTGGGATGATGGCCCAGATATTACTGAGCCTTTAACGTCTTGCTGTCCTAATCGGCGCCTCTGATCGTCAGCCACAGATCGACTGATGCAAGCAAGCAGTGAAGGGAACCTCACTGCTGCAGTCTGGGCCATAGCACTGCGGACAAGATAAAAGCTGCTTGGTCTATCTCTTAGTGAAACTCTTCTGAAAACACATTTATACTGGCGGACCCATAAGTAGCCCGCTTAGGGGTTTCCTTGCAGCCTGTTTGATGTTCTCAGCCGCGGTTACATGGAGCCTAGTGTAGGGCCCTGGAATGCACCTCGATGGCAGAGCAGACATACAAGCGCCCTGCACACTGCACATGGACAGCCTGCTAGCAAATGGCCATGATGACTGCCTAGCATCACCGAACTGCTTTCGTTTATGAATATTCTTATTATATGATTGAATACTGTTACTCACTATGGCAGCTTTTCTTCCATTTCCCAGTCAGACATGCTTCGCGGAGCCTCTCATTTTGTTTTCTTTATTCATTTCATCACTATGCAAAGTGCTGTTGTGCATGTAAATGTAATTTGGTTGGTTCACAGCTGATGTGGGTTCTATGAGTTCTATGTACTACATTACTGTATGTTCTGTGTATACCAGGGTTCGCTCTTTGGCTCTGTGTACACTAGTTTAGGTTCTTGTGTTCTGAGCACATTGCTGCTGGTTTCTGGGTTCTGTGTACACTATTGTGGGTTCTTGGCATCTGTATAGACTTCTGTGGGATATAAATGCACTGACGTGGGTTTTTATGATCTATGTATACTACTGTAGGTTCTTTGGGTGTTTTGTACATTGCTGTCAATTCTGTATTCACTGCTGTGGGTTCTTGGGATCTGTTTACACTGCTGTGAATTCTTGGTATCTCTATACACTGCTGTGGGTTCCTGATATTTCGATACACTGCTGTGGATTCTTATAATCTGTGTACACTACTGCAGGTTCTTTGGGTTTGAGTACACTGCTTTCAGTTTTGTTTACACTGCCATGCGTTCTTGTCATCTGTATATACTGCTGTGGTTTCTTGGCATATGTATACACTGCTAAGGGTTCTGTGTACACTGCCGTGGGTTCATGGGTTCTGTATACTCTGCCCTGGGTCAGTGTACGCTGACGTGGGTTCATGGGTTCTGTATATGCTGCCCTGGGTTCAGTGTACACTGACGTTTTTTCTTGGGTTATTGATAGACTCTTGTGAGTGATGTTTACACTGCTAAGGATCTTACCCGTTTGCCTTGTTCACCTATTTTCACAAAAGGGTTTTTCCCCTTGCTGTTTGTTTATAACACCGGCAGTAGTAATATATGTTCAACAGGAATTACATGTTGCTTACAGCTATGAAATATGGCAGTATAACAATTAAACACAGCCGAGCGGAAAAGAGCATTATGTTCAGTGTGTTATCCTGTGAGAAAGCTAGGATGGCTCTATAGACACAGCCGTGTGACATGGGCTTTCGGGGAAGGTCTGGGGGTGGGGGTCGGCTGGGAGGAGACAGGGCACAGCGCCAGTTCATTGGGCGACAAAGACAGCTGGCATCTTCTGACGGAGCACCTCCCTAGCTAGGAGATTTCACTCTAGTCTCAGACAGGGTCTGTTAGCACCGAAGCTGCCTAGGGCGCCATCTTGTCAGGGGGCGGTGACTTAGCAAGCCGATTTCACTTTGTCTCAGATAGGGGGTGCTGGCAGTGAAGCTGCCTAGGGCACCATCTTCTGAGGGGGTGCTGACTTAGCAAGCCGATCTTACTTTGTATCGGATGAGGGCGTTGCTTGAGCTTCGACTTGCACTGGGGCTTCATGGGGCTTCTCAGTAACGGAACGTGAAGTCTGCTGCTTCAGCACCTTGCTTCTCAGGTGATGTAGGGACCGCAGCAACTGTCAGAACCGGTGGACCTCTTCAGTCAGCTGACTGTGCCCCCGCCCCCAAGGCATCTTCAGGGAGCGTAATCACTGTGAGAGCTGTGTTTGCCTATGTGCTGTGCCAGATGTCGAGGGGCTCAAGGTCAACCCACTCCTGGCTGGCATCGTTGGTCACAGCCGGCCTCGGCACAGAATCGCCTCTACAGAGGGTTCGCTGAGTTATGGCCATATCTGGAGTGTTTCTGCTGCTGCTCTGATCACTTAATTACGATGGAAAAGGCAGTTAAACATGCCCCGAAGCCACACAGTGTGTGAGCCCCGCCCAGCCTTGGCCTGCACAGTGCAGTTTTCTCTTGATTACACGAGGATAGCTTTGTTTACACACCACAGGGGGCCGCTAACTCCAGAGACTTTTATTTAAATCATGGGCGGGGCCTCTGCAGCAAAGCCCTTTGGAATGCAGTGATGAGGAGTTGGACAAGATAGGGAGCTTGAAATACTGGTGCTGAGGCCTAATTATAAGAGCTACAAGACAGTTATCTGAGGTACAGGATGAGTTTCTGAGGTATTGGGTAGGTTTTTGAGGTGCAAGATGAGTGTCTGAGGTACAGGGCATGTATCTGAGGTACAAGATAAGTGGTTGAGGAACAGGGCATGTATCTGAGGTACAAGATGAGTGTCTGAGGTACAGGGCATGTATCTGAGATACGGGACGAGTGTCTGAGGTACAGGACATGTATCTGAGTTACAAGATGAGTGTCTGAGGTACAGGGCATGTATCTGAGATACAGGATGAGTATCTGAGGTACAGGACAGGTTTCTGAGGTACAAGATGGGTGTCTGAGGTACAGACAAACGCACAATAACACTGACATTAAGGGGATTTTACAGTTAAGGTGATTCAATTTCAATCCAATAATTTTATTGTCATATGTACAAGTACGAGTACCATGTAAATTGAAATGCTTACTTGCATGTGCTTCTGCAGATAGTGACGATCAAATAAATAAATAAACAAACAAATAAATAAATAAGTGGATGTAATGATGAAGTGAATATAAATAAGTAAATAAATAAGACCAGAATTCTAGGAATAAATAGAGTCAGTGACAGAAGTATTTGTGTGGATAGCAGTGGAGGTGACCCAAAGTTACTGATTGTTCATGAGTCTGATTGCAGTTGGGTAGAAACTCTTCCTGACCCCTGAGGTGCGCGTCCGAATCGTTTCCCAGATGGGAGGAGGGTGAAAAGTGACAGTGTAGGGTGGCTGGGGTCCCACCTGATACAGTTCACTGTTCTTGTGAGGATCTTGCAGTCACCGTGACGCTGATCCTCTGAGGATTTTGTGGTCTTAGTGATGCTGACCCTCTGAGGAGTTTTAAAAGACTTTCCAGAAAGCTCTATGGCTCCAGATTCTCTCTACTGTCATCCAGCAAAGCATTAATAGTGTCAATTTCTGCAGTTTATTCTCCAAACAGTCTAGAAGTTTAGTGTTAGGAGGAAGTATTAGTCTTTTGAAATCTGTCAGCCAGAAGACCTCTTAATTTCCATCTTCACAGAACTGCATCTTCTATAAAAAGTCCACAAACAAACAAGGCTTGCCCTCAGTTATCTAACTTACATCCAACACTTTTTTGTTGATTTGATTCTGTTAAACGAATTTCCTCCTCAGGGAAGGCAGACTCGATTTTCTACAGGGAGCCTTTTTAAAATACACTATGATATTAGGTTCAGTTATTTGACCTTTTTCTGCTAAATGTTTCGTGACTGGATGTTGTGTTTTTGGTGTAGGATGTTTTAATTCGTCACTGTCTGCAGAATGTGTCTGTCACGCGCATGGCCTACTGGCTGGGGGGGGGGGATTACATGGAAAACGGGGGCCGTAGTGTTATATGTCATCACAGACACCACACTCCTGTCTCCTCACAGGAAAGCTACAGCATCATACTTCAGTCAATTTGCAAACAAACTTAACAAGTATGTTACTAAAGCTAGATGCTAAATCAGTTAGCATGTTAGTAAATCTGCGCGTTAACGTGAAGCAATGTGCTGAATTCATCAGCAACCTTCTGAGTCTGTATATTTATACAGGTTGACTAATGTTAACTTTATTGTGTTAGTGAATCCATATGCTAACTTAATCACCATGTCAGTAAATCCGCATGCTAACTTAATCACCACTTTGCAAATCTGCATGTTAGCATAATCACCGCATTAGTATATCTGTAGTGTATCTGTATAATCATGTTAGTTAATGGGGATGATTATCTTGATAAACATGCTGGTGAATCTGTACACTGCTAACTGTGCTGTTTCTTCACGCTGTTGCCCCTTCTCTCTCACACACTCACTGCATATAGCACACATATGGACTTCATTGTCATTCATTGAATACCAGATCTAAACCTGTGGATTGAATTCGTTGCCAGATTGCTGATGGATACGTGTGAATACCCTGCAGTATGTGTGTGCCTGTAAGTGTGATCACCCCACAGTATGTGTGTGTCTGTACACCCCTGGCTGTGTATGCGCGCCTGTACATGTTAATACCCTGCAGTGTATGCTTGTGCATGTGTATCGTCACAACGCTGGCACAAATTACAGGGGTGATTGTGAAACCCTTTGTAAAGTTGGTGTCACTTTCTCTGCCCTGGAGTATTGGTCTTGTAAGGTGTTAAGGCTGAAAAGAGTATTTGACTAATTGTACTTACTAACAAACCCGCTACTTGCTTGTAAGCGGTTCGGAACTGTTTTACGGATGTTGAGGCTTTGGGTCAGCTGACTGTGGCTGTTACATTGTAATTGTAATAACCATAGCTGATTCATTTTAGTTGTACTTTCAGTTACTGTGGATACGGTAACTGATTGGACCTTTGGATACAGCCACCGATTGCACCCTTGGACACAGTCACTGATTGGACCCTTGAATCAAACTTTGGCTCAACTAACCATAGCTGTTATTTTTTTATTGCAATCACTGTAGCTACTTTGTTTTAGTTGTACTCCCTGTAACCATGGATACAGTGTCTGATTGGACCCTTGGCTATACTGTATGTTGGGTCTCTCTTGGCAACCTTCACTCAGTTCAGGCATCGGTACAAGCCTGCTGGACACAGGAACTCCCTTCCAGGTGGTGGCTGGGCATCATGGTGCCCCAGCGATGCCTGAACTGTGCTGGCGGCCATGTTGGAGCACATCGGTGTGTGCACACTCACAGACACACACGTATGACCTGCCATGTTTGTGAGGTCCTGTGCCACTCGCCGATGTTGGCCCCACCCCCAAATGCTCTCCAAGTCGACCTGCTGCATTCCCTGCTTCCTTAATGCTGGTGTTGCTGCTGATGCTTTGGGGATACTCCTGCCATTGTGCCATAGATCTCCCAACTGGCACCTTCACCGGCTGCTGCGGACTGTGTCGTACCCGGAATCTGCGGGGCTCAGCCCACCAGCTGGGGCCACCCCCCCCAATGAGCCATGAGCCCAGAGACGTGACATAGCTTCTCCTGGCCCCTGTGGCTCCTCCCCGACAGTCTTGTAGCTTATGACGTTCAGATTGTGAATAATAATAATAATAATAATACATTTTATTCATATAGCGCTTTTACAAGAACTCAAAGTCGCCTTACAGAGTAAGTACACAGAAAACAGATTACACAAATGCACATTATGCATGCGGAAGGTTGAATGCCTGGGCAAAAAGAAAAAGGTTTTTAGCTTGGTTTTCAAATCTGAAGCAGAGGTCGATAAACGGATGGTAGTAGGGAGTGAGTTCCAAAGGCGGGGAGCTAAATGGGAGAATGCATGGTCACCAAAGCTATGTGATTTGGATGCGGCAAGTCTGGTAGGGTAGAAGCAGATCAGACAGATACTAGGGACCTTGATTATTAAGAGCTTTAAATGTCAGAAGCAGCATTTTGAAATGAATGCGCTCTTTTATGGGGAGCCAGCGCAGGCTCTGTAGAACAGGTGTGATGTGTTGATAGGAATGAGGGTGAGTAAGGAGGCGGGCAGCAGAAGTCTGAACTATCTGAAGTTTATGAAGAGATTTAGTGGAGATACCAGCTAGTAGTGAGTTATAGTAGTCAAAACGGCTAGAGATAAAGGCATTATTGAGGGACTCGGCAGCAGAGTTTGAGAGGTATGGCCTGGTACGGGCAATGTTACGGAGGTGAAAGTAAGCTGTTTTTACTATGGCCCGTAGGTGTGCGTCAAACGAAAGGGTTGGGTCAAAGGTGACATCAAGATTTCGGACTGGAGGAGATTGAGAGATGGTAGTGTGATCCAATTTGAGGGTTATCGGGATAGTTTTGCGAAGTGTAGAATTGTGGAGCAGGTACTGTGTTTCTGGACGTGAAGCTGAGAGCTCAGTCCGGGAGCTGCCGTGTAATACACAATCCATCCATCCATCCATCCAGAAATAGTCCCAGTAGGTGAGTCGCATGGTGGCTTCCTGGATGATGCTATTATCTCGCACCTGCAGACCTGGGGGTTTGAATTCTGCCTCTGTCCTCAGTGTGAATTTTACGTGTTGCTCCCATGTTGTGGGGGGGGTCCCACCGTGGAGTCAGGCTAATTAGCCATAATGCAGCCTTGAGTCTTTGAATGTGTGGATGCACATGTCCTGTGACAGACTGGCATCTCATCTTGATTGAACCACAGCTGTGTCCTGTGCTGCCTGCAATGAGGATGAGCAAATGGATGGCCGGATTACTGCTAGCATTTTACTAGTTAGTCTTATCTGCCACTAGCATTGCTTAACAGGGCTCTCCACTAACCGACGTGTTCATTAGCAGCTTGCATGTGCTCTAGCAGTTCTTTATCACAGGGTGCTGTAGCTCAGGACAGCAAGTTTGCACTGGCGAACTGTGGGTTTTGTGCATTATCGTCACACTGCATGGATTTAAAAACACAGTTTCCCATGATGCTGAGCAGCATGGGGAACCTGAGTCAGAAAGCGCAACCCTTGCAGTGCTGACGCGAGCTCCCCCCGTAACACCCGTCTCCAAAGAGAAGCAGCAAGCGTTTCAGAGACAAATTGCGTGTTGGGAATGCCCCCAGGGGGCCGAGCCCGCCTGAGGTGCCGCACATGTCTTTGCCGTAATGTGATGCTGCCTGCAGCCGCATGTCTCTTGGCTCATTGAGTCGATTGTAAAATCTGTAAATATCATGCCAGTATTCCCTCCTTCTTTTGCTGCAGGGATCGATGGCCTCGCGATGGCTGGACACACTGACACGGATGCTGCAGCATCACGGGCCCACAGAGCGGGCCTCTGCCTTGTGGCCTAGCCACTGGAGCTAACCGCTAAACGCTAATTGACTAGCCGTTGGTTGGGGAGTGGACACACCCTGGCACTCTCAGAGACTGAACATTCTGCCTGTGTTTCCTGCTGCAACCAAAAGAGCAGCCGCCGCGCTGCAGGGAGGCCCTCCCTGAGTCCGGCCAGGCCTTCAGCCCGATAGCCATTGGTGCCAGCAGCCACGGTTTATGCCAGTCTGAGGAAGGGCACTGGTCAATGAAAGCGCTCCCATTGATTATTTCCCAGAAAAGGCACACCAAAAAGGGTAATATGCATCCTGCTATATTTGGCATGGCACTGCCCGTACCAGCTCTGACAGATAGTAATTTGGTTGACCTGCTGGAGATTGTGAGACACGGATGTTAATTAGCTGGCCCTTGCTCTCAGTTCAACAACAGGAACACCGAATGGCTGAACCTTCACTCAGTTTAGCAACATGAATGCCGATTGGTTGACCCTGCTCTTAGTTCAACAACATGAACAATGATTAGCTGAACCTGCTCTCAGTTTTGCAGCATGAACACCGATTGGGTAAATCTGCCTGCTGTTCTACAGCACTCATAGTACGTTCTGGGGTTAGCATTGCGCAGAGTAATTAAATATGCAGCTCTGCCTAGCTTTCATTTTCCTTTAAATGATTATTCTATAAAAATGCTTATGTAAAGCGGAGGAAACCCCCATTGGAGATATTGTTGTTGGGGCCAGTGATTCCCATTAATGTCAGCAAGATGTTTTCCTGGAAATGTATTCCCAACCACTAGGAATGGCTGTGGCTGCAGAGTGCTGCTGTATGGCTCACATTCTGCAGCTGCTGCGCAGCTGTAGGATCCAGACCCAGCGCTCTTCGTTAATGATGCTGCAGCCCAGTGCTTGCCCAGTATACCCATTAATGAAACCTAGGAAAAGTCATTTGCCGGCCTCCCACTGGACCGGTGCAAAGATAGCTGCTGCTAAAAGTGGGTACCTCCATAGGGAATTTTCCCATAATACACTGTACCTGTATGTTCAGGAGATGATGGGCCTTTGGAATGTTCCGCTGTACACGTGCATACATTGGCTCGCATGTACACCTGCATTTACATACTTATTCATTTGCACGCATGTATACCTGCATATACATACTCAGTTTTTCATACACATATGCACCTGCATATACATAGGCAAACACAGAAACACATACGAGTACAACTGGTGGTGGAGGAACTTTGTGGCCCAGTCATGTGACTTGTTTAGAGTGAGGCCCAGTTATATGACTTGTTTAGGGTGAGACCCAGTGCCACTAAAACAGTAGCTGTATGGATTTATGGATGCTGTGTGGAAGGTCAGCATGGTTGCAGTCACCTGACTGTAATGTCACTGGACAGTGCTGGATATAACCGTTTCAGTTACACAGCCTTAGCAAGGGTCCGGATGCAGGACCACAGGACTGCCGAGGGTGAACCAGCCTGGTGGGTTGCCGTAGCATGACAGCTAAATATCCATTGAACATGAAATGTTAACACGTGGGTGCCGTCTGTGCTAACAGGCTAGCAGCCAACAAGCTAAGTGAAATGCACTAGCAGACGACAAAGCCCCCACTTGCTGATCAGGCCTGGTAGATTATAAAGCACTTGTTAGGTTAAAGTGATAACAGCGGGTGAACATTTCTCTTCAGGTAGGAGCATCAACTGGTGTGCAGCTTCTGCTCCAGAGCTTCTGCCTTATGAAGCAGCCCAGGAGATGTCTTTCTCCGAGCCTCGCTGTGGACAGATGAGAGTGCCTCGTTTGGGGCTGTGCCCTTAATCGGACTCCCGGGGCATTTCATGGCCCAGTGGGTGCCTCTCCTGTCATGCACTTCATTCTGGGTTTCACGCTTGGTTGGAAAGCTGGTTTTGGCTTTTCTAATTGTGAATTGTTTTTCATGTGTTGTGTCTTTATGCACAGGCCTCTTCATTTTAACGTTGTGTTAATGCCTGCCTGAGTATGCAGCTCATCTTCTAGTTCATGCACTTGTAACCTTATGACTAGACTGTTACCATTCTCTACCATCAGTGCTTTCAGTTCAGATAATTTAAAAAATGGCAGCACATCTGATATTCATTCAGCTTAAACACTCTCCTGTCACATCCCTCCTTGTCTCTCTTCACTGGCTCTCTATTGGCTCTCAAGTTCAAGACCTTGATGCTGGCTAACAGCTCCGTCAATGGACAGGCACCCATCTCCATCAAAAGGATCCTCAAGTCCTATGTTACATCTTGCCCCCTTCAGTCAGCAGACCAACACTGCTTGGAGATCCTTGATGCCTCATTACATTCCTTTAGCATTCTTATGTTGCACTTCTGGCAATGAATAGCCTTATTAGGTTCTTGCTTTGTTAGAAGTTTTGTAGTCTAGTTTTGTAGCTCCTGCTCGAGTCCTGCTTAAACTCCTACCAGGGCGTTCATTGGAAGCTCAGCCGAGCTACACTTATGCCTAATTGACTCCTTGAAAACAAGTGCTATTTGCCTTGCTTGTATGTCACTTTTGGTAAAGTGTCTGCTAAATATGTAAATGCAATGTAAATATAACAAGTCTATCTCATCTGATATTCAACGACAAGGAAACAAGAAAGCAGTACATTCCTGAGCCATAAGTTTCTGGTCTTTGTCAAATTAATGTTTGTCTCCATTATAGAGTTCTGGTTTTGTTATATTAACAGATGTCTGGAGCATAGTTATGTTGTTTGTTATAGCAATGTGTCTGAAGCGTAGGGTTCTGGGGTTTGTTATAGCAATGTGCCTGGAGCATAGGGTTCTGGGGTTTGTTATAGCAATGTGCCTGGACCATAGGGTTCTGGGGTTTGTTATACTAATGTGTCTGAAGCGTAGGGTTCTGGGGTTTGTTATAGCAATGTGTCTGGAGCATAGGGTTCTGGGGTTTGTTATAGCAATGTGTCTGAAGCGTAGGGTTCTGGGGTTTGTTATAGCAATGTGCCTGGAGCATAGGGTTCTGGGGTTTGTTATAGCAATGTG
>JABFEA020000044.1:1142420-1154474 GCA_019775915.2 Cyphomyrus plagiostoma
GGTTTGTTATAGCAATGTGTCTGGACCATAGGGTTCTGGGGTTTGTTATAGCAATGTGCCTGGAGCATAGGGTTCTGAGGTTGTTATACTAATGTGTCTGGAGCATAGGGTTCTGGGGTTTGTTATACTAATGTGTCTGGAGCATAGGGTTCTGGGGTTTGTTATAGCAATGTGCCTGGAGCATAGGGTTCTGGGGTTTGTTATAATAATGTGCCTGGAGCATAGGGTTCTGGGGTTTGTTATAGCAATGTGTCTGGACCATAGGGTTCTGGGGTTTGTTATACTAATGTGTCTGGAGTGTAGGGTTCTGGGGTTTGTTACAGTAATGTGTCTGAAGCGTAGGGTTCTGGGGTTTGTTATAGCAATGTGCCTGGAGCATAGGGTTCTGGGGATTGTTATAGCAATGTGTCTGGACCATAGAGTTCTGGGGTTTGTTATACTAATGTGTCTGAAGCGTAGGGTTCTGGGGTTTGTTATAGCAATGTGCCTGCAGCATAGGGTTCTGGGGTTTGTTATAGCAATGTGTCTGGAGCATAGGGTTCTGGGGTTTGTTATAGCAATGTGCCTGGAGCATAGGGTTCTAGGGTTTGTTATACTAATGTGTCTGAAGCGTAGGGTTCTGGGGTTTGTTATAGCAATGTGCCTGGAGCATAGGGTTCTGGGGTTTGTTATAGTAATGTGCCTGGAGCATAGGGTTCTGGGGTTTGTTATAACAATGTGTCTGGAGCATAAGGTTCTGGTGTTTCTTATAATACCAGCTGGAATATGGCTTTCCTGTCTTAACCCAATTGTTTCTCTTTGGGAAAAGGCATGTGTAAGCATTCTATCCACTACTGTGTTGTGGTTGGTCTGCTGCTATGTCACATTGAGATTAAGTTATCCAATCACATGCAGCCTACGAAGAAAGCAGAAGGCTGTGGCCGAAATGTGGAACATGTCTGATAAATGGACTCCCTCCAGATGAGCCCAAACCATATCCGGGCGCAGAGATCTTTCCTGTGGGCTTTGCAGGAATGTAAATTATATGTCAGCTTCTAAATAGGCCTGGGACCTGCAGCCGTGACTGCATTGTACGCTATTTCCTGGAAGCGCTGAGTAAAGCGTAAAGTGCTTTGATTTAGATTTGGCCAAGAAAATCAACCAGTAACTTTTGAAAATGTAATAACGGCTGTGTCAGCCAGAGGTCACAGGCCTCAGAGATACTCACTCCAAGTTATGCAGTAGAGTGTGGCTGTTAAGGGCACTTTAGCGTGGGCTGGAAAAACCACGTTTTATTGTGCAAAAACCGACCTGTCAGTGAACAAGGAGCCATTCATCCAATGACAGGCTGGACCTTCAGGTTCAGGAATTTATGGCTGCTGAACCTGCTATCCTGTATCATTACAAGCTAATGTTCTTAAATCCCAGCACTATCTGTAAACATGAATCAGCTGAAAGATAAATTAGGCTTTTTCACTACAAGAATTAAAAACATTTCACTACAAGAATTAAAAACGAAGTTATTTTTCCCATTTACATTATTATTACATTGTTTTACATTATCTTACCAATGATGATAATCTGGATTCGGTGTGGTGCAGTGTAATGGGTGTGGTACAGAGCTTGTGACTGGCTGGTTGTTGTGGTTATGGCATGATACGCTGTACGTGATTGGCTGTTGGGGATTCCTGCTCTACTGTCCGCCACTTGCACATGACAGTGAGGGGCTCTCCCCAGGGCTTTATCACTCCATATTTCCATGTTCCTGACTCCTGTGGTTTCTGGTGGGCACCTCCTCATATACCTCGATCGTAGGTCCGCATCATGCTGTTTAATGAGAGGCTGTTTAATGCGCTGGTGATGCACGCTGGTCATTGTAATGGAATGGCGGCTGGTGGAGTGGGCGGAGACAGCCAGGCCGTGACCCTGTCCCGCTCCGTCCGGCGCCGCCGTGGATGCTGCCCCGAGGCTCGGATGCCCCACTGCTTTCTGGATACAGATTCCCCCGCTGAGAGAGCACTTTGATGAGCACCCTTCCTCTCAGAGCTTTGCATGACATTTACATTTAGTTGTTTAGCTGATGCCTTTATCCAGAGGGACTCTTTAGCTCTTTATACAGATCGATGTTCTTTAAGGTTGATACAGGTAGAGAAGCTGCATCAAAACCACTACCGCAGGCTATGCTGGGTTAACAGCGAATGTTCTTCATTGCCATGCTAGGATAGCGACAGTCAACCGGTGGTCAGCTTCTTAACCTACCCTGTGAGTTAGGGGGGGTAATGTTGTCAAAGCACCAGGCTCTGGGCGTTAGGGCTGCGGTCGGACCGGTAATGTGGTCAAAGCACCAGGCTATGGGCATTAAGGCTGCGGTCAGAGCCGTAATGTGGTCAAAGCACATGGCTCTGGGTGTTAGGGCTGCGGTCAGAGCCGTAATTTGGTCAAAGCACATGGCTCTGACCATTAGGGCTGTGGTCGGACCGGTAATGTGGTCAAAGCACCGGGCACTAGGCCTTAGGGCTACGGTCAGTCCGGTAATGCGGTCAAAGCACCGGGCACTAGGCCTTAGGGCTACGGTCAGTCCGGTAATGCGGTCAAAGCACTGTGCTTGACTTTGGACTCAGCGGTGCAGGAAGGGTTTCTGACTCCTGATTGAATAAGATGAAGTGCATTCAGGGAAAAAGGCTGGTGAATATCTGTCAGCAGGATTTTTAGGAAAAGTGGTTTGATTGTTTCATTCTTGTCATAATTATGGCTTCATGTGTCTGAATGAAATTAGGCCTTATTCATAATTTATTAATATCATCTTAAGTAGGCCATTTCTTGCTGGCACGAGAGGAGCAGCGCAATGGACATGCTCTGGCGCTGTAACACCCGCGTGTAGCTGCCTGTGGGGGGCCTTCGCCTCTCCCGCTGCAGCTGTGCAAACGGTCCCCGCCTAACCTGGATTTCCCCACGCTGAGCTTGATCCTCCTGTTCAGCCCCGTTCTGCCCACGGTCTCAGCTGGCAGCCTTTTATCCGGGGGCTTGGCAGCTACTTTGTCAAACATCTCGACGGGAGAAGCTCGAATCGGAGGCCAGCTTCATCTTTGCTGGCTGACGACATTCAGCATTCTGGGTTGGATCTGTAAGATGCATTTTTTCTGCTCTTACATGAAGCTTTCATGAAGCTCCTGGAGGGGCTCTTTTGGGGGGGGGGCTCTGGTGTCCTCTGCATCAGCTCTGTCTAGGACAGGTAAGGGAAGAGGAACCACAGAATGTTCCTGTCAGGGGTGCTGTACCTTACACATCCTGATGACTGATGGTCCTCCGGAGGTAAGGCCCTGGTCCCTTTATAGACACTACCCACCATTCCATTGGCCTGGACCCAGTCTGGCACTGTTCTCACAACCAGGGAGGTGCAGGCCTCCCCAAGAACCCTGTGGCTGTTGGGGAAGCTGAAGTGCATGCTGGGTCTCTGTGGGGGTGTTAGCACCGAGCTGCAGAATGCTATAGGAGAGAAACATGGGATATGTTAGCATAATATTATAGCAGAGCTACAGGCTAGGAGCACAGTATGCAATGCTTCAGGCTAATATTAGTGCAGAGTAATTCAGGAGGGCCAAGCTATCAGCACAGTACACAGTCATTCAGGCCAGTAGCATGCAGTGGTTTAGGCTAATATAGCACAGAGTAGACCTACTTTAGGAGGACGAAGCTATCAGCACAGTACACAGTCATTCAGGCAGTAGCTGGCAGTGATTTAGGCTAACAGAGTAGCACAGAGTAGTTCAGGAGGGTAAAGCTATCAGCACAGTACACAGTCATTCAGGCCAGTAGCATGCAGTGATTTAGCATAATAGTGTAGCACAGAGTACTTTAGGAGGGCCAAGCTATCAGCACAGTACACAATCATTCAGACCAGTAGCATGCAGTGATTTGGTGTTTATAGCTAAAAATCTTACAGGGAAGACATTAATGGACTGGAAGTCTGTGCATTGGCCTGATTTAAAAACACAGAATGGTGGGCATTTTAACATATGCCACACCCGCAGCAGTGTTTCGAGCAACTTCTGTGCTGATGGGTTCTTATAGCAATTCTGCATTCAGGACAAATCTTAAAGGGACGGGGGGTGGGGTATATCTCATGCAAATGGCGAGCCTGCAGAGAAGAAGTAGGCAGTGTTTGTTTCAAGAGGAAGAAGGGCACTTTTTTTCGTTTTTTCATCACTTAAGCATGTCCGCTAATCTCCGCTATACTATAGCCATTTCTGAGGCCCGATTGTTGCTCAACTGCACAGCTGCACTATTTCCTTGCACAAGGTCTCAGCTGTGCTGTGTGAGCCGTGAGCCTGACCCTCAGGCCGATCCACTGTGCCGAGGCTTTTCGCTGGAAGGTACAGCAGCCTCTCCCGCCGTCCGCGCGGTTTTTCCACTGAGAATCACTGCATGATGCACATCATCCGACGTCTAGTGTGCGCCGTCCTCGGCCAATCGCCAGCCTCGCTCTAACCCTCCAGTCTCTTCAGTCCTCCAAGTGTCTGCTGAGGCATTTTCACACATGAGTGTTGCCATCTGCAAGCATAGGTACACTGATCAATTGTTAAAAGTGCCTGAGGTGTGCTTGAATAAATAGTTCATTGAGGCACCTGCCAAGGAGCCTGGTGCTGACAGGGTCAACGAGGACGAACACGAACCCAGAAGTAGCCTGCAGGGCTCTCTGTGTCCACACGTCAGGCCCGAGAGTGATGGCTGCTTTTCCGCCTTAGCCATGTGTGCTGACGCTTATCCCGTGGTGCCTGCCTTGCTCTTGCCCTCTCTGGCTGGAATGCGAGGCGCATTCAATTTGACGGCGACAAGAAAGCACAAGCCTGAGCCGAAGCCTGGCTGTTTCTGAACATTTAAAAGGCATAAGGCTACTCTTCATTTTAAATGCTAAAACCCCGAGTCAGCATGTTGAGTGAACAGCACTCCTGGCTGTCGGCATAATGCATTGGGCCACATTCAGAATGGCACTTGACTCTCGTTTTCCAGGCCTTATGCTTCCCTGGTGTTTTTCTGCTTCATCCTGCTTTATCGTTCTTTGATGACGGTCCCTGTGTTAGTTAGCTCTCTGATTGCCCACTCTGTGTTAACCTATCCCCTAATGGGCCATTCGCTCTCCCTCAGGGCCATGCTCTGCTCTGGCTACTGAGAGAAGTTCTGGGTGGTTAAGCTCGGTCAGGAGCGGCTGAAGCAGCTCCTCCCCTGATCTCCTGCCACGTCTGGTGAAATCACTCATTTAGCTGCAGTCTGTGTCTTTGCTTGTTTGACCGGCGAGACCCGGATCATCTGGGGGTCTCTGTGTAGGGAACTTTGCCTGGGATTCGAAAGACGTGTTCCCGCGGAGACTCTGGATGCTTCTTAGCGATGTCCCGTGAAGCCTTTTGGTTCTTTTTGGTGCTCCTGTCCTCTGATGGCACTGTCTCTGTGGCTCCCTGCTCCTGTCCTTACCTCTGTGCTCGAAGGTGCCAAGTCTTTTTGGGTCATTAAAGACATGATGAAGTCGTGATAGAAAAGCTTGAGGATGCCTGATCTTCCCAGCAGCATCCCCGTACGTCATGCAGGATCAGACCAGCCTCTACATAGCTATCAGAAGCTCAGTTGCACTCTGGTGCTCAGTTACCCTGTGGCTGTTTCACCTGCTGCCTCATCAGCAGATTTTATGGATGTTGTGTGAAAAAGAGCATAGAAAGGCCAAGTGTGAGAACACGTCAGCATTTGACACCAATGGACCTTGACATCTCACACGCTGAACTCAATGACACCTCACTTAAGCGAAGGCTGTGTCAGATGATAGCATCCCTCTTAGCTATAGGGAAAAACAAGTAGAATTATGGGACAGCTGTGCCTAAAACTGGATAAAATGCCATACACTGAAGACTTGCAAACAGGAAGCATGCAATGGTATCCTTGAGAAAGGTACCTAACTTGACTTGACAGAATAAAGAATCCACATAAGAGTAAAATAAGTGACAATGAAATAAGCTTGTCTGAAACCTGTGAGACCTTCCATGATGGTCTGTTAACCTTTTGGCCAGCCTGCCAGCTGTGTAGCCACCCTGCAAGATGTCCTGTGTGTGTGTGTGTGTGTGTGTGTGTGTTTGAGAGACAGCGAGAGCCCCTCACGTTTTCGGCCGACATCCTGCTAGTGCGTGACTTTGCCACACAGGGTTCCCTGCCAGTTTGTATTTCATATTCCCAGCATCTCTAGGTCAGAGTGTCATTCCCAGCTCAGGGATAACTCATCCTTTTCATAGTGCCCAGTCTTTGCAGGGTTGTACTTCAGTATTCTCCTTTATCCTATCAGGAAATAAAATCTGCCACGATTTATCCATGTACACAGAAAACTGAATAATAACAGGACAGATTTTTTTTGCTGAAATTAATTCCATGTCGGGCTACAGTAAAAAAAAGTGGTATTTTGGTTTCCTGTCGCAAGCAGAATTGAAGATGCAAACCATATGGACTGATTTTCTCATTACACTTTAGCATGTATTTAAATCAGGGTTCATTGCTTCGGATTTAGTTACATAATGTGCACATTTCCATTAGTGTCCCCTTTTGACTGCATGCAGCCACACTATGAAACATAAAAAGGACATGCTAAAATTTTGAATATGATGCATATTTCAGGAGTGTGATGGCTGCTTTTCAAGCAATAAGCTTCTATGTGTGTGTCTGCTTTAATAAGCTGTAAGTTCTTAAAATGCTGTACAGAGGATTGAAATAAGCTTCTGTTTTCTCTGGCTTAAGTCTCATGATCTATTTTCATGTTCAGGACACCATCACGGTGACCTTGGGAACCCTCAATCTGGGTTTAGAACACCATGACAGTGACTGTGGAAACCCCTGTTCTGGGTTTAGAATGTCATCAGGGTGACCTCGAGAACCCTCGCTCTGGGTTTAGAACAGCATCACGATGACCTCGGGAACCCTCGTTCTGGGTTTAGAACACCATCATGATGACTTTGGGAACCCTCTCTGGGTTTAGGACGGCATCACAGTGACCTTGGGAACCCTCATTCTGGGTTTGGAATGTCATCACGGTGACCTCAGGAACCCTGCTCTGGGTTTAGGATGCCATCACGGTGACCTCGGGAACCCTCATTCTGGGTTTAGAATGTCATCACAGTGACCTTAGGAACCCTGCTCTGGGTTTAGAACATCATCACGATGACCTCGGGAACCCTCATTCTGGGTTTATAATGTCATCACGGTGACCTCGGGAAAGCCACTCTGGGTTTACAATGTCATCACAGTGACCTTCCGGAACCCCGCTCTGAGTTTAGGACTCCATCACGGTGACCTTGGGAAACCTCATTCTGGGTGATGCATTGAATCTTTTGTTGAGAGTCCAAGTTCAGCTGGGCTTCTGAGCCAACAGTAACACTTCAGTTGTGTCCAGTTATCTGCTCTGTGAACACTCTAGTTAACACTGCAGGTGTCCCAGTCGATTTCTGGAATGATCCCTCGGTAGAGAAATATGGAGAATACTAATCAGGTAGTGCCAGAATGTGCAATGAAATGAATGCTCACTTGTTAGTGATGCATGCTTCATGTAGACCCAACACCACTCATGCCGTAAGTTGTAACAAGACTGTCTTAGACTATACTAAGTTATCCTAAGAAGTAGTAGACCCACTTAAAAACCTGGCCACTAGCAGACTGCAGCCATGTGTGAGAAGCTGCGGAGGTACTACAGCGGAACCCGAGTAGGGAGCCACAAACTCCATATCTACGACTGAGTGAGGACGAGCAGATGTCATACAGGAACCTACGCAGGGAGGAGTAGAACCTATGCATCCTTGGCCGCTGTCAGCTGAAATCCATTCACAGTCTATAGGCAGAAAATCGCTAATGACTTTTCTCCTAACAGCCTCAAGATGCTGCTTTCCTTGCCACATAAGCTGGATCTGGCTTTAATATCTCCTCTCACCTTCATCGTCCCCGAGAGCCTGCTCCAGCAGCCCAGGATGGTCTTTTCCAGGGACCGAGATTTGGCAGCCTGCCTTTCATTCCAAGCAAACACCCTTTTGAAAGGATCCTCATTGTATCTGACTCAGTGAGTGATATGCCTGGTAATGAGATCTCTAACAAAGGGGCTCTTGCTGGTGCCCAGGGAAGCTGTGTGGTTAAAGAGCGCCAGGACCATCTGTGAGGTCGCGGCCTCTTGGATGAGCCAGACCGGAGAGGAATGAAGGACTGTGTGGCTTTGGCATGGAAAAGTGGAGGGAAAGATCACCAGGGCATCGTCTGGGGATGGGAGCCCTCGGTGCCCAAGGAAGCCATTCTCCACACAGGCCTTCATTTTACCATGTATGAGAAAGCAACCACCCCAGTGCTTTGCTCCTTTGTAGGTGCAACTATAACATGTAAATCTATAGGACAGCAAAGAGCCCGCTTGCTGGCACCTTTGGGATGAGTTGAAACCAATAATTATGGCAGGAATTGCAGGTCTCTGCAGAGCAGGACCTTATTAAAGGAAGGATGAAGCCCAAGAGGTTTCTCCCACAGACCAGTAACATTATGGTGGCCATGGAGGCCAGAGCTGGGCCTTCTAATGAGTGTCCTCTGTATTCATATTTATATGAATTATGTTCATAACTGCATACTGGCCCAGTGGGTTAGCGGTTTAAGCCCCTTAACATAATCAGATGTCCCCACAATGGTCCCCCAAAGTAGAAATTCAATTTTATAAAAATCTGTGATTGCAATTAAAGAACTAAAAATGTCTATAGTATATTCTGTTTGGTTAAGGTTAGGACTGGGTAGAGGTTTGTAAGGTTAGGACTGGGTAGCGGTTATTATTGTCATTGCTGGGATTAGGGTTTTGCCACTTAGAAATGAATGCATGGTCCCCACAAAGATATGAATACAGGTCTGTATGTGTCTGTGTGTGTCTGTGTGTGAATGTGAAAACTGAGATGAGCTAGCATTGTATCCAGTCCTGTGCTGCCTTGGATTGGCTCCAGGCTCACTGAGATACTGTACTTTATATGCAGGGAAGATGGATGGATGGCCGTAGCCACGCATTTCCCATGACCTCCAGAGGGATGGTGTAATTCTGTATACAACTCAGTTTCCTGTAAAAAAGTGAGCGAAATGCCAGTTCTCTGTCTATAGGGCACAGCCTCCAAATTAACCTTTGGCTTTTATGTTCATGGAACCTTCCGGAAGCTGCCAGTTTGTGAGAGGTGGGGTATGGGTGAGACTCCAAAGCAGAGATGCATTTCTGCTCCAAAGAGAACAAATAAGAGATAGTAACCAGAAGCAAGATACACTAACCTGAATTAATGAGATAGTAACCGGAGGAAACCATCAATAGCAACCTGAAGCAATGAGAGATGGTAACCAGAGGTAAGATACAGCAACCCGAAGTAATGAGATACTAACTAGAAAATTGTAACCGTAAAATATGAGAGATAATAGCCCGAATAAATTAGATAGTCATCAGAGGAGCTACGCGATAGTGACTGAGAAATGAATGGCTAGTGAGCGATATGTGATTTCTGTGGCTTCGGAGTCTGTTTGTCTTACTCTGCGACCAGATAAGCGCGTGTCATCAGAGCAGCTGCGGGCCTCTTTGCAGGTCGGGAACCTTTGTGCAGGTTTGCCGGCAGTACTGACGAATCCACTATCAGTCTGCACTTTCCTCCTGCTGTCCTGTTTACCTTTGCCACAGCACCCCTAGTGGTCTTTGTGGAATTGCAGCACATAAAAAGATTGCAAAACAACAGTATAAATCAGGTCCCTGAATCCTCGCAGAACACGAGAGCTCTGCAGTCATTCATTAATTAATGCTAACTGTGTTGTGGGGGGAATTATGGGGGCTGGATAGTAGGGAAATGAATTCCAGGTTGGGTGAATGAAGGTGACTTAGAGTCACAGGACTGAATTTGAATTTGAATTTGAGACATTCACTCTTTTCCCTGGATTTGAACCCCGAATCCATGTTTGCTGTTTTTTAAAGAAGAAAACATCCTGGGTCACACTTTTTAAGCGGATTCCTTCTTTACCTTGTGAAATAATTTTCATCAGTTCGGATGAATTCACATTCCTACATACATTTCCTTCAGTTAGGCAGTAATGTCTCTAAAGAGTCGTCCGGCTGCTTCCCGCTCGAGTCTCCAGCGCTCTCTGCCGTGTAGCGGTGACTCAGGGCTGCGGCCTCCCCGTAATCACACTCCTGTGTTCTTGTCAAGCTACTCACTTTAATTGGATACCGGTCAAGGCCCTACCACTTCTGGAAGGAGGGTGGAAGGGAACACAAATTAAAACAAATTAAAGCAAATTGAGACATAAGCGATGCAGCTCCCCTTGTGGCTCAGTCGGGAATGACACTCATATATTGCTCTGAGTCCTGCGCCTTTAGTCTGGGTAATGACATTGGCCCTCTGTGAAAATCACCATTTTGCCTTCCCTGGGGGGTAAGGGTCCCACATGGGATCCTGCTGTATTACCATCAGAATGGTGAAATAACCATTTATGAATTGGTTAAAAGTTAAAAATTGCCACTAATGGGTGGGGGGTGTGGCTTAGTGGGTTATGATGCCGTGCCTATGATCACTGGAAGGTCACTGGTTCGGATCCCAGGATCGGCAGAGTGATGTCACCGCTGGGCCCCTGAGCAAGACCTTCACCCCCCAGTTACTCCGGGGACTGTCTGACCCCGCTTTCTCAAATAAAGGAATGTACATCTGCTGAATAAATGAAACGTAAATTACACGCGTCATGCCTCAGTGGGGAGGCAGGTAGGTAAGTGAGCTCTCCGGCTGGGGGTACCCTGACCCCGCCTGACCTACACGACCTTCATACTGCTGTGTGATCATCAACCGGCAGCGGCAGGATGCACGGCCACTGCCTTTGACGCTTCCTGTTTAAAACAGGGTGAATGGGGTCAAAATTTTCCTGAAAAGTGTATTTTTTTAAACTCAGTTAGATCAGAGGTCACTTCAGTGGGGTAGTGAACTGGACCTTAGTCCCATGTACTGGTGATCTTGTCTGCCAATAGCACGGTCACTGTCTGTGCCCATATTTGGTGTGTGATTTGACAATAGTTTACATCTGCAATTTGATTGATGTTATTGAATGCCCAGAGTCTACACATCTGTCCCAATAGGGGATGTGACTGTGGCCTGTGGTCTGCATTTAGGAGGTTATTGGTACCACATTTCATAAACGGGATGATCTGATGCCACTTTCTTGCCTTGTCTAAGATGTGATTGGGTGTAGCTCAGTGCATCAACTGTCTATATGTCAGCAGAGATGCCACTGAATAGCAGGGTCTCTATCTGAGATCTGATTGGATGTGATATTGCAGTTGGAGTGATGTTTTATGACCTGTCTTGCCTATCAGTACTAATCATTCTCTCTCTCTCTCTCTCTCTCTCTCACCCCACGCTGTCACGCTGCTCTTGTAGATTAAGACAATGCCCTTACTCTTCATTTATACCTTTTGCTGGTGTATCTCTTTGATTTTTGTCTTTTCAGTCTACAGACACTGAGTTTGAACTGTGAGAGAGTGATAGGCTTTCCTTAACATTTTAAATGCTGGGTCACATGTTCTCTCTGCTGTGACTTCCATGAGTCTGCACCACGGTTAGGTTTCTCCAGTAATATGCTGCCAAGTCAAGTGAAGTTTGCCAGTAGTCCCTAGTAGTGTAACAATTCCTCAGAAGTGTCCTGAATTCTCCCAAAAAGTAATGATTCCCTGGTACTGTAGTGAATCCTTAGTACAGTAATAATTCTTTAGTAATGTGGTGATTCTCCCATACAGTAATGATACCCTGATACTGGAGTGAATCCTTAGTCGAGTAGTAATTCCCCAGTAATGTGGTGATTCGTCCATACAGTAATGATTCCCAGGTACTGTAGTGAATCCTTCGTAGAGTAGTAATTCCACTGTAGTGTGGTGATTATTCTATACAATAACTGTCTGATAATTGTGCAGTACTGTAACCCTTTTCCTATATATATAGTGTACACTCACCTAAAGGATTATTAGGAACACCTGTTTAATTTCTCATTAATGCAATTATTTAATCAACCAATCACATG
>JABFEA020000044.1:1185831-1205975 GCA_019775915.2 Cyphomyrus plagiostoma
GCCACATGTCTCCGGTGGGCGGTTCACAGGCCTAAAGAGAGCAGGGCACATGTCTAAGGAGGGCGGGGCACATGTCTAAGGATGGCGGGGGCACTTGTCTAAAGAGGGTGGGGCACATGTCTAAGGAGGGCGAGGCACATGTCTAAGGATGGCGGGGGCACTTGTCTAAGGAGGGCGGGGCACATGTCTAAGGAGGGCGGGGCACATGTCTAAGGATGGCAGGGCACATGTCTAAGGAGGGCGGGGCACAGGCCTAAAGAGAGCAGGGTACATGTCTAAGGAGGGCGGGGCACATGTCTAAGGATGGCGGGGCACATGTCTAAGGAGGGCGGGGCACATGTCTAAGGATGGCGGGGCAAATGTCTAAGGATGGCGGGGCACATGTCTAAGGAGGGTGGGGACGCTGGTATCACCATGTGTTAGGGTGAAAGTACAGCTGTGTTATGCCATGTACAGAGGAATGGATCAGTAATTGCTGAACAGTGTGTGAGACACCATGTGTCTGCACAGGCCAGCACATGCCACACGGGAGCAGTGTGTGAGGAAAGCATCTGCATTGCAGCAGTTTGTGCAGCTGAATTTGGGCGCGGGGGGGGGGGGAGTTCAGACAACACCGTTTCAGCACAGCGTGTCAGTGAGTGGTAGCGTTACACCGTGCCTAATCCCTCATTCATCGTCAGAAGCAGGGATCCATTATGCCTCGTGGGGTCAGAGAGCAGGGGCGTTACTCTGTGTTTAATCCCCCCATTCATCTTCAGAAGCGGGGATCCGTTATGCCTCGCGGGGTCAGAGAGCAGGGGCGTTACTCTGTGTTTAATCCCTCATTCATCGTCAGATTCCTCGTAATCCAGGTTTTTTAACATTTGCCATCCCTGCCTGTACAGTGTGAGGTATTCCTTCTTATGTGCACAGAACCTACTTCCCTCACTCCCCTAAAATAGCTCAAGCCATCCCTCCACAAACAGTGATGCTCTCTTCATCATAATTAATGCTCCTTTTTCACTGTGATACACAGACTGCCCCTTGCCCCCAGGGACTCGGCGGTGTGAGCTCACCCTGGTCTGAGGGAATGGTGCAGTGTGGGTAGTGTGGAGATACCACTGCGAGGGTATCTGCTTACCAGTTAGGACACTCATGCCCTACCCTCTGCCCCTTGCAGTGGTTCCCACATCACCGCCTCTTCGCTCGGAGCACTTTAAGCCGTGCAGAGACAAGGACTTGGCCTACTGCCTGAATGAAGGGGAGTGCTTCATCATTGAGACACTCACTGGCTCGCACAAGCACTGCAGGTAAGGCCACTGGTCCCCCTCCCTCCCCCCTCCATCTCCCCTTCACCGCCCCCCATTTCTCTCAGTGCATCCATTTCTCTGTCCCCGAGATTCTCCGCCTTTCAAATCTTTTGAATCTTTCATTTTGTGCTGCACTGATGTTTTATCCTGTTGAATGGGGAGTCGCTTTCAGGGCCGCCCTCACGTGCCCCCTCTCTCATCAGACGACGAGGCGGAAGAGCCCCTGATTTCGCAAGGGGGTGCGGGGTGAGGAGCGGAGAGCGGCGCATTGGCACTGATGCGCTCCCAGCACTGATAATGTCTGCTTAAGATAATTGGGCTTCTCATGCCCCTGACTGACTACCGTCTGAGAGGCTGAGCTCCTGCAAACACGGCTAACGCAGCTTATAATTACCTGGTGGCGTAACATCCCGGTGTCACACAGCCCGGTGCCGCCGTCAGCCGCAGCTGTGCCGCTGAGCACCACTGAGGCACTGCCCGCCTATTGAGCCACGGCCCCTGGCAGGTAGCCAGCCAGCACCAGGCGCGGCGAGGGGGGTGGGGAATTTCTCACCAGGCACCGGCTCAGAATCTCACTAACACACCAGAGCGCTCCATTCTCACTTCTTCTCTGGAAGTTTCCCCTGATGATACTCCGGTGCTGGGTGGAGGGTACAGACTGCAGAGGTCTCTGTGGATCCGTTGAATCATCGCCTCTCTGTGTTGGCTGCTTGTTCCCTCTCCTACGTGTCTGAACCCACTGCTCCCTGACTGACTCAGCCGTTAGGCCTTTCCAGCACTACTTGACGTTCCGAGGAAAGTTTGAGCTTCCAGGAAACCAGGTGACAGTGATGTGGTCTATGGGACGGGATGGGAGTCGTTCCCATCTGCATATCCCCGTTCCCCGCTGCTGCCTCGCTCCTCACTCTGGTACTCCTCCTTTCTGCTGGCTAAGGCAGAGTGAGATAGCCGTATTTCTGCTGTTACCATAGCAACAGAGCTCCTCCGTACTTTGCAGCGAGGAGTCCCGGCAGCAGTTCTGAGGCCCTAACCCCTCCTTGTCTCTGGCACCTCGCGGCCGCTAGCAGAGCTCTCAGTGGCCCTATGTGACGAGCCAGCTGACAGCAAGGCTAATGCTAATGGCAGCGTCACCTTCAAACTGAAGCGGTAACTCAGCAGCTGTGGTACTTCATGCTAATGTCCATTTAGCGTAACAGAGCTGCGTGCCACTCACTTTTCGCCTGTGAATGGAACAGTTGCTGTGCAGCACTGCCTCTGAACAGTAGGTGGGCATGAACAGCATGTTTCCATGTAGCTAAATGATCATGTGATGTAGCGACTCAGGCATGTAGCCAGCTAGCCATGTAGCTAATATAGTGGTACTGATGTCGGGCGTCCTGTAAGAAGAAACTGTGTTAGCCTATAGCTACATGGCTATGGGGCCACTTTGCTGCATGGTCATGCATTCGTATAACTGGACTGTTGTACTGTTAACTTCCCTTGTAGCCATTGAACAGGAGGCAGCCATGTTGGAATGCTATCCATTAGTGACAAGGGCGTGTCAGGAATACGTCTCTGAGGTGCTAGCTCAACATAGCAAAACATCGCCAGCAAGAGAGCATGTGGCATGCAGTCAGAGGCACGCATCAGACGGCAGGTCCGTTTGAGGACGCCCCGACCTGGCAAATGCGGGACCTAACCGATAGCTACCACGACAACACATATCATTTTAATGGATATGATGTCCTTCTTCTTTTAGTTTCTCTGTAGAGCACAGAAGCAGCCAGTGATTAAACTGTCAGCACGGCAGCAGATTTAGAGTCAGCTCTCTAATCCTCACTGCATCTGGCCCTCAGCCTCGGGGGGACAGCGGACATTTTTACAGGGCCCCTGAGTACGGGGGGATGAGGATGGAGTGTGGGGTGGTTTCTCACAGAGCTGGTGTCATCAGCAACTCAAAAACACAGAGAGATCAGTGACTGTTCATCCACAAGGAGGAACTGAAAATATCCGCCGAAGCGCTGCTCTCCACGCATGCATAGCGGCGTGACGGACGGACTGCCACCTCGCATGGAAAGCTGTCCCTTTGCATCCCAACCGAATGGAATTCATAACGGAATGTATGTGGACAGCGTTCCTGCTGGAATGCCAAGGAAGAAAGAAGGCAGAACCAGACCGAAGACGGCAGGTCGGGTTGATGGGCTCTCATTCCATTACAGCCGTGGAGTTGCGCAAATATGGCAGGGGTACTTCAGTTAACATGATTAGTTGCCATAGTGCTAAGTAATCTCACATATAAGCACCATTAGACAGAAAAACATAAACAGTTCTAATACAAGAAAATGCTGAACCAGCAGCTCTGTGTACAAGAATGAAAATGGGCTAAATCCAAAGCTTTGGATGTTTAATTGAGCAATTCCACTGCATAGCACCATGTACTATGGCATATCCAGAGCTGTGAGTTGTACCACCATCCATTGTGGGCTGACGATCTCAGAAATGACCAGCTAGCCATTCATAAAGGTTCATATAAGTGAAATTCTATTGTTGCCCACAGGATTATGTGGTGGGAAGATCACAGAATGACTGTAGAATAATCTAAAGGTTCAGAATCGCAGAATGACTGTAGGGTGAAGTATAGGGTCAGAATCACAGAATATCTTTAGGATAAATCATACGGTCAGGATCACAGAACTTTCTGTGACCCCTTCTGTCCCACCCCTAAGACCTCATCGCTATACATGCCTAGCCTTTGCTGCCCTCTGTGATGCCCTCTGTATCACCTTCACAAAGGCCTGTGGAGCGTGGTGTGCTGCTGAGAGGTGAAGCGGGTACCAAACACATACGCCAGGCATCATGGGAGTGCTGTGCCTTGCGGTGGCACATCGAAGGCTTGTCATGCGCGGTATCTGGCAGCTCGGGGACTAGCAACACGATTTATGCTCTAGGGGGCCTCGCCCTAGGGGCCCTGCCTGTAGGACCCTCGAACTAAGGGGGCCTCAGTCTCCAGCTGCATGATGGTAAGGCCTTTTGTGTAAATGTGCCGCCTAAGCGTCGGAATAGTAAAGTTCCGTACTGGCGGTTAAAGAAGCCACGCTGTGAGGGATCAAAAGGGCCAGGAAGTGCTCTCAGCAGAGTGAAGAGCAAAAAGCACTCTCCCAGGGCGACGGCTGCCCCCTTAAGCGGCCGTCGGGGTTTCTGTAGACACTTTCACGCCGCATTATTCTGGCGCCCTCCACCAGAGTAATGGACTGAATTATTTGGGTACATAAATTTCAGATGAGTAGTGGCTCCTCTCCACAGTTATACCAACAGCTTGACATCGAAGGGACGGGTCCAGCCTTAGACCTCTTCCCCCCAGAGACATCTCTGGGAACATCTCTGGATGCTGTGCTTCCTGGTAGTGAATCCAGGCTTATTTTGAGTTAGTACATAAAAAAAAAAACATGGCTGCAGATAGGCAATGAAAACATAAAGGCATAAAGGCAAGCAATTCTCAGATGCCAAAAAGGTATTCGTCATCCATACATCAAATGGTCCTCCTAAGCCTACATAAACCAATGTGGCTTTCATTTGCAGGACTTTCCCACTGAGGAATCCAGGTGACATGAATCTATTAGCTGCATACAGCATTTAACGATACAGCAGAGGCTCACCAGCCTGGACATGGGGCAGGGGGGCCGCAGTTGGCATTTGCAAATGTGCATTAAAAATTAACAGAATATCACAGCTTTCAAAGTTGAGCAGTTCTTCCTAAACCATAATCTCATACGGAATTTCTCATAAGGAATTACCATTCTCTTGGTGGCACTACTAAGTTTTTAATAATTTAAAATGTATCATTGAGTTCAGGACTGTATTTAGTGATGTCAGATGGCCTGGCATTCATAATCCTATCAGCAATGCCGTGGCCATTTCAAAAACGTATTAAAAATCAATTATATAAAAATCAATTATATATTCACTGCATAAAGAACAACGTAAAACTAATTGTGCTGATTGTTTTGAAATGTGTGCAGGAAGCTGCTCACCTGCTTATTCATCATCATAATCAAGCGAAAGATGCCCTCTACACACAGCTCTGCGCACGGGCGCTGTGCTCTGCTCCAGTCCTGCATGCGGCTTTGCCATTATGGCGAGACGCCTGTGTGCTCCAGTCCTGTTCTCATCCTTGCCAACCATTTCTTCTGCAGGTTTTTATTTGGTGGCACCTATGCGGTAGAATTTGTGAAGAATGTACCAGAACTGTGGGGAGAAGGGGGGCAGAGCTAAAGATACAGAGATGGTTGAGGCAGTGGTATACACAAATCTGGCATGAGGCAGTATGATAGGCAGATTGCCTGTCATTAGATACAGCCCTATTTCCTAATGCATGCTCTTCTCCTATCTGTGCCTCTCAGCTGTGCGCTGCACAGGGTCAGGGTCGACGCCATTATTGTTTCCCATTACTTAAACCTCTGTGATGTTGCTGCGTCATTTAAGCGACTGGTAAACTGAGAACCGGGGAAGGCAGAGGGAGAAACAGAGAGGGAGAGAGAGAAGGACAGGGACAGAGTTAGAGGATAAAGGGAAAGAGAAGAGATCTAGGTTTTCTCCAGAGTAAAGAGCATTTGGATCCTGAAAAGAGGAGTGAGAAGCATAGGCAGCACATAATGAATGACATTTAGTGTGAGGAGGCGGCAGCGACGCGCTTTGCGACTGCGGCTGAAGCCAGGGGGCGCCGGTGGCTCCGAGCCTCTTAAAGGCGCCGTTTTGGCCAAGATGAAGCCCCGAGCTCTGTGCTGTCACACTCATTTCCCATGATGTCGCTGCTCAGTGACACGCAGTTGTCAGTTATCACCATTCATTGCTGAACAGTCACAAAGCGCCTGGGACATGACGTCGTCTCCTCTGAATGAAGGCCGTCCCACGTCAGGCTTTGTGTGTGACTGACATACAGCCACCATGTGCAGCCGACGGCATCCTCAGCTTGGGAAGGACGCCTCTACTCAGAACCCGGCTCACAATTCTTAGTAGATAAAGCAGAATTAACACTTTAATCTGGAAAAAGGTGATCCCCAGCTGCCTGTTTTGGTTGATAAATAAATGGCAGCGAACGATTAAGTGTTGATTAGGACGCTTAGCCGCCGATCCAAGCGGATTTATTCTTCCTGCTACTTGAAGTTCTAATTGATTTAGTTGACGCTATTGTTTTTCTCTGATTAATACAGTTTAAACACCATAATTGCCGAACGGCATTAGCCGGCTGGCGGTGATGGATAGCAAGGAGGCTCTAATTCAGAATGAAAGCAAACTGAATTCAATTCAAAGCAAATTTGATGATACTGCATGGCAACAAGCACGTGCACAGCATCAGGAGCACATGGAAACGTGGCCGTGAGAAGACGCGGACACTGGGGTTAGCTTTCTTTCTGGCAGTTAGCAATTAGCAGCCACTGGGATTATGCAAACTTCATCAATCACTGATTAGCAGTAAAGTGAGAAAAAAAGTCTCCCAAGTAGAGTGGCAGTTTCACACCAAAGTGACAGCGAGATGTGCCTGTGCACATAATGGTGCTCCTGCTATAGGAGGTGCGCAGCACAGCAGGTATTCTGCAGGTCTCTAATTGTTCTCTTCATGAAAAGGAAGTGCGCTGACGCCGGGCAGGTCAGGAACACAGCACATTCGGGGCTCTTTCTGGTCACGGTATCCCTTTCAAGTCAGCTGGTTTGATATGCTAATGAAATGCGGATTTATGCAAATGAGACACGCTTTTCCACCATGTGGAAAAGGCCTTGGATACGTCAGGATCAGAACCAGAAGCAGGTTTGTCGGCCGAGTATGATCCCACACATGGAACGTGTCTCTGTGGGTCAATGGCTCTCATATATACAGTAGATACAGACACAGCTTAGACATACAGTCAATCTACAATATACAATATGCTTATGTGATTGATTAATGTATAAAATTGTATAAAAGGGTGTGTTGGGGAGTCTAAGTGTATGACTGTATGTGTGTATTTCGGTGAGAATTTTTGTGTGTGTCTGTGTGTGTGCATGTGCATATGTGCAAGACGGCGTTAATCCAGAGAACCCCCCCTGCTCTCCCATGATGCCCGTCTGAGTGGGTCAAGCAGAGGTTACACGAATCCACCTATCAACATATCTGCCCTATCAATCTATATGGGAATTAGAGTGGAAGCAGATTGATTTCAACAGAATGAAAGCCTGCAGGCACTATCTAGCTAGCTGCTTGTCTGGGGCACATATCTCTCTCAGGGTAAATCCATCAACATGAGTCTGTGCATGTTCTCATTGCACAGCTTGGTTCAAGGGCAAGCCGTGTCCTGCACTTTTGTGAAGCTGGACCTCACTCGACTGACTTACTGGTCACTAATCGTCCAATGATGCTAGCCGTCACCACTAACACTAGGCATCACGGCTAACGCTAGGCATCACCCCTAATGCTAGGTATCACAGCTAATGCTAGCCATCACCATTAACGCTAGGCATCATGCCTAACACTAGGTATCACAGCTAACTCTAGGCATCACTGCTATCGCTAGCTTTTACTCCTAATGGTAGGCATCACGGCTAATGCTAGGCATCACAGCTAACGCTAGGCATCACCCCTAATGCTAGCATTCACCCCTAATGCTAACTGTTACCCCTAATGCTAGGCGTTACACCTAACGCTAGCTTTTACTCCTAACGCTAGACATCACAGCTAACACTAGCCATTAACCGTTAATGTTTGCAGTTCTCTGGCCACTGCCACAAGGAATTGGTGCTATGATGGAGTCAAAGAGGCAATGTGACGGGTGTACTTTGAGGCGTGTAAGCCCCCCCGTTCAGGAGCAGTTATGTCTGGAGGCATCCCCTTTTTGTTGATTTGCAAAACATATCATTCAGAATTTGAAAGATAAATGCCTCTGACACAGGCTAATTCCTCATCCTTACAGAGGAGAGTGCCGGCCGGCCTCAGAAGGCTATTACTCACTTCATCTTGGCTTAAATGGAATAATTCGCTGCTTCTCTTCAGGGCCAAACAGTCGCCACGGCCTCACACGTTGTCCGAGCTCCCTTTGAGAGCTGTGATGAAAGAATGGCACAAGCGAACGACTACACCGAACCTTTGCTAGCTTTAGCACGGGCTTCTGAGCTGTTAATTGGCTGTTTTGCTTCTCTGTTCGTTTCCTTTGCTATTTTCGCTTGAGACGAGATGAAACGGCATGGGCCCTGAACACGCGTAATGCCTGGCTATAAAGCTGGTGCCACCCCAAAGCAGCCATGCTGAACAGCAGCATCTGTCTGGCTGGCCAGGACCACGGGCCTCGCCCTCAGCTCAACTCTCATATTACAGCAGAACAACCGTGTTTATTTCGCTTTGTCACACAAGCAACTAAAAATATGCAATCAGAAGCTCATTCGACTGTAATCATTTTGGACTGTTAGACAATTTGCTTTGAGAATAATTTCAGTCTCACCAGTGTGTCGAAGAATGTTTGATTTCTGATGTTGCTCTCGTCTCAGTCATCTGAACTGTGTAAAGCACTGAACTAAACTGAATGTAACTAGCAAATAGCTTACTGGAAAATAGTTGTAGATGTTTTTGTAATGCTGGTGGGATGATGTACTAATATTTTGATAAAAACATGATTTTATAGTTTCATGGGCATAAACCACATCAACAATGCAAAGTACATTAAGGATATCTCAGGGAGGTCTGCCTTCAGGGGTTTGGAAACTACATTTATCTTTCTGTCCTGGGACACTAGACTTCTTCTTAGTTACTGCTCATACTACTTGTTAGTATGATACTCACACGAGCCATAACAGTTTGTGTCAGTTGTGGCACTTGTGTCTCCTATAGCCTATTAATTTTGCCCTTGGAATGAAGCTCATATCATTAGAATGATGCTCACACCTACTTAGTATGATTCTAATCTTTTTTAGCATACTGGATATAATGTTCATAAGAGGATCATGTTCATCGCTCTCTCACAATGATACTTATGTCTGTCTTAGTGTGACGCTCATATTGCTTTTAGCCCGATGCTAATCTCACCCTTGGTATGAGTCTAATATCATTAGACTGACGCTTATAGCTACTTAGCAATATGCTAATTCTTTCCTTTGCTGATATTGCAGTTTTCATTCAGATTTAATTTCTGTTGTATTTTCAGTTTTCCGTTTCAGTTTAATCTGGGGCAGCAAACAGAGTGACAGCAGTGAGGCCAAAGATCGGAATCACGTGACATGGGGATGGAAGAACAGAACAGGTCCTGGAGGGCTGGCAAGAGTAAAGACTAACGGCGCTGTGTTGTGGCTGGGGGTAGACCATAACTCACCTCTGAGTTATGGTCTATATCACCTCTGCTTATATTTTGTTGGCAATTCAGGATGAAATCACTGTGTCAAGAGCTTTTAATTTCTACTTATGCGGACCTTCGCCTGCTCCTTAAGTGGAGCGCTTGGTCGCTGTTGGCGCTGCTTGGCTCAGCTCATTCACTCTATGCTTGGCTAGTCTGAAGAGAGGATCTCCTCAAAGTTCCCCAGAAAACATGATGACCTCATCTGCTAGCCAAACTGCGGCCTCGGTGCACCTGCTGCTGCTGCCTCTCGGGAGACCATAGTTTGTTTGTTTTTTGCGTGTTGCTAGTGCTCTTTTAGCATGATGCTCATGGCCTGCTTAGCGTGATGCTAATCATGTAGTATAATTCTGTGCTCTCCCTTAAGTGGAGTGTGAGAGTGTCTCGGTCACATGCTACAGTGGCATTAAGCAAGGCAGGACAAGTGGGACAAGAAAAACAAAGTCACTCAGATAGCTCAATTAACGAAACACCCTTTGGCCTAAACAGCAAGGAGCTGAACAATCACAGCATGGATCTTTTAAACTGATGTCTATTAACACAAAAAGGAAAGCGTTTATCAATTTCCCCCTCTGTTCATTTAGTCGTGTGAAATAAAAAGAAGTCAGCAGTATATGATTCTTTCTTAGTCACTTGCAAAATATGATGCAAAAACATGTGCACTGAATCCTAATGGAAATTATGCCGTCCAGTGATATGCACTGAAACTTTGTTATTTGTCGACAAGTGAAAGTAGATGTTTGTGTTAGCTGTGTGACACAATGCCTGAATGGATGTGTGCTGTGTGCAGGGAGACCCACGGTTCTGCTTTTTTTGCACCTGGTTGAAGGTTCATATAGTTTGGGAGGAGAGGACTTCAGTCAGTCAGAAAGCTTGGCAACATCAACATTTCACAGGCTGGTTTCCCCGATGCTAATAAGGGGCTAAAACAGGCAAATGTATGACGGTCCCCTAGGAAGGTGAAACTCGTTCGCCTGCATGGGTCCAATCACCGATAATGTCGGGCAGATTAAAGCGCCCAAATCTTCAGGAAGAAGCGGTAGTGGTGGGTCTTTTATTTTGGGATAAAAAAGTATCTTCATAACAGCTCATTAGTGCCAAGGGGGCTTTAGGTGGGCAGCTGTGAAGGCTGATCAATGGCCCGTGGGAGAGAGCAACCCCCAGTCACTCCCAGAAATCTGCAAGCCCCACTGCTCAGTGTACATGAATTCACCTGGGGCACGGCAGCCATTTTCTGCCTTTGACTGGTGACTCTCGCAGCATCCCACTAAGTCCCCTAGTTACAGGCAACACCCATCCATTCTTCTAGCAGTTGTGGTATTCCAAATTGACTGGGTGATTGACAGACAGTTTCACTGTTCCTGTAGCTTTCTGCCATTAGCTCAATCATTAATGTTTAGCTTTGCCATTCCTGTAGCTTTCCACCATTAGCTCACTCACCAATCTTTAGTTTCATTGTTCATGTAGCATTCTGTTGTTAGCTCACTTACTAACATTTACCTTTGCAGTTCCAGTAGCTCACTTCTCTGTTCTTCTCTGTCACTTCTCACTTTTTTCTGGTCCTGTAGCTGATTAACGTTCAGCTTTGCTGGTCCTGTAGCTCACTATTCTGTTAGCTCACTGATTAATTATTAGCTTCGCTGGTCCTGTAGCTCTCTACTCTGTTAGCTCACTGATTAATGATTAGCGTTGCTGGTTCTGTAGCTCACTATTGTGTTAGCTCACTGATTAATGATTAGCGTTGCTGGTCCTGTAGCTCACTATTGTGTTAGCTCACTGACTAACATTTAGCTTTGTTGCTCCTGTAGCTGTCTATTCTGTTAGCTCACTGATTAATGATTAGCTTTGCTGGTCCTGTAGCTCACTATTGTGTTAACTCACTGACTAACATTTAGCATTGCTGGTCCTGTAGCTCACTATTCTGTTAGCTCGCTGATTAATGTTTAGCTTTGCTGGTCTACCAGTGGGCTGCCTATCTGAATAACACTGAAGTTGACTTCAGCAGGGGCTTCCACTATGCTCCTCTCACCCAGCCAACATCTGGAGCCCCTTTAGCACTGCTACTTGAATTCTTGGTGCGACAAATGATCAAGCTTAATTAGACCTCAGGACACCCTGTGAAATGTTTAGTTATTGGCAATTACAGATCTCTAGATAACCAGCCAGTGTATTGATCCTCCGTGGCACCACACCTTTGCTCTAGAGGAACACGCCCACTGGAGCGTGATGATCACCCTCAGTTCAGTGCAAAGGCATTCAGCAGATGTTCCCATGGATTTATGCTTCAATTTCTAGTCTCCCGTGTCTTCAGGTGTTAGGCCTGATTTTGTGCTGTGTGGTTTATGTGTAAGATGGCCCACTTACTAACTTCAAAGCATGAGGAGGAGAGCAGAGGCTTATCAGGTTACCATAACCGAAGCAGAAAGCCAGAACATCTCATATTCTTTCACCGCTACACATCACCTGCAACTTTTGGTAAGATAATGTTGCATTCCCTTGGATTACTGACCTCTTTATCTTTTGTGGTCAGGAATAGCTAGTCCAGTGTCCGAGGCTCGCTATAGCAACCTCACCCACACAGAGCTTTGAGAGTCTCTCCATGAAATCAGTGTTTTAGCCTGCAGATGTCTGGAGGGTTCTGTCTGTCTTTTTATCTTGGTCTCTACCTGTCTGTTCCTGTTTGTGACTTTGTATCCCAGTTTGAGCCTGTGTGTCCTGATTTGTATCATTTGATACTGGTTTGGGCCTGTTTGCATCTCTGTATACCAGTCTCTGCACCCTTGTTTTCTCTGTGTTTCTCTGTGCAATTCAGTACTTTGTATACAGTGCCTGTATCTCCATCTGTCCTGGTGTGTTCTGCTCTGTGCCAGTCTGTACCTGTGTCTCTGTCTGTGTCTCTGTGTTTCCATCTGTCCTGGTGTGTCCTGCTCTGTGCCAATCTGTACCTGTGTCTCTGTCTGTGTCTCAGTGTCCCCATCTATCCTGGTGTGTCCTGCTCTGTGCCAGTCTGTACCTGTGTCTCTGTCTGTGTCTCAGTGTCCCCATCTGTCCTGGTGTGTCCTGCTCTGTGTCAGTCTGTACCTGTGCCTCAGTCTGTGTCTCTGTGTTTCCATCTGTCCTGTTGTGTCCTGCTCTGTGCCAGTCCATACCTGTTTCTCAGTCTGTGACTCAGTGTCCCCATCTGTCCTGGTGTGTCCTGCTCTGTGCTAGTCTGTACCTGTGCCTCAGTCTGTGTCTCTGTGTTTCCATCTGTCCTGTTGTGTCCCGCTCTGTGCCAGTCTGTACCTGTGTCTCAGTCTGTGTGTCAGTGTCTCCATCTGTCCTGGTGTGCCCTGCTCTGTGTTAGTCTGTACCTGTGTCTCAGTGTCTCCATCTGTCCTGTTGTGTCCCACTCTGTTCCAGTCCATACCTGTGTCTCAGTCTGTGTCTTTGTCAGTTTTTTCTGTAACCTTGTATATTAGGCTGTTACGAACATTATAAAAATGTGCTGCTTTCACTTTTGCTTAGACTGGAGTCATGGGAAGGTCTCCAACTAGCATCAGAAGCCTGCCTGGACGTATAACTCTCAGAACCTTACAATACTCCCTCAGGTTGAAGTCCCAAGGAGAAACTTTTAACGTCAGAGTTATGCTCAGACGTGCTCCTCACCGTAGACCCATCTATAGAAGGATTTTATGACCTGATCATCACAATTGGTAATGAGGATGTGAGCTGCTCCAAGAGGCCAAATAGTGGCCGGTTTCCACAGTGCCCTCCTTTAGCACCACGGAGCTCCAAAGTGACATGAGCACTGGAGAATTACTGCTCATATGCCAGAGTCATGCAGACGTATATTAGGTTTGATTTCTCAAAATAACACATAAACAATAAACTGCCACCCACCCCGAGGAAAGAGAGCCCAGACACAGCAGGGAGGTGTGTGTGTGTGTGTGGGGGGGGGGGGATGTCTGTGCCTCACAGGCTTCCTCCTCTACCCTTCATTTTGATTGTGCTTCATCTACGGGCTTATTGCTGTGATTTGTCATTCACAAATGACGATCTGCACTTTGATCGCTCCATCTGTTTCATATATTATCTGCATCACCAGCGTAAATGTTTTCGTCGTCATGCTATTGAAGCGACTTAGCGGCTAAAACGCAGGAGGAGGAGAGAGAGAAGAGGAAGAGCAAAGGATAGGAGGCTAGGGAGGTCCAGGAGGTGCTAGCATCATGTGCGTCCTCGTCCGCGGTCTGCCGTAGTCGGACCCCTAGCGTGCTGTGCACCCTGTGTGTGGGGGCAGGGCTGGCTTCACCTTCTCCTCGTCTCTGCCCTGGATATGCAGCCTCTTTCTGCAGTCTCAGCCTGGCTTCCTCACCTCCATCTTACCCTGGCTCCGCCCCTCCCTCCCATTTGTTATCTTGGCCTCGGTGCTCTGTCCCCCTGGATCTGACATCGAGTAGTGCATGGAAGGAGCATGACCACACATACGGGGATCAGAGACTGTGTGGGGGGGGGGGGGGAGCGGCGCATTCCCCGCCATGATGGCAGCGGGTGATAACACGGAACATGCATCCCACAGGAATGATGGGAAAAGGCCTGGCGCGGTCGCTGCATTATCAGTTTGCGGCGGTGTGGCTGTAGACAGAAGATTAACAGTGTCGACATTTTAATCGTGTCACCCCAGAGAAACAGATGCATTATACAACACGAGTACAATACTACTAAACTACCTTGATGTTTAAAAAACATTTCTGTCTGTGGTTGTTAATGCCTTGGCTAGAGAATTGTGGCCAGACATTTGGAGATATCGGCACACTTGTCAATGTACTCCTTGAAATGGGATTCTATTTATATTGATGCGTTTTCCAGCGCTTTTTCTAAAACTTCTTTAGATTGATATGTATACCTACAGTAACCTCGCAAAATATAACAGAACTTCTCAGCAAACGGGTGGATGATCTGTTCATAGTGTTCATATGAGAAGTGTTCATAAAATGCTAATGTTGCTATCTTGGTCCAATGGTTTTATGGGGCCCACATACTTCTTGGTTCTGCGAGGTCCACATACTCCATGGTTCTTTGAGCCCCACATGCTCCATGGTTCTTTGAGCCCCACATACTCCATGGTTCTTTGAGCCCCACATACACCATGGTTCTGCAAAGCCCACATACTCCATAGTTCTTCAAGGCCCACGTACCCCATAGTTCTGTGAGCCCCACAAACTTCAAGGTTCTGCAAGGCCCATAAACATCGTGGTTCTGCAAGGCCCACACAGAGGGTGGTTGCATGACATCCAGGCAGGACAGGAGTGCGCGCTGGCTGTTTCCCAGAGCTGTCACTCCTGTAGGAATGGATCTGGCCCTGGAATTGTGGTGCTGCCATCCTGATTAAATATTCATTTGCTTCTTGGCAGCTCAGTGGGTTTCCGTCTGATATGGAAATGCTCCTGGCCTGAATAATATGACTGGAATTGTGTGGCAGCTGCAGGCAGCCAGTGCAGTGTGACCAGCATGGATTTGCCCTGTAGGTCACAGGTTCCAGGCCCGGGGGTTGAGTGCCTATACACCACCTGTGCTAATGGTCACTCTCAGGCCTTTGCATTTATTCCACTGGCAGACAGCTTTCCCTGAAATCTCTTGTTTGCCCACGATTTTTAAATCTAGGTCAGAAAGCTTTCAGCATGTGTCAGGGTTAAGTTATCGAATTATAAGAATGCTTGGGTGATACTTCCTGTTAGTTGTTTGAAACCTTTTGTACACATGCGTATCAGAGCATTCTGGGACTATGTTACAAGAAAGAAGAGCTAGCTGGCACATTAAAGTCTGTGGGATGTTTTATAAAATGTTTTGTTAAAGATTTTATGTGGCAGCAAAAACCTCAAGAAAGCTCTGGAATTTTTTGCTGTCAGCTGGGTGCTGCGTTCCACCCCTGGAAGGGAAAGGGACCATGAAAATATGATGTTGCTTGGAGAAGTAAGTGTATGTGGGAAAAGCAGGATTTCATTTTTATGCGATGTGTTCAGCTGGAAGCAGTACACAATCTCCCCTGTTTACCGTAATGTTTACAGTAGCAGTGCCTGATTCGCTGATTTGCTTTTGTGGTGTTATTGCTGTCCCTGTGAATGGTTGTGCTAAATACACACTTAGCCCATTAGCAACAGACATTGTGTCTCACTTTTTCACTGCAATTGGGTTAAAAATGTATCATTCATGCACCTGTCCTGTTCCTGGAGACAGAGGGCACAAGGCAGGGTACATCCTGGGCAGGATGTCAAACTGTCATGGGACACATTGGCGGAAACATGGGACAGTGATTGAGATAAACTGCTGGACTGTTTAACATGTGAAGTGAAACGCACAGCCCTGGAGGAGAAGGAGAACATGCAAAGTGAAACGCACAGTGGAGGAGGAGAGAGAGGACATACAAAGTGAAACCTACAGCTGAGGAGGTATGAGGCGACGGCGCCCCCTGCTGAGCCTCCGTCTCCCTGAGGCAGGTTCCTAAACTGCTCTTTTCTCTTAGTGCCTCTGATTCTCTTCGGCCATTTCTTGCTTGATGACGTGGCAGCTTGCATCCTCTTGCAGAAGGTCCATTTCCCAGCACGTGGGCTTGGTCCTGTGAGGGTCATGCTCAGTCCTGGACCCTTTCAGGGGTCCTCAGTGCTACATTTGAGCTCATTCTCTTCTCCCTTAAAGAGACTTTTTGAACTCAGCTGTTTCTCAAATACAAACCCCTCCTCACTGTAAATCACACTATGCTACCATCTTCCTTGATGCTTCTGGGCCTCATTATCTGGCCCAACTTGCATATCTCTGCTGTTTATCTCAAACACCTTGAGCAGCTTCTCCAACTGCTCAGGCACCTTTGGCAGCCACCACCTGGTTAACCTGCAGAATAGCGTCTCATCTGCTGGGTCCTTTATGGCCAGCATTGCATTAGAGTAAATCACCAGATTAGCTATGGCCTCGCTACTTAAACAAAGCCAATCCATTTTCATCCAACTAAACCTGGATATCACACCAGCTGAGGACAGATCCCTGTGGATGTCTACATCGATCCGCTCGTTAGCGATTCCGGTGACATACGGCTGCTTATTTGGCTTATTTGACCAAAGCTCTGGGCCACCTCGCAGAGGTTGTTATCGACATCCATCGCTGTGATTGATGGTTTCTGCCCTGACCCCTGACGGAATCCCTGCTGTGCAATCTGGGAATGGAGAGACAGGTGTGGTTACACCGTGACAGACCCCTGCTGACCTTAGTATGGCATCACTGTTAGCATTGTTGGCGATGCATATAGCGTGATCATCACTCCCAGTTGATCCCTCTCAGGCACATGGCTACAGGTAATGGGGGCATGGCTGCAGATTGTGGGGCATGGCTACAGATCATGGGGTGTGGCTATAGATTACGGAGCCATGGTTACAGATCATGGGGCATGGCTATGGATCACAGGGACGTGGCTACAGATCATGGGGCGTGGCTATGGAATACGGGGACATGGCTACAGATCATGGGGCGTGACTATGGATCACGGGGACATGGCTACAGATCATGGGGCGTGGCTGTGGATCACGGGGACATGGCTACAGATCATGGGGCATGGCTATGGATCACGGGGACGTGGCAACAGATTATGGGTCGTGGCTATGGATCACGGGTACATGGCTACAGATCATGGGGCGTGGGTATGGATTATGTGGTGTGGCAACAGATTATGGAGCGTGGCTATGGATCACGGGGACATGGCTACAGATTATGGGGCCTGGCTATGGATCACGTGTACATGGCTACAGATCATGGGGCGTGGTTATGGATTATGTGGCGTGGCTATGGATCACGGGGACATGGCTAAAGATTATGGGGCGTGGCTATGGATCATGGGGCGTGGCTATGGATCACGGGGACATGGTTACAGATCATGGGGTGTGGCTATGGATCATGGGTACATGGCTACAGATTATGCGTGTGGCTATGGATTATGGGGCGTGGCTATGGATCACAGGTACATGGCTACAGATCATTGGGCATGGCTATGGATCACGGGGGCATGGCTACAGATCATGGGGCATGGCTATGGATCACGGGGACATGGCTACAGATCATGGGGCATGGCTAAGGATCACGGGGACGTGGCAACGGATAATGGGGCGTGGCTATGGATCACGGGACATGGCTACAGATCATGGGGCGTGGGTATGGATTATGGGGACATGGCTACAGATTATGGGACGTGGCTATGGATCATGGGGACATGGCTACAGATTATGGGGCATGGCTATGGATCATGGGGACATGGCTACAGATCATGGGGCGTGGGTATGGATTATGGGGACATGGCTACAGATTATGGGGCGTGGCTATGGATCATGGGGACATGGCTACAGATTATGGGGCATGGCTATGGATCATGGGGACATGGCTACAGATTATGGGGCATGGCTATGGATCATGGGGACATGGCTACAGATCATGGGGCGTGGGTATGGATTATGGGGACATGGCGACTGGTCATATGGGTGTGGTTACAGATCATAGGAGCATAGCTACGGATCATCTGCTTATCCAGTGCCTTGGGCTGGGCAGTATATCAATTTTTACAGTATACTGTAATGTTTTCAAGATAAATGATGATAGATTACCCTTTATATCGATACACATTTATTCTGCATTAGAATTAGGGATCTATTAAAGATTTTTAAGAGAAACCAATGGCATTCCTCCCTGGCTGTAAACAAAAGCGAGAGCTTCTGTCGTGACGTTACACAGACTCCCAGAATCCACAGCAAAAATCAGACCATTCAGTCAGCGTCTCACAGAGAAGGTGATGGAGGGGAAAAGGGAGGAATCATTGATCATTAATCATTAATTTTAAAACTTTGACAAATGGCTCACAGGTTAAAAATATCATTATTTGCAATAGTTGTTTTGTTTTTGTTGAAGAGTGACTTTAAATGAGTGCTTTCCAGTTACTAAGAGCACTTTCGATGGTTGTAGGTGTGGGGGCTGCTTTACTGGACCCATGCCACATGCAACAATCATTTATTTTTGTCTATTTTGAGATTTCTGTTTGCAATAATGAAAATTTCTGAACTGAATAGTTATATTTGTAAACAGGGAATGAAACCCTGTATCTACATTTCACTTTGACCACACTGACATCTGACACATGGCTTTGACTTAAAGTTAAACATAAAACACACTTAAAAAAAATCTTGGACCTGTCCATCAGACTTGTTCTGGCATTGGCACTGAGTGGCCTGACATTGGATTAGCATCACTGAGGTAATACCCTGATCTTTATGACAGCTCACCCTCTCGCAGTCCAGGTTTCTGGTAGCTACTCTGCATCATTCTTCTGTCTCCACACCGGGTGATCGAGAGATGGCACATAACAGCCAAAATATTAATTGCCCCATTACCTGGAAATGTGTAACGTGAGCCGGCCACTAGCATGCAATTATGCTGTTCTTCAGAGAGGGGTCACCGACACGACACGTCTTCTGTGAAAACAAGCCGTGATATCAACACAGCTTACGGCTGCGGCAGAGCCTCCCGACGCGGTGGTGCGTAGGGCCTCCAGCGTGAACGCCGCCCGCGGTGACGGAGCTAATGAGCCGGCTGGAGGCAGCGGGCGGTCCTTGACTGCCATCGCCATGGCGACCAGGTGGGGGACACGCCAGGGTGCGGCTCGCGCCTCATTGGCTCGGCTCACCGAGGCCCCGCCTCCTTGCACCAACCAGTCCCCGCCCTCCCCCGACTCCCCTATAGCTGAGAATGTTACGATTTATGCTTCGCTTGTGAGTATGAGGGTCAGGAATTGAGCCAAGAGGTGAGCGGGCTCTGGAGTGACATCCCAGGCGGCCACTGGACGATCTGCTACACTGCCAGCCAAAGATGGAGACATTTAATGAGCTAAGCAGCGACCCTGTGCCGAGTCCTCCTACAGCTGTTAGCAGAGGTCAGCACCCTGGCTGAGGAGGAGCTCAAGACCAGTGTCAGTGTCTGTCTGAGGAGCCCCCTATCTCTCCGAGTCATTCCGGCTGCCTCTATGCTCAATGGAGCAGACAGCATATCCGCCGATGAGATCCCACTCCAGCTCTCACCCTCCGACCTTTTCCACCATACCAAAAACGCCCTTAAGGATTGGCTTTTAAGCTCTCCGGACTTTGTTTCGTCTTCCGGGTCCAGACACAGTGGCTGCAGTGTGAGCATCGTGCCTCTGCTGCCCCCAGAGGCTGGGCGTGGGCACTACATGTACGGCAGCTTTGCTCTCCCGCCGCAAGTTCCAGAGAGCAGGTTCAGTGTGTGTTTGTTTGTTTTTAGCTTGCAGCCACCTGACCGTCTCCCGGAGGAAATGACTCCTGACCGTTTGAAATAGCTGCTTGTTTATCCACAGATTGCAGCTGCAGCTGATTGTGACAGATAATGACCCAGTCTGACTAATACCCCAGTCTAGTTAATACCCCAGTCTGACTAATACCCCAGTCTAGTTAATACCCCAGTCTGACTAATACCCCAGTCTAGTTAATACCCCAGTCTG